>CAJNDS010002628.1:178963-230292 GCA_905221605.1 Symbiodinium natans
CATGGGGCTTCGAAAACGTCGCAAATACCGTGGGCGCGGAACTCTGGGGCTTCGAAAACCTCGCAAATACCATGGGCGCGGAACTCCGGGGCTTCGAAAACCTCGCAAACACCGGGGCGCGGAACTCTGGAGCTTCGAAAACGTCGCAAATACCGTGGGCGCGGAACTCTGGGGCTTCGAAAACCTCACAAATACCGTGGGCGCGGAACTCTGGAGCTTCGAAATCCTCGCTGAGAAAGCGAGCGCGCTGGATGAAAAGCATTTGACATTGCCGAATTATTTTTCTGCATAATTTGCTAATGTATTCGCGTGAGGACATATATTCTTGTCAAGCGTCGCCGTTCATGCTCGAAATTCGTAGTCTAGAAGTAAAAAAAGGGAGTGTGAGTATGCATTGCCCAGTATGTCGGATTGAGGTGGTCACCGCAGTCCACTACTCAGTTGAGATCTTTATTTGTTTTCGCGGTTTAATCCGTACGCGTACCGCTGACTCAGGTGCGAGTTTATGGCGCGGAAGGCGCGGACGACTGTCCAGTGTGCATGCAGGCCAGGCATGCATCGGAAGCAGTCTGTACTAGCAAGGCACTCAAACTGTCTAAGGAGAAAAAGAACCTCACGGTTCTCGTCCCCTGCGGTCACACGTATTGCGCCGAGTGCGTGGACGAGATTCAGGCCATGCTTTCGATTCGTTGGTGTTCTTGATTTTGTGAGCAAGTCAATCAAAAATTTCAGGCCCATGGTGCAGGCGTTGAGCTTATCATTTGTTTTTTTTGCTACGAAGCCTTTTTTTAAGCATACACAAGGTCCCTCGGACACGAGCGGCATTTCGCCGGAAGATCCTTCGGCAGCTTCAGTAGACGAAGACTTAGCAATTGCTATGCGCGCAGTTCAGTTATCCTTTGTCATTGTTTTTTTCTACTCAGTTCAGCGATGAATTCCGGCTGGATGACGAGGCTGTCCGCAGCTTTTTTTTTTGCACACTATAAACTACATTAATTAATTCTACACGTTAAACATTTTGTCTTATAATACTTATTTCACGTCATCTACTAAGGTCGGCAGTTTCATCCTCGCCGCGGAGACATTTCTCGGCTTCAACGAGAATCAAGCATATGCTGTGTTCTTTTTTGCATTGTTTTTGAGGACATACACTTTTTTTTGCTGTATATGAAATCGACTGGTGGAACGAGGACCCGGCTTTTTTTTAATGAGTATCACACATATATGCAGAAGCTATTTGTCTGTAGGATTGTCTTATTGTGTGTTCTGACCAAGGCGCTTCGTTAATTTCGCAGACGTTTCTTAAGCAGCTTAATAAGAGGTGAGTTCATTCTGTAATATAAGCTCACATGCTCCAAAAGCATGCTTAAAATTATTATTTGTTAGGATTTCTCTCATTCAGATATTGTGGAAATCTCAGTGATAATTTGATATTATGCATATTTATGACCATATAATATGCACTACAACAAGTTGTTATATTTTTGCAATCCGAGGCAAGGCAGACTGACGAGATCGTCCGCGCCTTATTTTTTTTTGCTCCGTTCATTTCTGAATGTCGTACCTGAAGCCAGTGTTGTTTAAACTGAAGCTAGAATCTGTATTTGTGTGCGCGCATTCTTCATTTCAGGCAAGCAACACCTCGCAGATCGTCCGTATCTTATTTCGTTCTTAATTGCCGCGCATGTCTTATGATAAAGCCGCCAATATTATTAAACAACTTAACGACGAACACGCACTAATTACCTGAATGATGATCCAGGCCGTCAACGTTCCTTTCCGGTGGTGCGGCGGAAGCCCAAGCAGACGTCAGTCCGACATATGGAAGAACTTGTGCAACTAGCGTGGTAATTTTATGCAATATTCAGGCGTCCTGGTGATGTGGGATAGCAGTCCCAGTTTGTTCTCCGAGGCAGGCAACTCATTTAGAAGCTTCAATAGTTGCTAGTCTAGCATCAAGACCGTATGCTTGAACATTTTGGCCGAGGTTATTTTGGTTTACGCCCTTTCTGATGCCTTGTGTAGGCTGGGCTCATACAGTGTTTCACCTCCATGCCCTCCCGGACTTGCAGCACGTTGGAGAAATCCAGCCAATGGTCACAACCGGCGTTGGGTTTTGGAGTGATGCTATCTCGTTGTACTTATTGAAGTAACTATCCAGTAATACTTCTATGTTATGAATTCATGCTTTGTGTAGTTGTAGTATATCATTGTAGCTATCGAGATGGTGACAGAAAGGATGCTTCGTCTATTGCAGCGAGGAAAACAAACGCCCCTGTTCACAGATTCTAGACTACGGTAGCGCCTGCGCGGACACGACGTATGTTTCTGACACATTCACATGCAATTTTTTAATGTAGTTCTCCAGTCTATATAAGTTCTCTTAAGAAGCCAAAACATGATACGTTGTCCGACCTGCAAAGAGAATGCTTCCGCTCATGTCGGATTTTTTCTCAGCGTTTTTGTTCGGTGTATTCAAGTGTTTCGCTTTCCTGAGCACTTAGAATTACTGTATGAATCAGCTATAAAGAAAACCGGCGTCCGGATGGTAGTTTTGAATGAAATGCTACCTATTGAATTCTCCTGTGCAATCTCATGCGTGACTGTCTATATAAAAAAAGGGATCTCAGAGGAGTCCATTACACATCCCCGCGAAACGTGTAATAGAAACCTAGGGAAACAGAAGAACCCGCAGATGTAATTTAGATTTAGGGGGGTTTTAAGGATTTAGAAGTCTTCTCAGGTCTTTATAATGCTCTTAATTTTTCACATGTTTTTTCACATGTGGTTATAGGTTTAAAGGTTCTCACACATGTTCAGAAGAGATGTCAAATTACTGAAAACCTAGCAAAAGCTATTCAAAACGTGGCGAGGAGTATAATTAAAACACAACGAAAATATCATTAGAAACCCGGCAACCACTGCGGAATTCATACGACTTTACGTCGCGAAGGTGCAATATATATGGAAACCTTCCAGCGCACATGCAACCTTCTAGCGAAACGATTTATATGGTAGGTTTTTACGAAAGTGCTTGTTTTTTGCAAAGAAGAATAGTTAAAGTATACAGCGCGATTTTTTATTTAACGCGAGTCGACCAATAGTGCATTTCTTCAGGAAGTATTCCATCTAATGTGTAAGATATAGTTTTGCTAAGGATTTTGCTTTATTTCACAACTCAAATTTAATAAATCAATGACTAAAGCTGAAAATGGGCTAACGGGTAGAGGCGGAAAAGCCGAGAGGAGCTTGTTGAAAGGAGGTTTCTTAATTGCAGGCGCCTCAGCTTCGACTTCGCCCTCCGGTTCCACAGCCTGAAAGACTATATTCAATATGAAACATTAACTTGATTATACTTATTGAGATAAAACATAGATTCATGTGGTATAAAATCCTCTTTAAAAAGTACATTAATTTGTAGTAGAACGATTAGCAATGAAATGTTGGGAAGTCAAAGACTACTGCTATAGTAGTACAGATTTCAACCGCCGCGGGACGGGAGAGGGGTACATGCAGGTAGCAGGCCCGTCCGCTTCCCCCTCTCCCGTGTAGCAATCCCCCGGTGCCTCGCCACACGGTTCGGCCTCCGACGGCGGTTGAAATTATCTAGTATGGTCGTGGAAGTAGTAGTGCACAAGTAGAATAACGTACTACAGTTTGTATTAACATCTTTGTGAGAACAAAAACAATCTGCGTATAGATGCAGAATCATCTAGGTTAAGAACTTCGAGCTAGACGACGTTTACTTCCCGTCTGGACAGGTTGAAGAACCAGATGTTGAAGTCGAAGCTGAGGCACCTGCAAAAGAGATCAACCTCAAGGTTTAAGTCGCATCGCTCTGTGTAAATACACATCGATCGGCGTCCACACTCAGGCTTCGCACTTCGGAACAGGACCCGGCACTGATCCTAGCTGCCTCCAGTTTTCAGCATATGCAGCCTCCACATTGGGGTTTTGCATTTTGGAAGAAGACCTGGCACTGATCCAAGCTGCCACCAGCAGCGCCTCTTGACCTGCAATATATGGGGTGCATTCGAGCAGCTGCGGGTCTCAGGTGTCTTTGGCCAGCGAAGGCTTCAGAGATTAACGCTCGGTATGTTGATCAAAATCGAGCGTCTCCTTCGGGATTTGCTGCCAAAATGTATGCCAGATTAATATAAAAATGCCCCGAAACATGGGCGTCCGCGAGGTTTGGTGGATTTTGAGGTCTCAGTGGTTGACAGCTAAAAATTAGCGTCCACATTAGGGCTTCGTATCTTCTGATGTGTATTCTTTCGATTGATGGGTAATTCTCTGCGTGGGCGTCCACACTAGGGTGATGTGTATTTTCACGGCCTGATGTGTGTTAAACTCTCCCCCTTGTAGCAGAAAGAAAGTAGCAGCACGCATTCTGATGTTGAATGTGGAAGGTGAACATTCCAGATCCATATGGCATGCAGGCCTGTATCCTGAATACTTGTCTTAACAGTCCAAAAAAAACTTTGGTCAGGCCGCCGAAGAGAAAGAAGAAGAAGAAGCAGAAGAGGATGATCCGACACTCGAAGAGGCCGATTTCCAGCAATTTTAAGAGCCTCCGGCTCAGGCCACCGCCCTGAAACCCTAACACCCTACAACCCGAGACTACACACCAAGGCCTAACCTCAGCTTAGCATGTACATGAGAGTGGGTCCGGTTCAAGGTCGGGCTACGGGAGTTAGAATGGGACTTTTGTGAGTACCCCAACCCTAAGCCTCTGACTCTAGTTTCAACGAGTCCTAAACCACCAAAAAACAGCCACACATCCCTTCCCTAAACCCTAGCCCTAAGCGCCCTAAGCCCGAAGCCCAAACCCCAAGCCTAGGGGGTTTCTGCTTCACTAGGGCTTAGGGTAGGGTTCGAGCTATGTGGCTATGAATCCTCATCGCTACTGAGTCAGAGTTTCATTGTCAGGGTTTAAGCGGCTCAGGGCTTAAGGTTTAAGCCAGGGTTTAGGGTCCGGCGTATCCATTGAGTAGCCAAGTGTCTCGCTTTGTCGGAGTGGATGCGAAGCTCATGTCATGGGGCCATGAATTTTTTTTTGGGGGGGGGTCCCTGAGTTCTGCTAATGCGGGTGGCACGGTCTTCAATGAAAAAGCACGCGGGTTCCCCCCCTCCCTTCGTTTTGAGGTTTTCGGATGGGTCCAGGTTTTTTTTTCGTATTTTGTCTGGTTTTTTTTTCGTGTTTTTCATGGTCTTGGGTCTAGGGCTTAGGGTTTAGGGTTTAGGGTTCAGAGTTCAGGGTTCAGGGTTTAGGGTTTAGGGTTTAGGGTTTGCTGTGATAGGGCGTAGGTGCTGTGAAGGTTAGGTTTCGGAACCAGCTCGAAAGCTTCGTGAGGTGCGAAGAGCAGCTTTGGCCCGATTGTGGAGGGCCATCTAACACTTTCTCCCACCCCACGCCGTCCGAGGCGGCAAAACCACCCAAACCTATTCCTTTTAGGGTTTAGGCCTAAATTCAAGGCAACAGTTCACTTTTAAAAACTTATTCAGTTTCATGATGTTCGGGTGTGGGTGGGAGACAAAGGGGGCCAGGCTAGGAGCCAGGGAGGCAGGGGGGAGCCGGCAGAAGAGCCGGCATAAGGGTCACGCCCTGCCTGGCCTGGCCTGAGGCCCCCTGGTCCCTGGACACGCTGCGGTGAGGCTACTGACCCCCTGGCTTCAGGAGGCGGGCAAGCGACCTGGGTCGACTTTCGCCATAGAGGTCGAAGGGCTTAAGCGCCGCCCCCCTTCTGTAGGGAGGCGAAAAAACAGAAAAAACACGAAAAAAAGAACCATCAGCCTTTTCGGATGTGTGAAGGAGGGGAGAGGATAGGTTACTCCTCGGACGCCGCCCATTAAAAAACACAACAGACATTCTTCTCAAGCGAAAGGTCGCCGTGGAAGATGCCGTATCGACAAGTGCCAAGCCAGCTGGCTCCTGAGATCTTGTGCTGATCAACTAAGTTCACGAACAAAATGCTTGTTCTTCAGGTTGCAAAGATCCCCAAAGTCATCCGACGGCATGTTTTGTTGGTATCTTTTATTTTAGAAAAATAAACATCTGCCAGGCATTCCAGCCTGAGAGTAACAACTCTCGCCCTGCCAGGGCAAAGGCTCGTCTGATGATTAATCGTATGAAAGACCACAGACAAACCTGGCAGGCAAAGCCGCGTGTGGTGCTTCCGCCGAATCCGCGACCTCGAAAGTGCATAGCTCAGCCAGTATGTTCAAGCAAGAAGTCTTAAAAACCAAGCAACAGCATGTGCTTCGGAGGTCTCTCCGTCGCAACTGAGAAGAGCAGAGCTGCAGTCTGATGCGCTTCAGCTCTGTCACATTATATGCATGTCACACACACATGTTACACAATGCAGAACTAGCTAAAAGCTGTAGCGACCAGATGTGCCAGATTCCAAGAGGTTGCCCTGCAAGCATTGCTGTGCTCGCAGCTTCCGACTGATCGATGCTTGCAGCTCCGCTTTGATCCGAGACACACATGGCACACACGCACACACCTACAACACAGCAAGGAACAAGCAGGAGCTGGAGCAAGCAGTTACCAAATGTGCAGTTCTGCGGTTGCAGCTTCGACTGAGAACATGTTGTGCACACGCATATAGCACAAAACAAGGCACTTTTTAAGCCAGAAGCTGCAACAGTCGTCACTTTCCTGCAGCTTTCCGCGCTTGCAGCTCCAACGCGGGCGGACATGTCACACACACACACACACACACACACATAAAATAAAATATGTAATAAGGCACTTTTTTAGCCAGGAGCTGACAGCAACTCGTGAGCAGTCACACGTGCCTCGCACCGAGCGCGAAAGAAGTTACTTGTATATGGCATGCGGCTAAGCCTAGCACCGCACAAAGGCATTACATCTCTGAAACTCCAACCTTAAGCCAGCCCTGCTTCCTAGACCATGTTTTACTACTGGTCTTATGGCTGAGCCACTACCTGTGCTTCCAGCGTCTTTGGCGAGGTCATGCAAGCTAGCGAACAACCCTAAACCCTAAACCATAACCCGGAAACCCTAAACCCTAAACCCAAAAAGTTTACAACCACGTAAAGGGATCGCATCACCTGGATGACAAGGCTGATAGGGATAAAGAGTAGAATTCACGCAAGGCCAAGTAAACTCCAAAGGCTGTGGACTCGGTAATGAAATGCAGTGCTAAACGTCTACTGTTTGTACTTGCTAATAGGCTTGAGGAGTGACAAGAGAAGAATTTAGCAAATACTTTAAATTAGATTTGTGTTCTTGTTTTAAATCACTCATATAAAAACTAAGCCAAAAGAACCCTAAAGGTCTCAGGCTCATATATGTATACATATATGTATATATGTATATATGTATGAGCCCGGAACCTTTAGGGTTTATTTAGCATAGAGTTTTTCTTTTCGCTTTAAATACGGAATATAAACAATTTAGTATATAAGTGTATATTTATACTTTTGTAGGAACCATAAGTTCTACTTGAGAGTCAACTTCGCCTTGTGTCTGTGGATACCATTACTGTTGATGCTTGTGTTTTAGACAAGTCGCACATCTAACCTATTTATCCGTTTGGATGCAACAAAACGATCAACCCTCCACACCGGTGTTGCATATCTTAAATGCACTTGTTTTCTGCAGCTTTCTTTGTTTTCATCTGCGGCTTGTTCACTTATTAGTGTTTGTGATCTTTATAATGCTGATGCGATGGCAATAGTATGCTTACTGGTGTTCCTAGCATTGGAAGCACAACTAACATTATGAACATAATAGACTTATGTGAGTAATATTGGAAATGTTCGCAATATAAGTACTAGTCCTAGCGCGAGCTGTCAATACAAGCAAAAAGCATGGCGTGTTGTGCGGAACATTCGAAGTCGAGGATTACTTGTGCTAAGCATAAGTTTGACACATCTTATGCTCCCAATTTGACAGTTCGTGACTTCAATATCACCAAATAACATTGCAGTGTGTTGGCAGGATTGCTAATTAACACTAACATCACGACAATCCTAATCATCCTAATCTTGCTGGTAGTGCATATGTCTTTTGACAAGTCTACTACGAAACTGCACTATCTGTCAGATTAGCCATATGACTAGTGCGAGTACTATTAATGTTCCACACGCTTTAGTAGGGGCCTCCTGAATAAAGTCAAAATGGCTGGGCTGCAAACCGTCCGGGCGCCGTAAGAAAATTCCACGTGGCGCGCCTTTATAAAGGATTGCTGGGCATCGCTGCCCTGTAAACTTATCCTACCTCCTCTCTAATAAATTCGTATATATCCCTGGACAGTGTAAACAGGAACAAGAAAGGGGGGGGGGGGGCAGGTCTAAAGAGGGTGCAACATCAGTGTTGTGAGCAATGTTTTTTAGCCCACCACTGGGAAACTCAATAATGTCACTAACAATAGTACCATAGCGTCATTAGCCCCTGTGGCATGATTAGTCCGATAAGATTATAATATGAGATCATTTAGTAATATGACTAATGCGAGTAACATGAGTGCTAGCAAACCTAATACAATTTATGACACTAGTAAGCTTGGTAATGTTGTAAATGGAATTGCAATTTCTTGTACCATTTACTTTTAGTTATGCTCTTGATCATGCTAGTAAGCAAATACGCCTACTATACCGAACATTGCTGAATATAATACTAGTATCACGCTACTGATATTAGTATTGGGACCATTCCTATAAACATGAAGAAAGGTTTACTTCTTGAGCTGTATTTTAGCTGCAGGATGGTTTGCGGTTAGTACTCCAGTGATTCTTTGGGCATAGTTTGGTCTTGTGCGCTCTAGGGACTTTACGAGGATACTCTACGGCTGCGCGCTTCAGCGATTCTGGAATACTCTAGCACAAGCCTTCCAGGGCTTTTCCGGTGATCCTTTCGGCTTATTTTGGAATACTTTGGGTTTTGGTATTCTAGAGACTCTTTCGGGCAACCGTGCAAACCAATGAGTGATTTAGAAACCAAGTAAACTCATATTTTTCTAGAAGTACGTGGTGCAGGGAACTTTGTGGCCCACGCCGCAGAGCGATAGAGATAACAGCAATGAGTGTTGTAGGAACCAAGTAAATTTCGTCATACAAACACATGGTGTAGGTCATTTGTTGACCGACACCACATAGGAACAGTGAGAAGACTATGAAATAACTAGGCCACCGTATATTAAACCAGTATGTGGTGTGGAACCAGGTAAATTTACGAACACATGGTGTAGGGAATGTTGTGGCATACGCCACATAGGGATAGAGATAGTAGAAAAACTCAAGAAATCACTGGGAAACTGTATATGATATCAATGAGTGTTGCGAGAACCAAGTATATATTTTTATACAAGCACATGGTGTAGGGAGCGTTGTGACCCACAATACGTAGGAACTGAATCACTGGGCAACCGTACATTAAATCAATAAGAACTAAGTGGTTTTGCTTGTGCAAGCAAAGAACAATGAGAAAACCATTCAGTCACCAGGCAACGGTGTAAAGTAATGAATCCACTTATACAAACACATGGTGTAGGCAGTTCTGTGGCCCACACACGCATAACAATATCACCATGTTTACTATTCATATCAATAGCGTTCTTAGCAGTGCTGGCATTGCTCATGTTCATTATATTTTGTGTTAGCGCGATCCGAAAGCAAGGCCCTTGCAAGGACGCTGTGACTTTTCCTCGATACCATACGAGTACTATGCTGATACTACACGAATACTTCACCGTTGCCAGACTAGGTACCAGCACCAAGACCAAGACCAATAATAGTACTAACACGAATGCTACAACTACAAGAAACTCTATACTACACTACACAAAACAAAATAGCCGGGACATAGCCGGGACTTTTGGGGTCTCTTTCGTTGCGTTTGTTTCATTCCTCTCAAACGCTCGTATATGTATACTGTCAAAAAACTTTAAAGATGCACATGCCGAATAATCCGACGTCCTATTTTATCTTGTCTTTTGGCATTGTTGTTTTTGGCTTTCGCTTTGCTTTGTTTTCTTTGCGTGCTGCTTGCCTACATTTAAAATGCGGTTTGCTCATGGATCCATGACACGAGCAAAACATCCTACACTGCTATTCTGAAAACGAATTCGTGGTTTTGTGGTCATGATAACTGTTCACGTTGCTGTTCTTGCACGCTGATTGCCTATGTCTTTTCGAACTTGTGTTCTTCATTTATCTATAACACTTGGATCGATGAGGGGCGTTGGCAAGCTAAACAGCAAAAACACTCCGCCCGAGTTTCATTTCATGGGTTCGCGTTGCAGCTTCAGACTTTTACCCATTCATGCCAACCCACAGCCCGAAAACACCCAGCACCTAGCCCTCCAGCATTAAACAAAACACATGAGCGAAATGGACCGAAAGGCTGCTCGTTCATATATATATATATATACATATATATGTGGCATGGACCTTTAGGGTCTATTTGGCACGCCCCTTTGTTTACTATTTACAAAACTTCTTGAAAGTAGTAGTGGTAGTAGTAGTAGTAGTAGTAGGAGTAGTAGGAGTAGTAGTAGTAGTAGTAGTAGTAGGAGTAGTAGTAGTAGTAGTAGTAGTAGTAGTAGTAGTAGCAGTAGTAGTAGTAGCAGTAAATGTAGATCCAGCCGGCCAACAGCCAGACTTAGGCAAGCACCCTCGCTTCGTGTTTCCTGTGACTTGGTAGGGTCCAGAGGTTTGTCGTGTGTCCCCTCCCTTCGTCCCTTCGTGTTGTAAGGGTTTTGTAAGGGCTTTGGAGGTTTGTGTGCTTCCCCTTTCTCGTTCTTATAGGTTTTGGGGGAGCATCAAATGATTATCATATATGATGTGTTTCCGTGCTCGTATTATGAGGGCTAGTGCCTGCCCTAGAGGTTTGTCGTATGTCCCCCCGCTTCGTGTTCCTGTGATTTGGTAGGGGGCTAAAGGTTTGTCGTGTGTCCCCTCCCTTCGTCCCTTCGTGTTGTAAGGGTTTTGGGAGGGTCCTGGAGGTTTGTCGTATGTCCCCTTTGTTCGTGCTTGTAGGGTCTGGGGAGTGTGTAGATGATAATCACATATCATGTGCTTCCGTGCTCGTATTATGAGGGGCTAGTGATTGGCCTGGAGGTTTGTCAGATGACGCCCCCGCTTCGTGATCCTGTGATTTGGTAGGGGCCTAAAGGTTTGTAGTGTGTCGCCTCCCTTCACTCCTTCCTATTTTAAGGGTTCTGTGAGGGCCCTGGAGGTTTGTCGTATGTCCCCTTTCTTCTTGCTTGTAGGGTTTGGGGAGCATCTAGATGATAGAGGTTTGTCGTACGTCGTCTCCCTTCGTCCCTTCGTGTTGTAAGGGTTTTGTGAGGGCCCTGAAGGTCTAGGGCAGTTACTAGCGCCTCATAGTACGAGCACGGAAGCAAATGATAATGACAATCATCTAGACGCTGCCCAAATCCTACAAGCACGAAGAAAGGGACATACGGCAAATTTGCAGGGCCCTCACAAAACCCTTACAACAAGAAGGGACGAAGGAAGGGCACATACGACAAACCTCTAGGACCCTCACGAAACCCTTACAACACGAAGGGACGAAGGGATTGTATCTAATTTCGTATATGGTAAAATGACATACGACAAATCTCCAGGACCCTAGCAAATGACATGAACACGAAGCAGGGAGACATAAAACAAACCTCTAGGGCAGTCACTAGCCCCTCATAATACGAGCACGGAAGCAAATCATATATGATAATCATCTAGACGCTCCCCACGCCCTACAAGCACGAAGAAAGGAGACATACGATAAATCTTCCAGGTCCAACAAAACCCTTGCAACTCAAAGGGACGAAGGGAGGGGGCACACGACATACCTCTTTAGGCCCCTACCACATCGCAGGAACAGAAAGCGGCGGGACATACGACAAACCTCTATGACAAACACCAGCCCCTCATAATACGAGCACGGAAGCAAATGATATATGACAGTTTTCTAGAAGATCCCCAAACCCTCTAAGAAGAAAGAAAGGTGACATACGACAAACCTTCCCCCAACAAAGCAATTTCAACACGAAGGGACGAAAGGAGGGGACATTCGACAAGTCTCTGGCCCCTACCAAATCTCAGGAACACGAAGCGTGGGGACATACGACAAATCTCCAAGGGCCCTCAGAAAAATTTTATCAGCCTTACAACACGAAGGGACGAAGGCAGGGGACATACGACAAACCTGTAGGCCCCTACTACATCACAGGAACAAGGAAGCGGGGGGGGGGCATACGACAAACCCCTAGGGCAGTCACTAGCCCCTCACAATACGAGCACGGACTCAAGTTATATGTCAGTCGTCTAGACGCTCCCCAAACCCTACAAGTGAGAAGAAAGGGGACACACGGCAAATTTGCAGGGCTCTCACAAAAACCCTTGCAACACGAAAGGACGAAGCGAGGGAACGTATGACAAACCTCTAAGCCCCTACCAAATCACAGGACCAAGGAAACGGGGGGGACAAATGACAAACCTCTAGGACAGCCACTAGCCCCTCATAGTTTGAGCACGGAAGCAAATCATATATGACGATCATCTAGACTCTAGACGCTCCCCCAAACCCTACAAGCTCGAAGAAAGTGGATATACGACTAGCCTCCAGGGCCCTCACAAAACCCTTACCACCCATACAACGCGAAGGGACGAAGGAAGGGGACATACGACAAACCTCTAGGGCAGTCAGTAACCCCACATAGTACGAGCACGGAAGCAAATGATGTATGGTAATCATCTCGACGCTCCTCAAACTCTCCAAGCACGAAGAAAGGGGACACACGACAAACCTTCAAGGCCCAACAAAACCCCTACAACACGAAGGGGCGAAAGGAGGGGACATACGACAAAGCTCTAAGCCCCTACCAAATCTCAGGAACAGGAATCGGGGGGACATACGACAAACCTCTAGGGCAATCACTAGCCCCTCACAATACGAGCACGGAATCAAATTATATGTCAGTCGTCTAGACGCTCCCCAAACCCTACAAGTGAGAAGAAAGGGGACACACGGCAAATTTGCAGGGCTCTCACAAAACCCTTGCAACACGAAAGGACGAAGCGAGGGAACGTATGACAAACCTCTAAGCCCCTACCAAATCACAGGACCAAGGAAACGGGGGGGACAAATGACAAACCTCTAGGACAGCCACTAGCCCCTCATAGTTTGAGCACGGAAGCAAATCATATATGACGATCATCTAGACTCTAGACGCTCCCCCCAAACCCTACAAGCTCGAAGAAAGTGGATATACGACTAGCCTCCAGGGCCCTCACAAAACCCTTACCACCCATACAACGCGAAGGGACGAAGGAAGGGGACATACGACAAACCTCTAGGGCAGTCACTAACCCCACATAGTACGAGCACGGAAGCAAATGATGTATGGTAATCATCTCGACACTCCTCAATTCTCCAAGCTCGAAGAAAGGGGACACACGACAAACCTTCAAGGCCCAACAAACCCTACAACACGAAGGGGCGAAAGGAGGGGACATACGACAAAGCTCTAGGCCCCTACCAAAGCTCAGGAACAGGAATCGGGGGGACATACGACAAACCTCTAGGGCGATCACTAGCCCCTCACAATACGAGCGCGGAATCGAATTATATATATATATATATATATATATCAGTCGTCTAGGCTCCCCAAACCCTACAAGCACGAAGAAAGGGGACACACGCAAACATCCCACGAAGGAACGAAGGGAGAGGAATTACGACAAACCTCTAGACCCCTACCAAATCATAGGAATACGAAGCGGGGGGGCACACGAGAAATCTTTAGGGCAATCAATACCCTCATAGCGACTGCGGAAGCAAATGATATATGATAATCATCTAGACACTCCCCAAACCCTGCAAGCACGAACAAAGGGGACATACGAAAAACCTCCAGAGCGCTCACGAAACCCTTACAACACGAAGGGACGAAGGGAGGGGACAAAAGATAAACCTCTAGGCCCTTCCAACTCACAGGAACACGAAGCAGGGGGGCATACGACAAACCTCTAGGGCAGTCAATAGCCCTCACAATACGACCACAGAAGCAAATGTCTTATGACAATCATCTAGATGCCAAGAAAGGGGACACACGACAAACCTGTAGGCCCCTACTACATCACAGGAACAAGCGGAGGGCATACGACAAACCTCTAGGGCAGTCACTAGCCCCGCACAATACGAGCCCGGAATCAAATTACATATGTCAGTCGTCTAGACGCTCCCCAAACCCTACAAGCAAGAAGAAAAGGGACATACGGCAAATTTGCCGGGCTCTCACAAAACCCTTGCAACACGAAAGGACGAAGCGAGGGAACGTATGACAAACCTCTAAGCCCCTACCAAATCACAGGACCAAGGAAACGGGGGGGACAAATGACAAACCTCTATGACAGTCACTAGCCCCTCATAGTTTGAGCACGGAAGCAAATCATATATGACGATCATCTAGACTCTAGACGCTCCCCCCAAACCCTACAAGCTCGAAGAAAGTGGATATACGACTAGCCTCCAGGGCCCTCACAAAACCCTTACCACCCATACAACGCGAAGGGACGAAGGAAGGGGACATACGACAAACCTCTAGGGCAGTCACTAACCGCACATAGTACGAGCACGGAAGCAAATGATGTATGGTAGTCATCTCGACGCTCCTCAAACTCTCCAAGCACGAAGAAAGGGGACACACGACAAGCCTTCAAGGCCCAACAAAACCCCTACAACACGAAGGGGCGAAAGGAGGGGACATACGACAAAGCTCTAGGCCCCTACCAAATCTCAGGAACAGGAATCGGGGGGACATACGACAAACCTCTAGGGCGATCACTAGCCCCTCACAATACGAGCGCGGAATCGAATTATATATATATATATATATCAGTCGTCTAGGCTCCCCAAACCCTACAAGCACGAAGAAAGGGGACACACGCAAACATCCCACGAAGGAACGAAGGGAGAGGAATTACGACAAACCTCTAGACCCCTACCAAATCACAGGAATACGAAGCGGGGGGGCACACGAGAAATCTTTAGGGCAATCAATACCCTCATAGCGACTGCGGAAGCAAATGATATATGATAATCATGTAGACACTCCCTCAACCCTACAAGCACGAACAAAGGGGACATATGAAAAACCTCCAGAGCGCTCACGAAACCCTTACAATACGAAGGGACGAAGGGAGGGGACAAAAGATAAACCTCTAGGCCCCTCCCAACTCACAGGAACACGAAGCAGGGGGGCATACGACAAACCTCTAGGGCGGTCAATAGCCCTCATAATACGACCACGGAAGCAAATGACTTATGATGACAATCATCTAGACGCCAAGAAAGGGGACATACGACAAACCTCCAAGGCCGAATGCAACCCTCACAACACGAAGGGACGAAGGGAGGGGACATATGACAAGCCTCTGGCCCCTACCAAATCTCAGGAACACGAAGCGGGGGAATATACAACAAACCTCTAGGGCAGCCACTAGCCCCTCATAGTACGAGCGCGGAAGGAATGATTTTTGACAATTATCTAGACAATCCCCAAACCCTACAAGCACGAAGAAATCGGACATGCGACAAACCTCCGGGGCCCTCACAAAACCCTTACAACACGAACGAAGAAAACAACTCATACAAACCTCTGGGCCCCTACCAAATCACAACAACACGAAGCGGGGGGACATACGACTAACCTCTAGGGCAGTCACTAACCCCTCAAGATGGGGGGTGAAAGGGATTATGGGAGATGATGGGGAATGATGATGGGGGATGATGGGGGATGATGCGGGATGATGGGAGATGATGGGGGATGATGGGGAATGATGGGGGATGACGCGGGATGAGAGACATGATGGGGCATGATAGGGGCTGATCGGGGACGATGATGGGGGCTGATGGGGGATGATGGTGGATGATGGGGGGGTGAAAGGGATTATGAGAGATGACGGGGAATGATGATGGGAGATGATGGGGGATGATTGGGGGATGATGGGGCATGATGGGGGATGAGAGAAACGATGGGAGATGATGCGGGGTGATGTGGGATGGGCAATGAGCGGGTATGTCTGAAATCCTGGAAAAGACAAATCCCGGGGTTTGATTTTAAAGGGTTTTAATTCTTTTTCGGCATCTTAACTTTTTATGAACTCCTTACACCATCAAATCCGGTATTTGATTTTTGTTAAGGGTTTCAAGGATATTACCCTAAACCCTAAACCCTAAACCCTAAACCCTAAACCCTAAACCCTAAACCCTAAACCCTAAACCCTAAACCCTAAACCCTAAACCCTAAACCCTAAACCCTAAACCCTAAACCCTAAACCCTAAACCCTAAACCCTAAACCCTAAACCCTAAACCCTAAACCGAACCCCGGGATTTAGTTCTTTAAGGATTCCAATGATTTTTTGGGCATTTTAAATTTCATGAAATCCTTGAAAAATTAAATCCCGGGATTTAGTTTTTCAAGGATTTCAAGGATTTCATAAACTTTAAATACCGGAGCTCCTGCAAAAGCAAACGCCCCCCTCCCCACTCAGAGTACGGGAAGACCACGCGGATTTTAAAATTTATGAAATCCTTGAAATCCTTGAAAAACCAAATCCCGGGATTTAATTTTTCCAAGGATTTCATAAAATTTATAATGCCCCAAAAAAGCCTTGAAATCCTTAAAATATTAAATCCCGGGATTTGATTTTTTAAGGATTTCAAGGATTTTTTGGGCATTTAAATTTTATGAAATCCTTGAAAAATTAAATCCCGGGATTTGATTTTTCAAGGATTTCAAGGACTTCATAAAATTTAAATACCGGAACTCCTGCAAAAGCAAACCCCCCCCCTCCCCTCTCAGAGTACGGGAAGACCACGCGGATTTTAAAATTTATGAAATCCTTGAAACCCTTGAAAAATTAAATCCCGGGATTTGATTTTTCAAGGATTTCATGAAATTTAAAATGCCCAAAAAACCCTTGAAATCCTTAAACAAATCAAATCCCGGGATTTAATATTTTAAGGATTTCAAGGATTTTTTGGGCATTTCAAATTTTATGAAATCCTTGAAAAATTAAATCCCGGGATTTAATTTTTCAAGGATTTCAAGGATTTCATAAAATTTAAATACCGGAACTCCTGCAAAAGCAAACCCCCCCCTCCCCACTCAGAGTACGGGAAGACCACGCAGATTTTAAAATTTCTGAAATCCTTGAAATCCTTGAAAAACCAAATCCCGGGATTTGATTTTTCAAGGATTTCATAAAATTTAAAATGCCCAAAAAATCCTTGAAATCCTTAAAATATTAAATCCCGGGATTTGATTTTTTAAGGATTTCAAGGATTTTTTGGGCATTTTAAATTTCATGAAATCCTTGAAAAATCAAATCCCGGGATTTAATTTTTCAAGGATTTCAAGGATTTCAAAAAATTTAAATACCGGAACTCCTGCAAAAGCAAACCCCCCCTCCCCACTCAGAGTACGGGAAGACCACGCGGATTTTAAAATTTATGAAATCCTTGAAATCCTTGAAAAATCAAATCCCGGGATTTAATTTTTCAAGGATTTCATAAAATTTAAAATGCCCAAAAAATCCTTGAAATCCTTAAAATATTAAATCCCGGGATTTGATTTTTTTAAGGATTTCAAGGGTTTTTTGGGCATTTTAAATTTTATGAAATCCTTGAAAAATCAAATCCCGGGATTTAATTTTTCAAGGATTTCAAGGATTTCAGAAATTTTAAAATCCGCGTGGTCTTCCCCGTACTCTGAGTGGGGAGGGGGGCGGTTTGCTTTTGCAGGAGTTCCGGTATTTAAATTTTATGAAATCCTTGAAATCCTTGAAAAATTAAATCCCGGGATTTGATTTTTCAAGGATTTCATAAAATTTAAAATGCCCAAAAAAATCCTTGAAATCCTTAAAATATTAAATCCCGGGATTTGATTTTTTTCAGGATTTCAAGGATTTTTTGGGCATTTTAAATTTCATGAAATCCTTGAAAATCAAATCTAGGGATTTCCCCGGCGGCAAAAGAGGCGTGCCAAATAGACCCTAAAGGTCCTACGTACACATATATATATATATATATAATGTTTTTACTTCCTATGTCTATATGTGCTCAATTACGTAAATTCATTGAGACAGTAGCGCACGTGCCTTTGCCATTTGACATTTTGGATAGGTTCTTACAACAAAACATTTGTGGACTCTGCTTGCGACTTGTCAATTGTTGATATATTCCGTAGCAAACTAACGGGGACACTGCTGGCGATCTGTGATTTTGGGACATCTTCTTTCAACAAAAAAACTACGGGGGACACTGCTTGCGATTTGTGAATTCAGAAGAAAACTAAGGGGGGACACTGCTTGCGATTTGTAATTTTGGCATATACACTTTCAGGGTTAAACTTATTGGGGACACTGCTTGCGATTTGTGATTTTGGGACATCTTCTTGCAGCATAAAAACTAAGGGGGACACTGCTTGCGATTTATGAGTTTGGATAGTTCTTCATTCAGCAAAAAACTATGGGGAACACTGCTTGCGATTTGTGATTTTAGCACATACTCTTTCAGCAAGAAAACTGAGGGTGACACTGTTTGCGATTTAGGAGTTTGGATAGTTCTTCATTCAGCAAAAACTATTGGGGACATCGCTTGTGATTTGTGATTTTGGAATTCTTTCAACAAAATCTCATGGGGACGTATCCATTACATTCCGTAACAAACTAAGGGGGGCACTACTTGCGATTTGTGATTGTGGGACATCCTCTTCTTGCAGCAAAAACAAACTAAGGGGGACACTGCTTGCGACTTGTAACTTTGGAGAATACTCCTTCAACAAAAACTATATGTGGGGGACACTGCTTGCGATTTGTGATTTTGTGACATCTTCTTTCAGGGGACACTGCTTGCCATTTGCGAGTTTGGCACATACTCTTGTAGAAAAAACTAAGAGGGACACTGCTTGCGACTTGGGAATTTGGTACATAGGCTTAGAGGAAAAATATGGGGCACGCCGGGCACACTGCTTGCGTTTTGTGACTTGGGACCATTTTCCTTACAGCAAAAAAAAGGGTGACACTGCTTGCGATTTGTGAGTTTGGGATATATTCTTTCAGCAAAAAGGACTATGGGTGGACACTGCTTGGGATTTGTGATTTGGGGGCATCTTCTTGCAGCAACAACAACTAAGCGGGGACCCTGCTTGCGATTTGTGATTTTGGGACATCTTCTTTCAGCAAAAACCAAGGGGGACACTGCTTGCGGTTTTTGATTTTGGGGCATCTTCTTGCAGCAAAAAAATTAGGGGACACTGCTTGCGATTTAGGAGTTTGGATAGTTCTTCATTCAGCAAAAAACTATGGGGGACGCTGCTTGCGATTTGTGATTTTGGAATTCTATCAACAAAATCTCATGGGGACACTGCTTGCGATTGCTCAATTTCCATTCCGTAACAAACTAAGGGGGACACTGCTTGCGATTTGTGATTGTGGGACATCCTCTTCTTGCAGCAAAAGAAACTAAGGGGGACACTGCTTGCGATATGTAACTTTGCAGAATACGTTTTCAACAAAAACTATGGGGGACACTGCTTGCGATTTGTGGTTTTGGGACATCTTCTCTTAGGGGACACTGCTTGCCATGTGCGAGTTTGGCACTCTTGTAGAAAAAGCTAAGGGGGACACTGCTTGCGATTTGGCAATTCGGTACATAATCTTACAGGAAAAACATGGGGCACACTGCTTGCGATTTGTGACTTGGGAGCATATTCTTACAGCAAAAGAACTAAGGGTGACGCTGCTTGCGATTTGTGAATTTTGGATATATTCTTTCAGCAAAAAGGACTATGGGTGGACACTGCTTGCGACTTGTGTTCTTGGTACATATTCTTTCAACAAAAAAACTACGGGGGACACTGCTTGCGACTTGCGATTTTGGCACATACTCTTGCAGAAACATCTAAGGGCGGACACTGCTTGTGATTGTGAACTTGGTACATAATCTTACAGCACAAAACTACGGGGAACACTTCTTGCGATTTATGAATTTTGTAGATAATCTTACAGCAACATCTTACGGGGACCCTGCTTGCGATTTGTGATTTTGGATATTTGCACGCAACAACAACGCATAGGGACACTGCTTGCGATTTATGAGTTCGGAGAAGGCTGTTTCGACAAAAACTACGGGGGACACTGCTTGCGATTTGTGACTTTAGTGCATGGACAAAATCTGCCTGGATCCACGCGGTGCTGTTTTCTTCCAAAGACGTGGCGCGTAGATTCAGGCAAAGTTTGTCAGTCATGTTTTCTGACAAAAATGATTGGACCAAATCTGCCTGGATGTGCGCGGTGCTGCTTTCTTTCAAAGACGTCGCGCGTAGATCCAGGCAAATTTTGTCTATCATGCTTTCTGACAGAAATGGTTGGACAAAATCTGCCTGGATCTACGCAGTGCTGTTATATTCCAAAGACGTGGCGCCTAGAACCAGGCAGATCTTGCGATGTGGCTTTTTGGAGGAAAACTTGGGCCCAAAACCTTAGGTACCAGGGCTTGCGATTTAAGTCTTTGCAGCAAAAAAAGACACCACAATCCCAGGGAATAGGGCTTGCGATCTGGCTTGTTGGAGGTAGAATTAAACCCAAAATCTTAGGGACCAGGGCTTGCGATTTAACTCTCTGCAGCAAAAAACCCGCAATCATAATGCAAAAATTTAACTACCTCGAGACCACAGGATCTTAAAGATTACGAAAAAAAGATTACAAAACGGTTATAAGACTATTATATGAAGATGATAAAAGATGATAAAAGATGATAAAAAGGATAAAAGGTGATAAAAGGTGATAAAAGGTGATAAAAGGTGATAAAAAAGAACGAGATCCCGAGTTTTGACCCGGTTAAAAGATGATAAAAGATGACAAAAAAGATGATAAAGGATGACAAAAAGATGATAGGAAGATGATAAGAAAAGCATATGAAGATGATTAAACATGATGGAAGATAATAAAAAGAGATAATAGGAGAGATGATAAAATATGATAAAAGATGATAAGAAGATGATAGGGTAAAGCAGCTGATTAATGTGTGGAAGGGGTTGAGAACGTGAGGGAGTGAACAGTGAGCTGGGGCAGTAGGCATGGTGAGGGGGTTTGATGGTGGAGAGGGAGGGGGGGAGGGTTGGTGAAGAGAAAAACGTTTTTTTTGGTTTAAACTCTTTTTGGATGGTGAGAGAAAGAGGGGTGGTGGTTGGGGGGGGGGGGGGGGGGGTGACTGAAACACCAGCCAGGAGGGCGCGATGGGGGGGGGGGGGGGGGGTTGGCTGCGGGGAGGGGGAGAGGGGTCTGGTGACTGGTCTGGAAAGGTCCCAGAATTAAATTTATTTAAATTATTTAAATTATTTAATTATTTAAACTATTTAAATTATTTAATAGGGTCAATTAAATAAATTAAATAATTTAAATAATTTTGCTTCTTTAAATTATTTAAATTATTTAATGGGAGGCAATTAAATAAATTGAATAATTTAAATAATTTTAATTATTTAAATTATTTAGATTATTTAAATTATTTAAATTATTTAAATTGTTTAATGGGAGGCAATTAAATAAATTAAATAGTTGAAATAATTTTGCTTATTTAAAAATTTAAATTATTAAATTCTTTTAATGGAGACAATTACATAAATTAAATAATCTAAATAATTTGCTTATTTAAATTATTTTAAATTATTTAAATTATTTAATGGGAGTCATAATAGATTAAATAATTTAAATAATTTTGCTTTTTTAAATTATTTTAATTATTGAATTATTAGTGGGATGCAATTAAATAAATTAAAATTTAAATAATTTTGCGTATTTAAATTATTTTAATTATTTAAATTATTTAATAGGGGTCAATTAAATAATTTAAATAACTTAAATAATTTAAATAAATTAAATAATTTTAATAAATTTAATTCAAGAAACTTTCCAGACCAGCCAGAAAAAACAATTAAATAATTTACATCCCGCAGTTTTTCATTAAATTAATTAATTGACCTGTCGGATTTACATTATTTAATTGCTTTGCTGGTTGGTCTGGAAAGTTACCGGAATTAAATTTATTTAAATTATTTAAATTATTTAAATTATTTAATAGGGGTCAATTAAATAAATTAAAAAATTTCAATAATTTTGCTTATTTAAGTTATTTAAATTATTTAAATTATTTAAATTATTTAAATTATTTAATGGAGGCAATTACATAAATTCAATAATTCAAATAATTTTGCTTATTTAAATTATTTAAATTCTTTAAATTATTTAATTGGAGGCAATTAAAAAAATTAAATAATTTAAATAATGTTGCTTTTTTAAATTATTTAAATTATTTAATGGAGTCAATTAAATAAACTAAATAATTTAAATAATTTTGCTTATTTAAATGATTGTAATTATTTAGTTTATTTACTAGGGGTCAATTAAATAATTTAAATAAATATAATTCAAGAAACTTTCCAGACCAGCCAGAAAAAACAATTAAATAATTTAAATCCCGCAGTTTAATTAAAGCATTTAATTGAGCTGTCGGATTTAAATTATTTAATTGCTTTGCTGGTTGGTCTGGAAAGTTCCCGGAATTAAATTTGTTCAAATTTTTTAAATTGTTCAAATAATTTATCAGGGGTCAATTAAATACATTAAATAATTTAAATAATTTTGCTTATTACAATTATTTAATTTATTTACATTTATTTAATGGGAGGCAATTAAATAAATTAAATAATTTAAATAATTTTGCTTATTTAAATTATTTAAATTCTTTAAATTATTTAATGGGAGGCAATTAAATATATTAAATAATTTAAATAATTTTGTTAATTTAAATTATTGAATAGGGGTCAATTAAATAATTTAAATAACTTAAATAAATTAAATAATTTAAATAAGTTTAATTCAAGAAACTTTCCAGACCAGCCAGAAAAAACAATTCAATAATTTAAATCCCGCAGTTTAATTAAATCATTTAATTGAGCTGTCGTATTCAAATTATTTAATTGCTTTGCTGGTTGGTCTGGAAAGTTACCGGAATTAAATTTATTTAGATTATTTAAATTATTTAAATTATTTAATAGGGGTCAATTAAATAAATTAAACATTTTAAATAATTTTGCTTATTTAAATTATTTAAATTATTAAATTATTTAATGGGGGTCAAAAATAATTTAAATAATTTAAATGAATGAAAGCATTATCAATAAATTTAATTCAGGAAACTTTCCAGACCAGCCAGAAAAAAACAATTAAATAATTTAAACCCCGCAGTTTAATTAAATACTTTAATTGATCTGTCGGATTTAAATTATTTAATTGCTTTGCTGGTTGGTCTGGAAAGTTCCCGGAATTAAATTTATTTAAATTATTTAAATTAAATTATTTAAATTATTTTCATTATTTAAATTATTTAATAGGGGTCAGTTAAATAAATTAAATAATTTAAATAATTTTGCTTATTTAAATTATTTCAATTATTTAAATTATTTAATTGGAGGCAATTAAATAAATTAAATAATTTAAATAATTTTGCTTTTTTTAAATTATTTAAATTATTTAATGGGACGCAATTAAATAAATTAAATAATTTAAATTTAAATTTTTGTTTTAAATTATTAATTATCTAAATTATTTAATGGAGTCAATTAAATAAATTGGAATAATTTAAATAATTTTGCTATTTAAATTTATTTTCCTCTTTAAATATTTAATAGGGGTTCAACTAAATAATTCAAATAATGTAAATAAATTAAATATTTAAATATTTTAATGCAAGAAACTTTCCGACCAGCCAGAAAAAAACATAAATAATTTTTAACTCCCGAGTTTTAATTAAATCATTTAATTGAGTGCGGATTAAATTATGTAAGGTTGTGCTGTTGGTCTGGGAAAGTTACCGTGCCGAATTACACTTATTAAAATTATTTAAATTATTATAGGGGCAATATAAATAAGTTTAAATAATTAAATAATTTGCTTATTTAAATATGTAAATTTTTTGTTTTATTTTTAACTTATTATTGGGAGGCAATTAAAAATTTTATTAAATAACTTAAATAATTTTGCTTATTTAAATTATTTAAATTATTTAATAGGAGTCAATTAAATAATTTAAATAATTTAAATAATTTTGCTTATTTAAATTGTTTTAATTATTTAAATTATTTAGTAGGGGTCAATTAAATATTTAAATAAATTAAATAATTTAAATAAGTTTAATTCAAGAAACTTTCCAGACCAGCCAGAAAAAAACAATTAAATAATTTAAATCCCGCAGTTTAATTGAATCATTTAATTGAGCTGTCGGATTTAAATTATTTAATTGCTTTGCTGGTTGGTCTGGAAAGTTACCGGAATTAAATTTATTTAAATTATTTAAAATATTTAAATTATTTAAATTATTTAATAGGGGTCAATTAAATAAATTAAATAATTTAAATAATTTTGCTTATTTAAATTATTTAAATTAGTTAAATTATTTAATGGGATGCAATTAAATAAATTCAATAATTTAAATAATTTTGGCTTATTTAAATATTAGAATCATTCAATGGGACGCAATTGAAATAAGTAAATTACTTTAAATAATTTGCTTATTAATTATTTTATTGATATTCAAATTATTTAAAAGGAGTCAATTAAATAATTTAAATAATTTAAATATTTTTGCTTATTTAAATTATTTTCATTATTTAAATTATTTAACAGGGGTCAATTAAATATTTTAAATAATTTAAATAAATTAAATAATTTAAATAAGTTTAATTCAAGAAACTTTCCAGACCAGCCAGAAAAAAACAATTAAATAATTTAAATCCCGCAGTTTAATTAAATCATTTAATTGAGCTGTCGTATTCAAATTATTTAATTGCTTTGCTGGTTGGTCTGGAAACTTACCGGAATTAAATTTATTTAGATTATTTAAATTATTTAAATTATTTAATAGGGGTCAATTAAATAAATTAAATATTTTAAATAATTTTGCTTATTTAAATTATTTAAATTATTAAATTATTTAATGGAGTCAATTAAATAAATTCAATAATTTAAATAATTTTGCTTATTTAAATTATTTTAATTATTTAATTTATTTACTAGGGGTCAATTAAATAATTTAAATAAATTTAATTCAAGAAACTTTCCAGACCAGCCAGAAAAAACAATTAAATAATTTAAATCCCGCAGTTTAATTAAAGCATTTAATTGAGCTGTCGGATTTAAATTATTTAATTGCTTTGCTGGTTGGTCTGGAAAGTTCCCGGAATTAAATTTATTTAAATTATTTAAATTATTTACATTATGTAATTTATTTAAATTATTTAAATTATTTATCAGGGGTCAAATAAATAAATTAAATAATTTAAATAATTTTGCTTATTACAATTATTTAAATTATTTTCATTATTTAATGGGAGGCAATTAAATAAATTCAAAAATTGAAATACTTTGCTTATTTAAATTATTTAAATTCCTTAAATTATTTAATGGGAGGCAATTAAATAACTTAAATAATTTAAATAATTTTGCTAATTTAAGTTATTTTAAGTATTTAAATTATTTAATGGAGTCAAGTAAATAATTTAAATAATTTAAATAATTTTGCTTATTTAAATTATTTTCATTATTTAAATTATTTAATAGGGGTCAATTAAATAATTTAAATAATTTAAATAAATTAAATAATTTAAATAAGTTTAATTCAGGAAACTTTCCAGACCTGCCAAAAAAAACAATTAAATAATTTAAATCCCGCAGTTTAATTAAATACTTTAATTGAGCTGTCGGACTTAAACTATTTAATTGCTTTGCTGGTTGGTCTGGAAAGTTCCCGGAATTGAATTTATTTAAATTATTTCAATTATTTAAATTATTTAATAGGGGTCAGTTAAATAAATTAAACAGATTAAATAATTTTGCTTATTTAAACTATTTAAATTATTTAAATTGTTTACTGGGAGGCAATTAAATAAATTAAATCATTTATATAATTTTGCTTATTAAAATTATTAAAATTATTTAAATTATTTAACGGGACGCAATTAAATAAATTAAATAATTTAAAAAATTTTGCTTATATAAATTATTTTAATTTTTTAAATTATTTAATGGAGTCAATGAAATAAATTAAATAATTTAAATAATTTTGCTTATTTAAATTATTTTAATTATTTAAATTGTTTAATCGGGGTCAATTAAATAATTTAAATAATTTAAATAAATTAGATAATTTAAATAAATTTAATTCAAGAAACTTTCCAGACCAGCCAGAAAAAACAATTGAATAATTTAACTCCCGCAGTTTAATTAAATAATTTAATTGAGCTGTCGGATTTAAATTATTTAATTGTTTTGCTGGTTGGTCTGGAAAGTTACCGGAATTAAATTTATTTAAATTATTTAAATTATTTAATAGGGGTCAATTAAATAAATTTAAAAATATAAATAATTTTGCTTATTTAAATTATTTAAATCTTTTAAATTATTTAATGGGAGGCAATTAAAAAATTCAATATTTTAAATAATTTTCTTATTTAAATTATTTAAGTATTTCAAATATCTAAATTACTTAAGAGGAGTCAATTAAATAATTTAAATAATTTAAATAATTGTGCTTTTTAAATTGTTTTAATTATTTAAATTATTTAGTAGGGGTCAATTAAATAGTTTAAATCATTTAAATAAATTAAATAATTTAAATAATTTTAATTCAAGAAACTTTCCAGACCAGCCAGAAAAAAACAATTAAATAATCTAAATCCCGCAGTTTAATCAAATAATTTAATTGAGCTGTCGGATTTAAATTATTTAATTGCTTTGCTGGTTGGTCTGGAAAGTTACCGGAATTAAATTTATTTAAATTATTTAAAATATTCAAAGTATTTAAATTATTTAATAGGGGTCAACTAAATAAAGTAAATAAATAATTTTAATTATGTTTATTTTATTTAAATTAAAATGTTTTACAATTTTTCAATGTATTTACTGGAATGCAATTAAATAACTTAAATATTTTAAATACATTTTGCTTATTTAAATTTATAGATCATTAATGGAACGCAATTAAACAAATTAATAATTTAAATATTTCGCTATTTTAAATTAATTTTATTTATATGACTTGTTTAAAGGATTCACTTAAAATAATGTAAAAAAAATAAATAATTTTGCATATTTAAATTATTTTCATTATTTAAATTATTTAATAGGGGTCAATTAAATAATTTAAATAATTTAAATAAATTAAATAATTTAAATAATTTTAATTCAAGAAACTTTCCAGACCAGCCAGAAAAAAACAATTAAATAATTTAAATCCCGCAGTTTAATTAAATAATTTAATTGAGCTGTCGGATTTAAATTATTTAATTGCTTTGCTGGTTTGTCTGGAAAGTTACCGGACTTAAATTTATTTAAATTACTTAAATTATTTAAATTATTTAAATTATTTAATAGGGGTCAATTAAATAAATTAAATAATTTAAATAATTTTGCTTATTTAAATTATTTAAATTATTTTATTTAATTATTTTTAATATTTATTTTATTGTGATGCATTAAAAAAAATTAAATAATTTAAATAATTGCTTATAGAATTATTCAAATTATTTAAATTATTCAAATTTTTTAATGCGGAGACAATTAAATAATTTAAAATAATTACATATTTAATAATTTTGCTTATTTAAATGTTTTAAATTTAAATTATTTAATAGGAGTCAACTAAATAGTTTTAAATAATTTAAACAATTTTGCTTATTTAAATTATTTTCATTATTTTAATATTCAGTAGGGGTCAATTAAATAATTTAAAATATATAAAGTAAAAATTAAATATTTTAATAAATTTAATTCAAGAAACTTTCCAGACCAGCCAGAAAAAATTAAATAATTTAATAATTGCGTTGTAATTATTTTTTTTAAATTATTTATGGGGGTTAATAAATATTTTCATAATTTAAATAAATTGAACATGTTAAATAAATTTAATTCAAGAAACTCCAGACCAGCCAGATAAAAAAGTCAATTAAATAATTTAAATCCCGCAGTTGAATTAAATGATTTAATTGAGCTTTCGGATTTAAATATTTAATTGTTTTGCTGTTGGTCTGGCAAGTTACCGGATTAAATTTATTTAAATTTTTTAAATTATTTAAATTATTAAATTATTTAAAATTATTTTAAATTATTTAAATTATTTAAAATTAGTTATTAAATTATTTAAATTATTTAAATTATTTAAAATTATTTATGGGAGGCAAACTAAATAAATTTAAATAGTCTAAATAACTTGGCTTATGTATATTTAAATTATTTAAAATTATTTTAATGGGAGACAATTAACAAATTAAATATTTAAATAATTTTGCTGATGTAAATTTTTAATTATTTAAATTATTTTAATTGGACGCAATAAAAACAATAATTTTAAATAAAAATTTGTTTTTATTATTTAAATTTAAATATTTAATGGAGTCAGATAATAATTTAAATAATTTAAATAATTTTGCTTATTTAAAGTATTTTAATTGTTTATAATTATTAATAGGGGTCACTAAATAATTAAATAATTTAATAATTTAAATAAATTAAATAATTTAGATAAATTTAAATAACTTTAATTCAAGAAACTTTCCAGACCAGCCAGAAAAAACAATTACATAATTTAAACCCCGCAGCTTAATTAAATCATTTTGAGCTGTCGGATTTAAATTATTTAATTGAATCTGATTAAATAATTTAAATAGTTTAAATAATTTAACTAATTTAAATTTAATTTAGTTTCACTTATTAAAACAAAGGAAGGAGCTAATAGACCCGAAAGGTTGCTCTCTCATATATGTATAGATTTAGATTATGTATATAGGTATAATATGGGTAAATATAGTATATTGTAAATATAGGTATATACTGGTATATATGTTTATGTATAATATGTTATATGTAATATATGTATATCATGGTATATATATGTATATATGTATATATGTATATATGTACATATATAGATATGTAGATGTATGTATATACATATATAGATATACATATACATATACTATATGTATATAAAGAAACACATATATATGTATACACAAAAACATTAAAAAAAAACAAATGTTTTCCTGTCGCAGAGAAGCTTTTTCAATCATGGACAGCTATAGAGGGTGGGGGGGGGGGGCGGACTTGCCTGAAAATCGACGTCTACGCAGGCCACATTTTGTTTCAGTCTGAGATTGGCTGCGGGGCTCAATCACATATATCAACATAAACACATGTCTTCATGTATATATGTATGTGTATACATATATATATATATATGAAGAATTTCATATACCCGCCCAGGCGGATCACGGGTTCGCCTTGTGTCTACAGAAAAGCAGCAACAAGCATACATACATGTACATGTGGTCTTTGTTCAATGTCTTATATCTGTATTTGGTCGTTCGTCCGCGTCAATGAGATTGAAATTTTGTGGCGGCTTTTCTAACAACACTTCAGCTTCTCTGTTCTAATTGCGCAGCACACAAGCCTCTTTCGTCCTTCACCTCTTCGAAGCGCGCATCACAGAAAGCTCCTTCTTCCTTCAGCTGCCTGACAGTCCCAGCTCTTTGCTTCCAGCAGTCCCCCGAAGGCCGAAACTGTCGTCTCCTCTTTCCGAAATCGGGCAGGAAGGCAGCCCGGGCTGCCTCTGGGCTGCCTTCTGCCCGGCCCCCAGGCCAAGCAGCCCGGCGTCAGTTTCTCGAAGCCATGGCACCCCGGGTTGCCTTGCCGGCAGGGCCCGTGTCGCAGTCCCGGGTTGCCTTGGGCTGCCTTCGCCTGGCCTCCTTTTCTGTCCTGCTTCCTCTTAGCTACAGTCTCAAGTTTTCTCTAAAAGTGCTTAGCATCAGGCTGTTCGTCGCAGCTGCTCCCTTCCAGGCCTCTGAGCCTGTACTTATTGCTTGGTCGGTATCTGCGAAAGGTGCACGGCTTCAGTCTCCAAAGGAGTCAAATGGCACACTGATGACTTCCTGGCCTAAACCCTAAACCCTCAACCCTAAACCCTAAACCCTAAATGTGGTTTTGTTGAACATCGTTGCTTAGGCGAAAGAGGGCAAGCCTGTGCTGTGCTGCACATGCAACCTTCGACAGAAGCTGCTTGTTCAAGCTCGTTGTTCAAGGAGACGAGATCCTTTTCGTGGCCGACAAAAACCTCTTCTGACACGTGAGACTGCGAAAAACACTGAAGAAGATAGCTTTCGATACAAAAATTGACGCAAGACAGACGGAAATATGTAACTCTGGATACAAGTCGCTTATGTCTGACATAGAAAAGACAACTGAACATAGCGCAGATACCAAGTCCCTCACAAGTGACTTAGCGAACGGTCCTTCTCTACGTCACTTATAAGTGACTGATAACTGGCTATCTAAACGGGCCCACTGTGTAGGGCTTAGTGTTAAGGGCTAAACAATGCGCTTGTGCTTGTTTCAGGGCTTGCCACGTAGGCTCGAGTAGGCACGCGTCAACAAAATACTCCGCGCGTAGGCCGCGCGCCTACTAAACATGAGCTGACGCGTAGGCCCGCGTAGGATGCCCATGCCATTACAACACCCCACACAATGAAAAAAAATGCTCAATTGCATGTTATGAAAATAGACTTTCTAACGAAAATCATGAACAAAACTAGGAAAGAATGTTCTAACGATACTGCATTTGATATTCATATTTCTATTAGCCATTCAGTTGTAATATATGACTTAACATTAGAAAGATCTTGATGACACAGTTACTTGAACATCTGACAATTGTTTTGTAGAAGGAGGTATGAATATGACGTTACGAAGTTGTAGTATTGTTGTGGTAAAGGAAACTTATTGAAATTATAGTGTGATAAGCAATGTAAAAATATAACATACATCAACAGAATATTATTGTAAAGATCATGATGAGAATGACAATATTTATAAATTACATAATCCAAGAAACGGATTAAAGAATAGTGTCTTACATGTTGAAATTGGCAAATAGAACTTGTACTATTGAAAGCTTTGCAAGTAAATATGTTCCTATTGATGGCTATAAAGATATAGTAAAAGAAAATTATATTACAGCAAGTGTTGGAGATATTGAAGATTCTGAGATTAGAGAATCTGCCAATCCCAGGGTTATGCAAACCCCAAGCCCTAAACCTTTACTAAACCGTAAGCCCTAAACCCTAAGCCCCGACCATGAAGCCTAAACCCGCGACCTTATCAACAAAACCCCAACCCTCGAGCCTCTTTTGAGGCTTCAGGGCTCTACACTTACAGGCCCTGCCTCCCCAAAGCCTCGCTCATGGGGCTTATCGGGGTTTTGGGTTGTAGGGTTCAAGTTCAGGATTGAACGTTTATAGAGTTTCGGGTTGAATGCGGGTCTCTGACACTGAACCTTGAAACCTACAAACCCCAGTTGAGCTCACCCTGATCCCTTGCAAGCAACACAGGAGCCTGAATAGTCAACAATACGTTCCCTCCTACTTCCCCAACACAATCACAAAATAACACATCTTTATGCTCAACATAGGCCCCCCCCAGCCCTACACCCTACCTAACCCTAAACCCTAAAACCAAAACCCCTTTGAGGCCACTTCCGCAACAAGCAGCATGAGAGATGGGAGCGGGCAAACACCAGCAAGACTTCAAAGGTCGGCGGGCGTCCGTGCTGGGGTTGGCTTCAGGTTCAGGATTTGGGGCTTCGGCCCTAAACCCCACACCCCGAACCCCAAACCAAAAGCCCTAAGCCCTAAACCCTAAGCCCTAAACCCTAAACCCTGCACCCTGAACCTGAGCCGCAAGTGTGTGGCAAGGATCCAGGGTTTTGTTGGGCTTTGGGGCACCCCAAGGCGCGAGGCGTTTGCCCGGGGGCTGGTAGGTCGGGTTTAGGGTTTAGGGTTTTAGGGTTTTAGGGTTTAGGGTTGAGGATTTTAGGGTTTTAGGGTTTAGGGTTTAGGGTTTTAGGGGTGAGCTTCTCGAAGCCAGGGTCCAAAAGGACGCCGTATGGATGAGGGTTTGGGGTTTAGAGTTTGGGGATTCTTCGATTCATTTCTACTGCGGGTCGGGGGTCCTTGTACCATAGCTCGTTTCGCATTTCGCTAAAACCCAGAAGCCCTAAATTAACCCAGAAGCCGTCCCAGCCCGATAAGCGCCCAAAATCCTAAAATCTTATCAGCCCTGACATCCCTAAACCCTATAAGCCTCATCCTTGTTTGGTTCAAGGTTACCTTGCAAAGTAACCAACCCCAGAAAAGCTACCGTCATTTTAATATGGTTACTGGGCTACCAAGTAAGAAGTGTCCTAAGCCCTAAAAAACCCTGAGCCTTCAACCCTGGAAGCCCTAAATCCCTAAACCCTAAACCCAAGAAGCCCTAAATCCCTAAACCCTCAACTCTACAAGCCCTAAATCCCTAAACTTTAGAAGCTCAGACGGGGGAAACCCTAAGCCTTAAACCCTCCTAAACCCTAAACCCTAAACCCTAAACCCTAAACCGCTTCGACGCAGCAAGTGGAGGCCGTCGAGGACAAGCTGAAGGCCCATTGGCACCTCAACCGCAGATTTGTGCATCCAAAAGCCTCTTACTGCTTGTTTTTTGTTTACTTGGGCTTAGGGTTTAGGGTTTAGGGTTTGGGGTTTGGGGTTTAGGGTTTGGGGTTTAAGCCCAGGGTTTTGGGTTTAGGGCTTTTCTTTGTAGCTTAACCCCCGTATAAAGCCCAGCAGAATCTCTCAGGGGCCCTCAAAGGGGTTCCCGAACATGATGGCTCTTCTTCGGTACTAAACCCGAAACCCTAAGCCCATACACCCTAAACTCTAAACCCTAAACCCTAAGCCCTACACCCTCAACTCTAATTTCTAAACCCTAATAAGAAGAAGAAAATCAGGCTCCTTATTAAGGGGGAGAGCGCCAGACTCTCCCGTGAAGATCCCCCAGGGTCTTGGGGCTAGAGTTTGGGGGTTCAGGGGCTTTAGGGGCTTTAGGGGCTCTAGGGGCTTTAGGGGCTTTATCGGCTTTCGGGTTTAGGGTCCTAAACCCTAAGCCCGGCCTAACCCATACTCTCAAGCCAGACGCCCAGGGAGGAGCACTACGGCAGGGCATCCGATGTTCAGACAGCATCATTGCGGGAGATGCGTCTTGGCCCAAGGGTTCAGGGGTTTAGGGTTTAGGGCTAGGGGCTAGGGATTTTGGGGGTTTAGGGTTTAGGGCTAGGGGGTGGGGGTTTGGGGGTTTAGGGTTTAGGGATGTTTCGTGGGCTTTGAGGCTGCGTTACGTTGGGAGCCGGAGCTTCGGGTTTAGCGTTTAGGGTGTAGGGCTTAGGGTTTAGGGTTTTAGGGTTTAGGGTTTAGGGTTTAGGGTTTAGGGTTTAGGGTTTAGGGTTGAGGGTCCCCAAACCCAACGTGGAGTTTCGCGGGGTGCACATGGCAGTGAGCCTGAAGGGATGCAAAGAGCAGCTCCAGAGAGGCAGAGGCATTGGTCCAGCACATTGGGCTCCTGAACCCTAAGCCCTAAACCCTAACCCCTAACCCCTAAACCCTAAACCCTAAACCCTAAACTCTAAACCCTAAACCCTAAACCCTAAACCCTAAACCCTAAACCCTAAACCCTAAACCCTAAACCCTAAACCCTAAACCCTAAACCCTAAACCCTATAAACCCTAAACCCTAAACCCTAAACCCTAAACCCTAAACCCTAAACCCTAAACCCTAAACCCTAAACCCTAAACCCTAAACCCTAAACCCTAAACCCTAAACCCTAAACCCTAAACCCTAAACAGCCCAGGGTCCGACAGCGCAGCGCAGCGCTGCCCGCGGCGCCCGTGAAGCGCCGGGCGCCGCGCCGGGTACGGGTTTAGGGTTTAGGGTTTAGGGTTTAGGGTTTAGGGTTTAGGGTTTAGGGTATGGGGCTTAGGGTTTAGGGTTTAGGGTTTAGGGTTTATTAGAGTTTAGTAGGGTTTAGGGTTTAGGGTTTCGGGTTGGGGTTGTATGGGTTCGAGGGCTATATTTTTCTAGACGTCGGGCTCTTAGGGACTAGGGCGTTAGCTTAGTAGGCTCTAGGGGCTTAGGGGTACTTGTAGGGCCTCAACTGGACAAGTACGACTTGCTTAGTATGAGTCTGCGCGTTACATGGGTGTTTAGGGTTCAGTGTTTAGAATTTAGGGCTTGTTCCAGGGGTGATGATTGTTTTGTCGTTTCCGGGGGTGTTCAGAAGTAGGGAGGTTTGCTTCTTCGCTGAGGAGCGGGGTTTTGAAGGCTCTCTAGCTTCTTTTGGGTTTAGGCGCCCTAAGCCCTAAGCCCTGAACCCTAAACCCTAAACCCTAAACCCTAAACCCTAAACCCTAAACCCTAAACCCTAAACCCTAAACCCTAAACCCGACTCTGAATCCCAAACCCTAAACCTTAAGAGACCTGAACCCTGGATGCCCTGGACGCCCTCATGAACCTTACGCCTTAAGGGGCCCTGGCTGCAAACCCCAAATCCAAAACAAAGGGTTTGGGGTTTAGGGTTTAGGGTTAAGGTTTTTGGGTTTAGGGTCGGTTAAGGTTTTTGGGTTTACGGTTTAGGGTTTAGGGCTTAGGGTTTAGGGTCGAAGTCCGAAACCCTCAGCCCCCAAAAGAGCACAGGCTCCAGCGGAGGTGCTGCTTGGCAGCATCTGGCCGTTCCTGTCCTCCTGAAGGTGACTGTGGTTGAGAAGGGATTCGGGCGGCGGGGGGGGGGGTTTAGGGTTTAGGGTTTAGGGTTTCGGGTTTAGGGTTTAGGGTTTAGGGTTTCGGGTTTAGGGTTTAGGGTTTGTAGTAGGGTCCAGGGTTAAGGTTTAGGGAGGGGTCGTACCCTAAACCCCTTAGCCTTAAACCCTAAACCTCAAAACCCGAAATCTTCAAAGCACAGCCTTAAGCCCTAAACCCTAAGTGGGGTTCAGGTCCGGGGTTTGGGGGTCTTTCGAGCTTAGGCACAGGGTTCAGGGTCTCAGGGGTTTAGGGTTTGGAGGTTAGGGTTTAGGGTTTAGGGGGTTTAGAGGGTTTAGAGGGTTTAGAGGGTTCAGAGGGTTTAGAGGGTTTAGAGGGTTTAGAGGGTTTAGAGGGTTTAGAGGGTTTAGAGGGTTTAGAGGGTTTAGAGGGTGTAGGGTTTAGGGTTTAGGGTGTTTGACTGCCATAGGCCTTCAATCCCGTAGGCGATGCAGTCGGTTTGTTGGTTCGTGCCATCCTCCGCAGGTACCCCCTGAACATAAACCGAAAAAGGGTACCGGGTGCTTTCCCTTTTTTACGAGTCTCGTGAGAGGCTTTGAAAAACACCAAATGGTCCAATGCAGCTTCTAAGAGGCTTACAGAGTTGCGCCGTCCTTTAACGACAGGGTTCGTTTTAGGTTTTGCTTTTGAGAGGGGCGCGCCTTGAGGGGGAGTTATCTACCTTGGCAGGACCGTTCGGAATTCAGGCTATGGGCTCCAGATGTTTTAGGACGTAGGGTTTAGGGCCTTAGGGCCTCAGGGCCTTAGGGCCTTAGGGTTTAGGTGTCGGGCATCTTCTACGCCTCGAAAAGCAGTTGCCAAGGGCCCGAAACCGTAACTTTACACCCCAAAAGCCAAAAGCACAAGGGACACCTGAAGGCTTAAAGGTTTGCATTCGAACCCTAAACCTTAAACCTTAAACCCTAAACCCTAAACCCTAAACCCTAAACCAGGGCTTGGGGTTCATGTTTGCGGACTTGGGGTTCTGGAGGTTGGGAAATCTCGTGCCTCTTGCTGCGCCTGCACCTGCCCAAGCGTTTCGAGTTTCACCCCCCTAGCACCTCGGCCCTTTGGGCCCACACGAGACCACCGCCACAGATCCAGAGTTAGCTCTTCGCTTGAAGCAGAATTTCTGGCAAGTCAGGACACAAATCAGAGCAGTACTCCTCAGGTCGCGAAAGGCCCTTCTTAGCCGACTCCTCTAGCCACTACCCGCAACTAAGCACGCCGAGCTGGCCAAAGTGCCTTCGTCACATGGCCTCGTCCCTGGGCGAAAACCGCCCGTGGTGACAGGCAGGCATTTGCGGTTTATAGGGTTTAGGGTTTAGGGTTTAGGGTTTAGCCCGCCCTAAGCCCCAAACCCCAAAAGCCCTAAACCTATACACCCAAATCCAGAACCCTAGACATCCCATACACCCTGTGCACCTTGTGCACCCTTGCACACCCTCGACACCTTGTACACCCTACACACCCTATACACACCTAAACCCTAAACCCTAAACCCCCTAAACCCCCTAAACCCCCTAAACCCCCCTAAACCCCCTAAACCCCCTAAACCCCCTAAACACCCTAAACCCTAAACCCCTCAACCCCTAAACCCCTGAACCCCCGACTAAACCCCCTCGACCCCGCTGGCGAAGCCATGGCTGTGCTGGGCCCGGTGTCGCAACAGGAGGCGCCGAGGGGGGGCCATCACAGTGATGGTCTCTTTTTGGGGTTTTGGGGTTTTGGGGTTTAGGGTTTAGGGTTTAGGGTTTACAGGGTTTAGTGGTTGGGGGGGTTTTAGGATGGAATGCCGGATTTGTGTTTCATCAAGGCTGTGGACACGTCCGATCCCCGAAAGGGGTAGGATTGAGGGAATAGAATTTAGGGTTGAGGGTTTAGGGCTTGTAGGGCTTACAGGCTTTCTAGTTGGGGGTTTAGGATTTAGGGTTGAGGGTTTAGGGGGTTTAGGGTTTAGGGTTCAGGGCTTATAGGGTTTGTAGGGTTTGCAGGGTTTATATGGCCTAGAGGATTGATGGGGTTTACAGGGTGAATAGGGTGCACTGGGTGTATAGGGTTTATCGGGTTTCTTCGGTTTAGGGTTTGATGGTTTCGGTTCCCTATCGCGGCTCCACAGGGTTCACGGCCTCATCATCTTCTGTCCATTGTTTTGTGCTGCCCTCCGAAGCAGTATCTTGTGGCGTCCAGAACTTATGCTACTAGTACACCACATGCGGAAGCATCTACCATAATATGGGCTTTTGGTGTTCGCTATACGATCGGAGCAGGTACATTATTAACCCTTTTCTAGCTTGAGGCCCGTACTTTACCTCAACGTCCATGTCGGGTTTATTAGGTTTTCGGGGTTTGGGGTTTTGAGGCTTCAGGGTTTAACTTGACGGTGGAAAAGTTTTGGGCTTGCGGCTTAGGTGAGCGCAGGACCTTATAGACCTCCATGGTGTTCAGGATGTTGTTTCGTAGGGACCTCTTCGGACTTCTCAGCTTCTGTTGAACCCTGAGCCTAAACCCTAAACCCTAAACCCTAAACCCTAAACCCTAAACCCTAAACCCCAAACCCAAAGAGCCCCTCCGGGTAGCAAGGTCTCCAAGCACCTCAAGGGCCTCTCCCGAGCCCACTACATCTACCACTCGCCCGAGCGCCGGCGCGATGTGGATGGTGACGAGGAGCACGCTGAGGGCTGAGGGCTTGTCGTTTCTTAAGAACCGGCTCTTACCCTAAAACCCCATGTAGGTGGCTTATGAAACCGACTATTCTGGGCTCTTATACTTAAAATCCCTTATAGGGCTCACTCAAAATCACCGGGGTTAAAAAATTGGGGGCTGAGGCGGCTGAGGTGTGCAGGGTGTCGGGTGTCAGAGTCTAGGGTTGCAGGGTTTAGTTTAGGGGTTTCGGGTTAAGGGGTTTAGGGGTTTAGGGGCTTAGGGTTTAGGACATCTGACCCCCCCATGTTTTGGGGGATCCTTTGGTCCCCCGAAAAGCATGGTCTCCCCCAAACCCTAAACCCTAAACCCTAAACCCTAAACCCTAAACCCTAAACCCTGTCCCAGGGGGGCATGGTCTCCCCCCAGGAATCCACGGTTGTACGCCTTGGCCGCATGCTGGCCTCGGGGCTGCGAGCAGGACCTTGAAGTCTTCGAGGAACCCCGGGGTTTAGGGTTTAGGGTTTAGGGTTTAGGGTTTAGGGTTTAGGGTTTAGGGTTTAGGGTTTAGGGTTTAGGGTTTAGGGTTTAGGGTGAACCCGACAAGCTAAACCAAGAGCCCAAGAACTCTAAGCCCTAAACCCAAGAACCCTAAACCTTCAACCCTAAGCCCTAAGCCCTAAACCAAACCCTGCAAGCCTAAACTCTGAGACCCCCCTCAACCTAAGAACCCCCTTAGCGATCCCACTAAGGTCACCCTAAAACCTAAGAGCTAAACCCTAATTAAACCCTAAACCCTAAACCCTAACTAAACCCTAAACCCTAAACCCTAAACCCTAAACCCTAAACCCTAAACCCTAAACCCTAAACCCTAAACCCTAAACCCTAAACCCTAAACCCTAAACCCTAAACCCTAAACCCCACCCAGGTCCCACACCGGGTGCACGAGCCGACCGCGCACGCGCAGCACCTAGCCCAGCTGCAGCGCCTCGTGCGCAGGAAGTGGGGAGTCCCCCCGAGGTTTAGGGTTTAGGGTTTAGGGTTTAGGGTTTAGGGTTTTGGGTTTAGGGTTTGGGGTTTGGGGTTTAGGGTTTGGGGTTTGGGGTTTGGGGTTTGGGGTTTGGGGTTTGGGGTTTGGGTGTGGGGCGTAAAAGAAATCCCTTAAACGGGTTTTACACGGGGATGTAAGGCGCCGAACACCGAGCCAGCAAACTAAGGCGCGCTTTACGGCACACAACAAGGGCACATTTACACCGTCAACCCTAAACCCTTGACCCGAAACCCCAAACCCTGAACCCTAAACCCTAAACCCGAAACCCTAGGCCCTAAAACACCCCAAACCCCAAAGCCCACAGACTCAAAGCCGAAGGTACGAGACCTACATGAGAAGCGAGGCTGGGAGCCTCAGGGCGGCCTGGGATCTGTCTGGCTGGTTCTTAGTAGGGAATACCCTGTCTAATCTTAGACCCTAAACCCTAATTCAAAAGCCCTAAACCCTAAACCCTGAACCCTGAACCCTTAAAGGGCATATGTAGGGCCCTAATTCCCTCATTCCCTGCTAAGAACCAGGGGGCTGAAGGGGGGTGAAGCGGGGCTTTTGGGTTGGGTGTTTTTGGATTTTTGGGTTTCGGGATGTTTTGGGTTTTCGGGTTTTTGGGGTTTTTGGGGATTGGGGTTTTAAGGCTTTAAGGTTTGGGATTCGGGGCCTATTCTTGGGCTTCACAAAAGATTGAAGTCGAGCCCCACAGTCCGTTGGGATGTTCCCCGTCCTACTAACTGTCTGAGTAGGGATTACCGTATGCCCGAATTATGACCCCTATTGCTGCTAGTATAAGGGGGAACATCCCAACGTCTATCCTTTGATCCATTTTTTGGGTTCCGTGTTAATACAGCTCGGAATGGAGGGGGGGGTGGGATCCACATTATGGGAGCCCTCTTGTGGCCTGTCTTGTAGTTTCCTCCTCATACTTGAGGTTCGGGTTTAGGGTTTAGGGTTTAGGGTTTCGGCCCATGCTGGCCCCGCCCCCCAAGAACGCCAGCGTCAGATGTCAGATCGATGACAGGTTCTCTGCGGGTATCTCGACACCCTGAGCCCTAAACCCTAAACCCTAAACCCTAAACCCTAAGCCCTAAACCCTAAACCCTAAACCCTAAACCGAACTCTAAAACCCGGAACCCCTGCACCAGAGTAGGGGCCCACACCCTAAATCCTGAACCCTACACCCGCAGTAGGGAACTTCGCCTGCCATGTCTTTGCCAGGTTCTTCAAGCCCCCCGAGCCTCTCTAGAGGTTTTGAAGGGCTTTAAGGGCTATGATGGCTTTAAGGTTTTTGAAAGGGCTTTTGGGGTGTTTTAAGGGCTTGACGCTTATCCGATGTAGGATTCTTGGGAGTTTCGGGTTTGGGCTTCAGTTTTCCCAAAAACGAAGCCGCCAAACCCGAAACGCCGCTTCTAACCTCCCCACCCTGCAGGCTGCGGCGGAGGCCCAGCTTCTTCCAGCAAGACCACAGACGGCGCGCCGGCCCAGGCCCAGAAGTTTAGGGTTGAGGTTGAGGGTTCAGGGTTGAGGGTTTAGGGTTGAGGTCGAGGGTTCAGGGTTGAGGGTTGAGGGTTTAGGGGTGAGCGGGTTCCAGCGTTGTGCTTTGGGATGTTGTTTTTGTTGCTTTCAACTGTGGGTCGGGTATGGGGTCAAGGGTTTGAGGTTCTCAGGCTCAGGGTTCAGCGTTCGGAATTCAGAACACAGCGCCTGCACCACATTCGCGCGCGGGCCCGAGGGTGCAGGATTGAAGGGGTTCAGGGTTCAAAGGGTTGAGGGGCATAGTAGGGTTAAGGGCTAAACCCTAAACCCCTAAACCCTAAAACCCGAAGACCCTAATACCCAAATACCCTCCACCCTAAACTCTCAAACCCTAAACCCCCAAACCCCAAACCCCAAACCCCAAACCCCAAACCCCAAACCCCAAACCCCAAACCCCAAACCCCAAACCCCAAACCACAAACCCCAAACCCCAAACCCCAAACCCTAAACCCTAAACCCTAAACCCTAAACCCTAAACCCTAAACCCCTAAACCCTAAACCCTAAACCCTAAACCCTAAACCCTAAACCCTAAACCCTAAACCCTAAACCCAGCGCACCCTCAAAGTCAGGTCCAAGGCGGTGGCCGCCGCCTCTGTGCCAGACATCTTCTGGTCCCTCCCTTCAGCCTGGCGGCCGACGATGGAGGATTCAGGGTTTAGGGTTTAGGGTTTAGGGTTTAGGGTTTAGGGTTTAGGGCTAGGGTTTAGGGTTTAGGGTTTGGGGGTTTAGGGGCCCTTTGAAGAATCGCAATGGGTATCTTGGGCAGTTGAGGTTTGGACTTTTTGTGGGATACTGAGGAAGATGATGTTGGCAAAGGCAAGCTCCTGCTTTGCTAGGGAGACCCTAAAACCCGAAACCCTAAACCCTAAACCCTAAACCCCCTATAGGAGCTTGCGGGAGTTCAAGGAACTTCTTGGTCGGTTGCTACGGGGGTCATATGTCTTGTGCTCGGACTCATGGATGCGCTATGGATGCGCTTCCTCCCCTTCGGATTCTCAGGGTTTTGGGTTTAGGGCTTGAAGAGTTTAGGTTTTAGGGTTTACGGTTCAGGGTTTAGGGTTTGGGGTTTAGGGTTTAGGGTTGTGGATTCAGAGAGGTGCAGGACACAAAGTGCTGGTTGAGGTGCCCGCTACGAATAGCGTGTTCTTCTTATTCTTCCTCCTTTTTTAGGTCAGTGGTGCCCTTTTGCATTTTTGGCTCTTTACCCTTATACAGTAACCAACCATGGTTGCTGGCCTACCAAGCCTCGTCTCTCTAGGGACCTTTTTTTTTTTTTCTCTCTCTCTCTCTCTCTCTCTCCCCCCCTCTCTGTCAGTCTTTCTGTCTGTCCCTTCAGCAGGATTCATGTCGAGCAGCTCTCACAAAAATCGTCATTCAGCCAATCTCACATCCCCCCGCCAGACCCTGAGCTCCCTACCGGGTTTACAGGGTGTATAGGGTGCGTAGCACTGACTTGCAGAGGCTCAAGAGTGCATAGTAGGGTTTGTAGGGTTTGTAGGGCTTCGTGCTGCTCCTAGGGCTTTTAGGGCTTGTAGGGTTTAGGGTTTCAACCCCCCTAAGCCGATTTCCCCCTCAAAGCAACCCTAAAACCCTAAACCCAAACCCTAAACGCTAATTAATCCCTAAACCCTAAACCCTAAACCCCAAACCCTAAACCCTAAACCCTAAACCCTAAACCCTAAACCCTGAGGACGTCCTGGTCGAGGTGGCGGCCTCCGGCAGTGGCCATGCCATGGCCGCAGCGGCGCTGGTGGGCGGCAGGGCCCTGGCCCCTTCGCGGCACCAGTTTTGTTTGGGGTTTAGGGTTTAGGGTTTAGGGTTTAGGGTTTAGGGTTTAGGGTTTAGGGTTTAGGGTTGAGGGTTTAGGGTTTAGGGTTTAGGGTTTAGGGTTTAGGGTTGGCCCCACTTAGAACCCTTTGCAGGGTGTAGGGTTTACTACTATTTGCTTAAGAACCCCAAAAGAACCGGAAATAATGATCCCTATATTCCCCTAAGTAAGGAAGAATATTGCCTATTTTTTGGGGGTTCTTAAGCAACTGGTAGTTTGCGGATGACTGTAAACCATGCGTCGACAGAACCACATCTCACCTCTGCGGGAGGGAGTGGTCCTTCCAACCCCCCCCCCCCCCACAAGTAGCCCTGCACCCCTTAAACCCTCAACCCTGAAACCCTGAAACCCTAAACCCTAAAACCCTAAACCCTGAAACCCGAAAGCCTTAGCCAGAACTTCCTTCTACTGCTACTGAAGCTCAGGTTTGTAGGGCGCGGATTCGGGCAAAACTCCAAAAGAGCGTAACGCCTCAAATCCATGCCTCAGCAGCCCCATGAGTTCTAGGGTTAGTAGTTTCATGGGCCCTTCAAAGGGATCATGCCCCTTATATACCCTATACAAATTAGGGGCCCATACATCAGAACCCTTTAAAGGAAGTAGGGGACCATTTCAAGGGCCCATGAAACTACTCTTAGATACATCATCAGACCTCCTTAGAATTAGGGAATTCTATCCCCCATCCAAGACAACCTAGGCCAAAAAGCCCGCAAGGCTCCAACAACAATCAGAACCCCCTGCACCCCAAACAGTATGGGTCGTAGGGTTTAGGGTTCAGGGTGCAGGGGGATACTTAAGCTCTGAAACCAATAGCCCTGATCCACCTCCGAACCTCGGATCCTCCCGGCTCTGACGCAAGCTCGCCTTAGGGTTCAGGGCTTGGGACTTAGGGCTTAGGGTTTAGGGGTTAGGGCTTACCTGAACCCTAAGGGCTTAGGGCTTAGGGCTTAGGGCTTAGGGCTTAGGGCTTAGGGCTTAGGGCTTAGGGCTTAGGGCTTAGGGCTTAGGGCTTAGGGCTTAGGGCTTAGGGCTTAGGGCTTAGCGGGGGTTGGGGGTTTAGGGGTTTAGGGTCCAGGGTTTCGGGTTCAGGGTCTAGGGTTTAGGTTAGGGCTTGGGGTTTGCGGTTTTTTGAGCTTAGAGCGTAGAGTTTAGGGCTCAGGCTTTGGGGTTTGGGTTTTAGTAGGTTAGAATATGGTCCAGGGCCTACCCAGACCTCCAAACGGCCCAAACTAGTGGTTCTTCAACCCCCAATCCCTAAACCCTAAACCCTAAACCAGGACTCTCCGAAAGAGTTCCCAAAAGGGCCGACAACTTTGATCAAGCCGAGTTTTGGGCCAGTACAATGAGTACCTCGGTTGGGTTGAGGGCTTGGGGTGTAGCGTGTAAGGTGTGTTGATGGCAAGCCTAAACCCTAAACCCGAGTCCTACAAACAACCCTGAAATCCAAATTCATCTCCAAAGAGTTTCCCAACACCAGGCCTGAAAAAAAAACACCAATATATATACGAGGCAGGAACCTTTACGTATGATTTGACATAGGTCTTTTGTTTATATACAATGGACTATTTAAACCCTAATCTCTTTGGCCAGACACTTTCTGTTGCTGGCTCCTCCTGCCACAAAAGCAGAAGCATTTAAACCTTTGGAAGCTATTATAACTACTACATATTTAAACTTCAGCAGTTCAACCCTTGTTTTTTTTGAGAGAAAGGCAGTAACCACAGAATTGACGAGATTTCGGGCTTAGGGTAATGGACGGAAGGTTTCTACAAAGAAAAGGTCTAACCGAGTCTAACCACAGAACTTGACGAATTTGGTGTGTAGGGTTTAGCCGAAGGCTTTTGAAGAGAAAGGGTCTAACCGACGCGCTTTTCTATACCGTATTGTTTTTACAAAACCCACAGAAGCTACCTGAAACTAAATTGCACAACGTTCGTTTCGGTTGCTTCTTTATGTTTGCTGTCTTTGTTGAATAAGTTGTTCTTTCCGTAGACCTTGCGCTATTTCTCTTTTCTCAATGCATTTAGTTGCTCAACTTCAATTCCTTTTTTTCTCTCTCTGAAAATATGGTGGTTTCCATAGCCTTGTGCTGCTGTTCAATGCATTTTGTTTTGTTATTGTAGTATGAGCCACAGAATTCAATCGAAAGTCATGTGTCTAGGTCATCTGAAAGCTCTTTTATCTCTGTGTAGGTAATGAGTGCCCTTGCCTCTTCTGAAAAGGGTCCTCCAAGGGCTCCCCTCTCTCCTTCTTCTTTTTTGGGGAATGACAGAGCTCCTGATTTACACCTTATGAAAAAGCCTTTCTCCTACTTGAAGAAGTGTTTCCTAGAAAGGGATAGAGGAGATCTTCCATTTCCTCGAGAGACAGATCTTTCATTGAAAACAAACACAGGAGGACTTTCATGTCCCATTAAGAGAGAGAGGAGCTCTCTCCTGCTGCATTAAAAGATAGAGGACATCGTTCGTGTCCAGTTTTCATTTCCTATAAAGGAGAGGGGGGAGGGGGAGGGGGGGGGTGGCCGGCTTAAATAGGGTTTATTTGGAAGCTGAGGGTCGTGTTGTGGTGTGGTAGATAGAAAGGAAAGGGCATGAGAAAGTTGCTAGAGGAGTTCTTCAATTCCCTTCCTTATCTCCTGTGCTCTTTTCCTTCTTATTGCAACAGGAGAAAACAGGAAAAGGGCTTCCATTCCCATCTTGTTCTTCCTTTCTTGTGTTTTTGTCATTTAGAGAGGAACAGGAGAAGAGGAGGGAGAGAGAAGGAGAGAGGAGAGATACAGGGAATCCAACTTCAATGGAATAGCAAAGAAAAGAATAGAAGAGAGATGAATAGAGAAGAGGGAGAGACAAAACAAGGCGCTGAGAAGATGGCACTCTTCTTTATCTTTCCTCCCTCCCTTATCTCTCCCTTCCCTCTTTCTTTTCGAAATAAGAACAACTAAACAGGAAGAATTATGCAAAGGAGAACAGTAAGAAAGAAGAGCAGAAGAGATAGGCCGAGAAGAGGGATATGATGAAGTACGGCAAGGTCCACGCGCAAGGAGTCACCCTCTGCCTTACCTTCCACTGCTTTATCATGCAAGTTCCTTTCTTGTGTTTTATCAGTTAAAAGAAACTAGAAGGAGAGAAGGGAAAGGGACGTGAGAGGGGAGAGAGATAGCAAGGAGGCCACTTATTTTTCTGGAAGGGTACTGAACAGAAGAGAGGAGACAAGAAACAAGGAGACGGAGGAACGCAACAAGGCACAAAGGAGATGGCACTCTTCTTTATCTGTAATCTCTCCCTTCTTTGTCTCTCTCCCTTTTCCCTCTATAATTAAACAAGACAAGACTATTCTTGCTCTTCGCAGATAGGTGCCCCCTCTCCTCTTCAGGAAGCCCCCTTCCCCTCATTTTGCTTGCTTTCTGAAACGACAAGGAAGCAACACATAGAACGAGAGGAAAGGTGGAGCTCTTCAATTTGTTTCCCTATCTCTTTTTTCTTTTCTTTTTTCATTCAAAAAGGCAAAGAAGCTTCCCTTTGTGTGTTTTTGAGATTTAAAGGAGAACAAGAGAAGAGAAGGGAGAGAGAGAGAGAGAGAGAGAGAGAGAGAGAGAGAGAAAGGAGAGAGAAAGGAGAGAGGAGAGATCAAAAGTAATGCAACTCTAATGGGAAGAGCAATGACAAGAATGGAAGAGAAATGAAGGCAGGCGAGGGAGGCGCAAAAATCAGGCAAAGAGAAGACGGTGCTCGTTTTCATCTTTCCTCTGTTTCTTATTTTTCTCTTCTCTTGTTCATGTCCGTTAGAAAGAAAAGACAAAAGGAAGAACAATTAATGAACATGTAAGCAAACCCAGCTGATGCTCATGATTTCTCCCTCTCTCTCTCTCCCTATAAATGGGCGATGGAACGGGTGTCCTGTTTGATCGTTTTCTGCATCTTCAAGCGAGGAAAAGGGACCCCACAAGAAAGCACTTAGGGTGTCCCTTTTGCTCGTTTGAAGACACAGCAAGCGATTAAAAGGGACGCCCGTTTTGGGTTGGCAGCAAGCCCAACTGATGCTCATGATTTTTCTCTCTCCCCATATATGGGCGATGGAACGGGTGTCTTTTTGGATCGTTTTCTGCATCTTCAAGCGAGGAAAAGGGACACCACAAGGAAACACTTAGTCAGGGTGTCCCTTTTGCTCGTTTGAAGACACAGAAGGCGATTAAAAGGGATGCCCATTTTGGATCGGCAGCAAACCCAGCTGATGCTCATGATTTCTCTTTCTCTCTCTCTCTCTCTCTCTCTCTCTCTCTCTCTCTCTCTCTCTCTCTCTCTCTCTCTCTCTCTCTCTCTCTCTCTCTCTCTCTCTCTGTCTCTATATGGGCGATGGAACGGGTGTCCTTCCTGATAGTTTTCTGCATCTTCAAGGGAGAAAGAAGGGCACCACCCAAGAAAGAATAGTAACATCAGATGTAGGGAGGGAAATTGAAGGGCTCCTCTCTTTACTTAGTCATTCCCTTTCCTCTCTTCTTATCTGTTGTTTTCTTCGCTTAAAAAAGCAAAGTAAGGGAAAGGATATTTCCTGAAGAGGAGGGAGGGCACCTATCTGTAAGGAGCAACCGTTTAGAGGGGAGCAGGAGAAGAGGAGGAAGAGAGAAGGAGAGAGGAGAGATACAGGGAACCCAACTTCAATGGAATAGCAAAGAAAAGAATAGAAGAGAGATGAATAGAGAAGAGGGAGAGACAAAACAAGGCGCTGAGAAGATGGCGCTCTTCTTTATCTTTCCTCCCTCCCTTATCTCTCCCTTCCCTCTTTCTTTTCGAAATAAGAACAACTAAACAGGAAGAATTATGAACAGGAGAACAGTAAGAAAAAAGAGCAGAAGAGATAGGCCGAGAAGAGGGATATGATGAAGTACGGCAAGGTCCACGCGCAAGGAGTCACCCTCGGTTTACCTTCCACTGCTTTATCACGCAAGTTCCGTTCTTGTGTTTTATCGGTTAAAAGAAACTAGAAGGAGAGAAGGGAAAGGGAAGTGAGAGAGGAGAGAGATAGCAAGGAGGCCATTTTTCTGGAGGCGTGCTGCCGTGTTTGAAGAAAGCAGGGCGGTTCAACAGTACCAAATTTTCAAGACAACCTCTAAGAAAATTTGGTACTGTTGAACCGCCTTGTTTTAAAGGAAACAGGGCGGCTCCGTTGCCTCTTAAAGGAATGAGATACTTTTTTCGAGAATGAGAAAGTGCCGTTTCCACTTTCATAGGAAAGGAAAGAGAAGCGATATGAAGCAAGCTTCTCCGCCTCTTAAAGGAATGAGGTACTATTTATCTGAATAGGAAATGAGAAAGTTCCTTTTCCACTTTCAATTGGAAAAGAAAGAGAAGCGATTCTGCGGCTCGGAATTCCTCTACCTGGTCCCTACCTTGTAGCTCCTCTACTTACGACATCTTGGCATTAGCTGGCAAAAAAGGCAACCGGACTGAGATGAATAGAGCATGAGAAAGTTCGTTTCCACTTTCAATCGGAAAGGAAAGGGAAACGATTCTGGAACTCGGAATTCCTCTACCTGGTCTGTACCTTGTAGCTACTCTGCTTCTTGGTATTAAATGAAGAGCGCCATCGCTGTTTAACAAGACATGAAGAGTCCCTCAAAGCATGACAAACCCCCTCCAGTCCTCAGGAAGAAAAAAGACAGCTCCTTTATCGCTTCATGCCCTGTAAGTCCTAATCGGATAGGGATCCATGAAGAGTTCGTCTAGCTGTTAACAGAGGCACCAATCTATTTCCCAATAGGAAAGGAGCATGACAAAGCGAACGAAGACATAAAGCCAAAAGCCCCTGTACTTCGTAATCGGAGAGGGGAACGGGAGAGCGTGACAGAGCTTTTGCCTCTTTAAACAGCAATGAAGAGAGCTCCTCTACCTCTTATAAAGGAATGCGACACGAGAAAGTTCCCTTTCCACTTATATTAATGGGAAAGGAATGAGAAACGATTCTGGAACTCGGAATTCCTCTACATGGTCTCTGCTTTGTAGCTCCTCTACTTCCTAGTAGTTACTAAATGAAAAAGCTCCTTCTCCGTCTAACTTAAAACATTAAGATTTCCTCCAGCTGTTAACATGTTAACATAGGCAATGTATTTCCCACTGAAAGAAGCATGACAAACCCCTCCCTTACCCAGTAAGAATGAAGACATAAAGCCAAACGCCCCTTTACCTTGTAACCGGCTTGCCTCCTTAAACGGGAACGAAGAGAACGCCTCTACCTCAAAGGAATGAGATACTCTTCTCTGATTATGCCATGAGAAAGTTCCTTTTCTTTTAATGGGAAAGGACAGAGAAGTGACTCTAGAATCTAGAAACTCGGAATTCCCCTACCTTGTATATAGCTCCTCCACTTCTTGGTATTCAACGGAAGTTTAACTAGATTTTGTCCGTCTTCTATTCGGAGAAATCACGAGAAAACACAATGGCCACACTCTGGTGTGATCTACTCGCTGCCTTTTTACAAAAGGAGGCACGTAGATCGCACCAGACGTCCGTCCTCTGTTTGGAGAAATCACGAGAAAACGCGACTGCAAAAATCTCGCGCGACCGACTCACTGCCTTTTCTACAAAAGCAGAAGCATTTAAACCTTTGCAAGCTATTATAACTATTACATATGTAAACTTCAACAGTTCAACCCGTGTTTTTTTTGAGAGAAAGGCAGTAACCACAGAATTGACGAGATTTCGGGCCTAGGGTAATGGACGGAAGGTTTCTACAAAGAAAGGGTCTAGCCGAGTCTAACCACAGAACTTGACGAATTTGGTGTGTAGGGTTTAGCCGAAGGTTTTTGAAGAGAAAGGGTCTAACCGACGCGCTTTTCTATACCGTATTGTTTTTACAAAACCCACAGAAGCTACCTGAAACTAAATTGCACAACGTTCGTTTCGGTTGCTTCTTTATGCTTGCTGTCTTTGTTGAATAAGTTGTTCTTTCCGTAGACCTTGCGCTATTTCTCTTTTCTCAATGCATTTTGTTTTGTTGTTGCAGAACCACAAACTCTAATCGAAACTAAGTTGATCAACTTCAATTCCTTTTTTCTCTGAAAAAATGGTGTTTTCAATAGCCTTGTGCTGCTGTTCAATGCGTTTTGTTTTGTTATTGTAGCATGAGCCACAGAATTCAATCAAAAGTCATGTGTCTAGGTCATGTGAAAGCTCTTTTATCTCTGTGTAGGTAATGAATGCCCTTGCCTCTTCTGAAAAGGGGTCCTCCAAGGGAATGACAGAGCTCCTTATTTACACCTTATGAAAAAGCCTTTCTCCTACTTGAAGAAGTGTTTACTAGAAAGAGATAGAGGAGATCTTCCATTTCCTCGAGAGACAGATCTTTCATTGAAAACGAATACAGGAGGACTTTCATGTCCCAGTAGGAGAGAGAGGACATCGTTCATGTCCAGTTTTCATTTCCTATAAAGGAGAGGGGGGAGGGCCGGGGGGGGGGGGGTGGGTGGCTCAAATAGGGTTTATTTGGAAGCTAAGGCTCGGGTTTTGCCCATGGCAAAGAGAAGATGGTATTCGTCTTCATCTTTCCTATCCTTCTTGTCTTTCTTCTCTCTTGTTCGTTTCCCTTTGAAACAAAAACCCAAAGGAAGAACAATGAAAATGAAAGGAACTCGCTTTCTTTTTCCGTTTGGGAACAATGAAAAGAACCGAGGAGATAAGGCGAGAGGAGGCATATGCTGAAGCATGGAGAGGGGCCACGGGCAAGCAGCTAACCCCGCTCACGTTCCCAACCATTGAAAAAGGATAAGAAAGGACAAGGGCCTCCATTCCCCTCTTATGTTTTCCTTGTGCTTTTTGTCGTTGAAGAGGACGGAGAGAGAAGGAGGAGGAGAAATAGACAGGATCGCATTTTTAATGGGAAGAGCAAAGACAACAATGGAGGAGAGATGAATAAAGGATAAGGAAAGACAAAACAAGGCACAGAGAAGATGGGACTCTTCTTTATCGATCCTCTCTCCCTTATCTCTCCCTTCCCTTTTTCTTCTTGAAATAAGGAAAACAAAAAGGAAGAATTAAGAGAACAACAAAGGAGAAGGGTAAGGAAAGGAAGCCGAGAAAAGGGATATGATGAAGTACGGCAAGGTCCACGCGCAAGAAGTCACCCTCTGCTTACCTTTCCCCTGCTTTATCATACAAGTTCCTTTCTTGTTTTCTAATCAGTTAAAAGGTAATAGATGGAGAGAGGGGAAAGGGAAGTGAGAGAGTAGAGATCACAAGGATGCCTTTGTTCTGGAAGCGTCCTGCAAGGAATAGAAGAGACAAGAGGCAAGGGGAGGGACGGACAAAACAAGGCGCAAGAAGATGGCATTCCTCTATATCTATCATCTCTCCCCTGTCCCTTTTGAATAAGAAAAAAACCTTTCTTGCTCTTCACAGATAGGTGTCATCCCTCCTCTTCAGGAAATCCCCTTTCCCTTATTTTGCTTTTTGAAGCGAATAAGAACAAGAACAGGTAGGAAGAGAGGAAAGGGAAAGAATAAAGAGAGGAGCCCTTCAATCCCCCTCCCTGTCTCTTATGTTCTTTTCCTTCTTGGGGGGTATCGTTCTTTCTCCTTTGAAGATGCAGAAGACGATTGAAAAGGACACCCGTTCCATCGCCCCTATATATAGAGAGAGACATCATGAGCATCAGCTGGGTTTGCTGCCAATCCAAAACGGTGTCCCTTTAATCGCTTTCTGTGTGTCAAACGAGCAAAAGGGACACCCCTAAGTGCTTTCTTTTGGGATGTCTTTCTTTTTGCCTTGAAGACACAGCAAACGTAAAAAAGGACGCCTGCTTCCGTCGCGCATAGAGAGAGAGATAGAGAGAGACTGAGAATGAATGAGTGAGAGATAGAGATAGGGACAGGGAAAGAGAGCAAGATAAAGAAAGAACGAAAGAAAGAAAGATAGCGACAGGGATACAGACAGAGAGAGAGAGAGAGAGAGAGTTTTCTGTTCGGGGGCATCCTTTTTTCTCGCTTGAAGATGCAGAAAACGATCCAAAGGGACAGCCGTTCCATCGCCCATGGCAAAGAGAAGATGGTACCCGTCTTCATCTTTCCTATCCTTCTCCTCTTTCTTCTCTCTTGTTCGTTTCCCTTTGAAACAAAAACCCAAAGGAAGAACAATGAAAATGAAAGGAACTCGCTTTCTTTTTCCGTTTGGGAAAAATCAAAAGAACCGAGGAGATAAGACGAGAGGAGGCATATGCTGAAGCATGGAGAGGGGCCACGGGCAAGCAGCCAACCCCCAACCATTGAAAAAGGATAAGAAAGGCCAGGGGCCTCCATTCTCTTTGTTTTTTTTCCTTTTCTTGTGTTTTTTGTCTTTGAAGAGGGAGAGAGAAGGAGGAGGAGACATAGACAGGGTTGCATTTTTAACAGGAAGAGCAAAGACAAGAATAGAGAGATGAATAAAGGAGTAGGAAAGACAAAACAAGGCACAGAGAAGATGGGGGACTCTTCTTTATCGATCCTCTCTCCCTTATCTCTCCCTTCCCTTGTTCTTTTCGAAATAAGGAAAACAAAAAGG
>CAJNDS010002628.1:230392-337981 GCA_905221605.1 Symbiodinium natans
TAAAAACCCCCCCCCCCCCCCCCGCCCCCCCAAAAAAACAAATGAACAAATCAAACAAATAATTAAAAAAACAAAAACAAATAGTCTTCCCTATATTACCATATAAGGAAGAATATGTTATTATTGTTTGGGGGTTCTTAAGCAATTCGTAGTTCTGCATGCCTCTGACATGTCGGAACTAGCGTCAGTGCATCGCCACTTCGAGATGTAAGCGATTTAGAGTTTAAGTTTAGGATTTAGAGTTCAGGTTTAGGGCTTAGGAGTTTAGGGTGTAGGGTTTAGTACCCCGATGCCTACAGGGCTCCAACTCTAAACCCTAAGCCCTGAGCCCTGAGCCCTAAACCCGAAACCCTAAACCCTAAACCCTAAACCCTAAACCCTAAACCCTAAACCCTAAACCCTAAACCCTAAACCCTAAACCCTAAACCCTAAACCCTAACAAGCCTTAAGCTCTGATCTCCGACCCTAAGATTCTAGAAGAATCTTCAACATACCCCTTGGGGAAAAATAAGGGGTCTGGTAAAATCCTTCCAGGTATTCTCCTTGTATAGGTTTAGGGTTTAGGGTTCAGGGTTTAGGGTTAAGGGGCCTGGGCTTGGGAACTGCTCTTCGAAAGCTTACTTAAACTGTTAAACTCTTAATCGTCTATCGTGAGGCCCGCCACTGAGGGCTTCAAGGGTCATGATAGTACGAACAGTGATCATACAACTGTGGCAACAACAGTAGCAGCAGCAGTCGCAGTGCTACTTCCCGGTCTCCCGATTTCCTCTTGCTTGTTGTCGTTGGAGTTTTCAAGAGGTTCGGGAGTTTTCAAGAGGTTCGGGGCTTAGAGTTCTGAACGTGGGCGGGTTGCTCATGTTGTTAGGCCAACCCTTGCTGAACTCAGGGAAGGTTAGGCTCCACTAGCAGGTTGTTCTCGTTAGATGTCACCCTTTGTGCACACGGAACGACGTGATCTGTTCGACAAACACTGGACAACAACTGGAAAGCCCGTCTAGTTCTCTACTCTGAGTCTTCAAGGACTTGGGGCTCGTTGGTTGCAGATGGCAGGCTTCCTTCACTTCCAGCTTCGCGGAGTCGCTGCGCAGCTGGTCGCAGAGACATTTGCAGCCATGAAATATCACACGGCACTGATGTCAGGCACTGCATGGCCAGCACAAACTGCCGCCCCCGCCGGCTTTGGCGCCTACACTTCCTAGCACGACGGTCAGATACCAAGTAGCATTCTTTGGGTCATGGCCCCGTCGTGCTGTGTGTCTTTGCGGCGCATCTTGCATTGACGAGCCCAAGGCTGTGCAAAAGGGATAGGGGTCAAACAGCCAAGAACGATCAATAAGAAAAGGGGATCAACAAGTTAAACCCAACCCCAAATCCCAAACCATACTTAAACCCAAAACCCTAGAACCTAAACCCTAAACCTTACTGCAAACGGCCCTAAGCCTGAAACCCTCGGCTGTTTTTTTGGACCCATTTTTTGATCCGGCAGCCTTTGCAAAAGACCTTCCCGCCTGCTTCTACGTCCAAGCTCCACGCCGATTATCCCTACGCCCCAGGCTGTGTGAGCCTTCAAGATAAAATGAACCCCCGTGTGTGCTCCAGTTCAAAAACATGGGATTTCTCTAAGCTGTGGGCCCTTTAGGATGGGCTACTAGGCCTGATAACCCCATAATCAACACCCCAAAAGGGCCGTTTTTCAAGGGTTACAATTAGGGCACAATAGCCCGTCCTGGGAGGGAACCCTAAACCCTAAACCCTAAACCCTAAACCCCAAACCCCAAACCCCAAACCCCAAACCCTAATTGGTGGAACCAAGCACTCCGGATTTCCCAATTTGCTAGGCACCCTCCGACCTGCAGAAGTCACCGTCGGAAACTCCGAAACCTGGAGGTCGGCCTAGTGGACCCTAAACCCTAAACCCTAAACCCTAAACCCTAAACCCTAAACCCTAAACCCTAAACCCTAAACCCTAAACCCTAAACCCTAAACCCTAAACCTTAAACAAACTCTAAACCCTAAACCCTACACCCAAAAAACGCCTAAACCCGTAGGGCTCTGGGGCTAGGAATGGAAGAGCGCACAAACACACAGACAAACAACCTAAAGTTCCAAACGAGGCCTTGAACCCTCCACTTTAAACCCTAAACCCTAAAGCCTAAACCCTAAGCCGTAAGCCCTAAGCCCTAAGCCCTAGGCCCTAAGCCAGGAGCAGGAGTCCGCTAACCCTGAAGAGCACGTTGCTCCCTCACGCAGCTCACAACAAGAGCTTGGGGAAGTTTAGGGGTTAGAGTTGTAGCTTAGTGGGAAGGAGTGCACGGGCTCTCTGGGCTAGGGTTTAAGGTTTATATAGGGTTTAGGGTTTGGGGTTTAGGGTTTAGGGTTTAGGGTTTAGGGCCTTGGGCCCTGCTTGGAACTTCCGGATGCTTGTTTGGGGCCATGGAGGGGCGGGTGTGGGCAGACGCAAAAGCCAAGGAGTGAGAATTTCCCTGTCTTGATTCAGGAGCGTAGCTACCGAAGTCATAGTGCGATCCCTCTCTATCATTCAAAGCTACACTATGCTAAACCCTACACCCTAAACCCTAAACCCTAAACCCTAAACCCTAAACCCTAAACCAGTGGCGGGCTAGAAGGGGCATCCCATCCTGCTGTGCAGGGGCGAAGGCGCCGCAGGGCATGGGAGCCGGCCCGGTGCCCGGCGTACCCCCGTCAGTGCTTGCGGGGAAGAAGGCCTGGAGGGTTTAGGGTTTAGGGTTTCAGGTTTAGGGTCTATAGGGTTGCCTGAACTCGTCGAAGTACCCAGAATAGTTGGTTATGCAGAAGTCACACGGGGCATTTCGCAGTTGGGTTTTGGGGCTAAAAGACTATCACAAGGATAGACATCAGCGCATGGCCCCATAGGGAGGGTTAGGGTGACTTGGGGGTACTTGGGGGCGCTTTTATTTTGCTATCGACCAGCTCCGAAATTGGTCGTGCGCAGTTTGTTCGTTGTATATCTTGGGCGTACATTCTGCCCCTAAACCCTGCATAAATGGCCCCTAAACCCTCAACCCGCTGAAGCCTTCAAAAGCAATCCCGCCACAAGCCCGCCACAAGCCCGCAGATTTCTAAGCTTTGGGGTTCTGATTCCGCTCTGTTTCGCCCACTGTTCATGCTTTGGGGGTTCTGAGTCCGCTTTGTTTCGCCCTCTGTTAATGCTGGTCTTTGTATTATTTCAGTCTGGCCAAAACCCTAAGCCTTACACTACCGTACTACAGAGGGACTGGTACCTCCTAGGAAGGGTTCTGGGGTCTCAAAACCCTGGCATTTTGAGGGCCCAGGAGCCTCAGGGTAGCTAAGGTTTCAATTTGCAGTTTCCTGTTCTTTTGTGGGCCACCCGAAATTTTACTGTAAATCGCAACCTCTCCCGTGTAAGACCCCAGGTCCTAAACTCGAAACCCCAACCCGAAATTCTGAGCGCCGGGTTCAAGGGCTTAGGGTTTAATTTGAGGGTCCTGGGTTCTCAACACCCCAGGGTTCGAGACCTCAGAACCCTTCCTAGGAGGTAAGTCCCTCTGTGGGAGGGTCCTGGGAGCCTTAGGGCTTAGGGCTTAGAGTTTAGGGGAGCCCTACGTTCTCTAAACCCCAGCACGGCGTGCAGGCCAAGGCGGAGCCAACGACCAGCAGTGCGGGTGCCTTGCCCGAAGTCCCAAACCCCCCAAACCCCCAAAACCCTAGAAACCCCCAAAACCCTAGAAACCCTGAAAACCCTGCAGCAAACTCTGTAAACCCCATAAACCCTATAAACTCTATAGACCCTGCAAACCCCTATAAACCCTTTCAACCCTATGAACCCTCAAACCCCCAAACCCCAGACCCACCAACCCCCTGGACCTCCGCACCCCGAGACGCCTAAACATTGTTTGTGGGTTTTTGAGAGGGATGTTTAAGGTTTAGGGCTTAGGGTGTAGGGTTTAGGGCTTAGGGTTTAGGGTCTAGGGTGGTTTAGGGCTTAGGGTTTAGGGCGGTTTGGGGCTTCGGGTGTGGGGTTAAGGGGTTTCGGCCTTCGGGTTGAATGTGCTGAGGTTTTGGGGATTATGCAGTTTGCTCTTCAACCCTAGGCCCTAAACCCTAAACCCTAAACCCTAAACCCTACAAGTTGAACCCTGAACCCCTGAACCCCGAAACCCGGACCTTGCTTCTGCGGAGCTGCTAGGGCTTGCTTCCCCAGGTGTTTTGGGCTAAACCCTAAACCCTAAACCCTAAACCCTAAACCCTAACCCTAAACCCTAAACCCTAAACCCTAAACCCTAAACCCTAAACCCCAAACCCTAAACCCTAAACCCTAAACCCTTATCTGAATTCATATCCTTAGCTCCCGGTCCCGATATGTCGGTCAGGCTATGTTACCAACCATCTCTGGCACCTGGGTTAGGGTTGATGGGTTTAGGGTTTAGGGTTTAGGGTTTAAGGTTTAGGGTTTAGGGTTTAGGGTTTGGGGTGTATAGGTATGGGAGAAAGTGGTTTGAGGTTTATTCGAATTACTGAAGCACTGATGTCCGTACTCGCATCTTCTTTCCCGCTCGATGCCGCCAGAACGCAGCCCCAAACCACAGCACCCACACGACCAAAAGCCCGCAGATCACGAAACTATGCACTTATAGTTCATATTTCTTATCCATATAACGACTTGAAGTGCATTGAAATTTCTGTGAACCATCCGAAACCTTAGGCAAACTAAACCCTAAACCCCAAACCTAAACCCTAAACCCTAAACCCTAAACCCTAAACCCTAAACCCTAAACCCTAAACCCTAAACCCTAAACCCTAAACCCTAAACCCTAAACCCTAAACCCTAAACCCTAAACCCTGCCGACGACTTCGACCGTTGCAGGTCTTCCTGCAAAGCCACCTCCTGCGCCGGACACGGCGCCGGCGGCCCCGGCGAAGACCGATCCGAGGGTGCCTCGGCAGTTTGGGGTTTAGGGTTTGGGGTTTGGGGTTTGTTGTTTGGGGTTTAGGGGTTTAGGGTTTAGGGTGTAGGGTTTAGGTTACCAAAAAACCCGATAAGGCAATTCAGGACTTCAAATGCGAGCAGTCCTTAATAGGGTTTACAAAAGGAGTTACTAGAATCCCCATTCAGGACTCTTAGTATAAGGGTGAACATCCGAAGGTTTCGCCATTCACCCCTAAAAGCCAATTCAGGACTTCCTTAATAGAGTGTGCTCTAATCCCTAAGCCCTAAACCCCAAACCCAAAACCCTAAACCCTAAACCCTAAACCCTAAACCCTAAACCCTAGCACCTAACCTGCAAAACTACCAGCCAGCCCAGGACTTCAAGCATCGCGGCCTCTGGCCGAAGGAGGTCTTGGCCCTGGGGAATCCGACTCTCAGCGCCTTGGGCCGGCCTTGGCAGGATTCTTCAGGGCTTAGGGGTGTTTAGGGCTTTAGGGTTTAGGGTTTAGGGTTAGGGGGTTTAGGGGGTTTAGGGGGTTTAGGGGGTTTAGGGGGTTTAGGGGGTTTAGGGGGTTTAGGGGGTTTAGGGGGTTTAGGGGGTTTAGGGGGTTTAGGGGGTTTAGGGGGTTTAGGGGGTTTAGGGGGGTTAGGGGGTTTAGGGGGTTTAAGGGGTTTAGGGGGTTCAGGGGGTTTAGGGGGTTTAGGGGGTTTAGGGGGGTTAGGGGGTTTAGGGGGTTTAGGGGGTTTAGGGGGTTTAGGGGGTTTAGGGGGTTTAGGGGGTTTAGGGGGTTTAGGGGGTTTAGGGGGTTTAGGGTTCAGGGTTTGGGCGGTTTAGGGCTCGGGGCTCCAAGGGGTAAAGGGTGAAGGGTTGGTGTTTAGGGTCTGGGGTTTAGGGTTTAGGGTTTAGGGCTTAGGGTTTTGGGTTTTGGGTTTTGGGTTTTAGGGTTTAGGGTTTAGGGTTTAGGGTTGCTCCCGGGTTCAAGGCTTGGCGGTGATTCTTCAGCTGCTCGTGGGATTTTGGAGAGTTAAGATATAGGGATTTGACCATTCTGGGAGCATTCGGCTGCATCAAGTTGCAATATGTCTCACTGGAATCCGTCGGGGGGGGGGGGGTGGTCGAGGGGCGTTTCTGGTCTAGTCGGTGCGTGCTTGGAGACTTGTTGCTGCTTTTTGGGGATTGCTACAATCTGAGGAGTTTGAGGGAGACATGTAGGGGGGAGCGGCGGGGGATATTCTAAAGGATCCTGTTGATGGCTCAAACAGGTCCCCAGCGAAGAGCACCCCTTCGATGTGGACTGAGTCCTCCTCCGAAATCTCGAACCTTGTATTCTTTGCCGAAGAAAACCTCCGAAACTCCAATCGCCCAAAGTCTCCCAGACTGCACAGCGCAGAGCGGCCTATGGCTTTTCTCTCAGCTAGCGAACACGCTCGGACTCAGAAGAGAAGAAAGAACAAAAGCAAGCTGACAAGTGCTATACAAAGCCAGACTTACAAATCTTTCTTGAAAGCTATGTGTTTGCGGTGCATGCAGCCCCTTCCAAGCACATCCCTACTGAGTGCTTCAAGCATGTTCGGGTTATGTACTCGTGCTGCATGCCTTTGAACCACAAGTCGGAAAAGAAGAAGCGAAGCACCTGGGCAAAGGGCTCGTGGAGGGTCTGGACATTCAACACTCCTCCTTGAAAAAGCCGCCAGGCGCCTTTCACTACTACCCATTTCGTGTCTTCCTCCCGAGACAATGCCTACAAGGAGTCTTCGCAGTAACCCCCAAGGGTTGATGGAGGCCGGCACGACAATGGATATCATCATGGATAGTCTTCCCTTTGGGAGTCATGTATGCATGCTCGTCAACCCCAAAGACAAGGACGGGCTCAGTTTGAACCGCAACCGAAACCCCCCTAACACCCCTCTCAACCCCGGCATGGCGCACAGGCGAGGTACCCTCGGCAGGGCGGGCAGGCGTTGGAGGAAGTGGATGAGGCGGTGGAGGTCGTGGAACAGGAGCGCGAAGCCATGGATTATCCCCAGATGCACAGGCAGAGCCCTGAGGTGAATCACACGGCGGCGGGGGCGGAGGCGTTTGTTTTCGCCTGTGTCTCCTCCTTGCTTGCATCTCGATGCTTGTGGTGGATGATGTGTCAGGGGATGGCAATTCCCTTTCAAGGGCTTGAGCCACAGCTCGCTGCAGCTTCTCTTCCCGGCGGGAAAGGGCCTTGACTACGGGCCTGGTCTCAACCCTACGGTAAACTCCCCTACCTACACCCTTTAGGCATTCCCAAACCCCAAGTGCAGCTATCACTACAACCACTAGTGCAACATACAGCCATGTGTCATCCGAGATCCCGGGCGGATCCTCATGCACAAGTGGTGGTGGAGGCGGAGGCGCTTGGCCTTCATGCTGCTCTTGACCATAAATCACCCCAGCATACGACATCAACAATGCCACCCATGCTGCTAAACCTTGCGAACACCCAGAACCCTGGAGGCATTGCACACTGGCGGTTGGCTCCTCACTCTCCCTTGTCAAGCCTATCAGTATGCTCAGGTCTCTCAGGCGAGCACTCGAAAGAGCCTTAGTGAGGATATCGGCACACTGAATGTCCCCCGGACAGTGAGATAGGGACATCCCCTGCTCGACAAGTTGGCGCAAGGCAGCTGCGCGTACCTTAAGGTGTCTTGTCCTCTGGCTGGACGACCCCTCCGCTAGGGCAATAGCGGCGGTAGAGTCACAACGGAGGTGAAGTGGCGACATGTCATTGGTGACATCCTGAAGTGAGGCAAGGAAGGATTGGCCCAAGATAGCCCCTTCGCTTAGGGTCTGGAGTTCCGCTTCCGCCGTGGAGACGGAGATTAGGGGCAACTTGGTGGCTTTCCAAAACACCGTGGCTCCCCTGTACTTAATTAGTACCCCACCGAAGCTGTGAGCTCCTTCCGGAGCGAAGCTTGCATCAGTGAAAACCTGAACACCTCCATGGGGATCGGAAACCCTAAGTTCCAACCGGACCTTCTTCGTGGCTGCGAGGAACTTGAGGAGGCGCTGGCCTATTTCGCAAACTCTTTCCGGACATTTCGAGGTGTTGCAGCACATGGTGTGCACCAGGTAGGAAATATCTGGCCTGCTGCGTTGACTGATCCATAGCAATTCTCCTGTGATTTTCTGCGCACGCTTCAGGGCATCAGCGCCTGCAGGTTCGTTTGGAAAATCATGGAGGAGTTCCTTCGGGCATGCAACCAAGCTAGGGTGACCAGAAAACCCATGCGCATGCAACACTTCCTCGATGTAGGCAGTCTGCTCCAGGGAGAAGCCCGGCTCCTTGCCGGGGGCCTTGGGAAGTGGTCGTATGTTCACCCCAAGGAACTTTAGGGGCTCCTCCTCAGTTGCCTGCTTAAGCGGATCCAGTTCCCAACCCAAGGATGTCCTGATGTAGTCGTAGATGGCTCGAGCTCTTGACTCAGTCGTGAGAAAGAGCACGTCGTCGACGTAGAGGATCATCAGACCCAGCGTCTCACCCCCCACCCCTTTGATGCGAAGGATGTTAGCATCGACCTGGCCCTGTTCCAGGGTTAGGAGCTCCCCTGTGGTCGGATCCACTGTCTTGACCCCCTTCAAAGCCTGGTCGCGGTATTCGGACCACCATCGTGGACTCTCCCTTAATCCGTATATTGCTTTACGGATCACCCAGTACTCGCCCTCCTCGGCGAGGGCGAGGTCCCTCAGGATTTGCGGAGGCCTCAAGATGTATTTTCGTCCCTTCGCCTGTGATCCTAAAGGTGCAAGGAGGAACGCTGTGGCCACATCGGTGCCATAGGCACCCCACTGGTTGTGGGATGCCTCGACGAGCGCGGCCCGCAGTCCTTCGACTGCCACGCCCGACGCGTAAAGGTCGTCGGCGTCCGTAAAGCCGGATTCATTTCCGCAAGCGACAAGCCGAGCCTTTCGACGGTAGGGTTCGTCCTGTTTTCCCGGCTTCACCGTACATACTCCCTTGGCGTGGAGCACAGTGCTTTCAGGATCATTAAGCAACTCAGCTGCCCTTTTCCCGGAAACCCTTTCTATCGCACCCTTGCCAACAAGTGACTCAAGTTCCTTCTTGAAAGCCTGAAACCAATGGTGCTTATGGCGCCGCACCTCGGCAGGCGCCACGGTGTGAGTGGTTTCGAGAGGCCTTCCTTGCAGAGCTTCCAGCCTGCCCTCCATGTCATGGGTGTAAAGCTCGGCCTTGCAAGCCTGGACCTCGGAGACATGTGGCACCTGGTCTACCTCTTTAGGAAACTGAACACCTTGCTGAAGGATGATGTAGGCAGGCGAAAGCAAGGCAGCTGGGATCCGGCTCGAACATGAGGAATGCGCATTGGCCAGAGGGGGTTCTTCAAGGTCTTCGTGGTCATGCAGGGCCATTCGGATCACCGGAGTCTCAAGCGTTGACTCCTCCTGGGCTTCCTCATCAGGGTGACGGTCTGAAAGGCCCAGGACATCACAGCGGTGTCTGGCGAAGGTTCTCAGGGCCAGGCGAGCGACGATGGGATGCAACCCATTCCGATTCCAAAAGTACCCCCGAACCATATCATCGAACGTGTTGTTGGCATATTCGATGTCACTAGGTCGCGCCACCAAATCCGCCTCGGAACCAAGCTCCTCAGCAAGTCGCAGAACCTCAAGCGGAATTGGGGTCCACTGCTGGATCTCATCGAATGCCTCTTGGGCCGGTGCTTCGATGATAGCTGGTGTCACCCGAGGATCTGGTCGTCCTTCTGGCGGTTCGGACGACCCGGCCGTGGCATCATCAGAAACATTGGAAGCTCGTTCCTCCGCTGCTCTCTGATGCCTTCTTTGCCGGATCTCCTGGATGAAGGTAGGTCGTGAACCATTTCCTCCAATGGCTCGTACCCCAGCCTGAGCCGGGGTCGCAGGTGTTGGACCACTAGGACGTGCATCAGTGGTGGGCCCTTGCTCAAGATTCCGCAGAACCAACTCACGGAAAAGTCTGGTTTCCACGAGAGACCAGCCTTCCTCCAGCAAGTCTTCTGGGTACACATAAAGCATGTCCCTTGCAACCTCAACTCCCAAGGCCTCTAACCCCTCTACTCGGTGTTGGAGGTTTAGGGTAACCAGGGCCCTAACTAAGTCGGGGTCATTGATGGCACCAAGCCTGTCAGGTAGCTCGATGCCCTCTTCAGGAGTTGAGCCAAGCGAGGACACTTGAATCGAGGCTTGGGTGGAACCTGTTCCCGATATGCCAGAGGTAGCGGCACTGTCGCCTTGCAGGTCGGAAGCAAGTTCTCCCGAGCTCGAGGATGTCCCTCCTCCTTGGATCATTGCAATCCTCACCGGTGAGGGCACAGGGAACCCAAAACCTCTAAGGGCATCAGAAAGGTCACGGTCCCATCCCAGTGGTGTGAAACCCGCAATGACCCAATCTGAACTTGCAGGCACGGCATGCCAGTTTCTGGCATTGAAGGTGACAGCCCCTTCCAGAAACTGAACCTCCCTCCCGGCTAAAACCCTTTCGGAAGTAACCTTGACCTCGCTTTCCTCTTGCTTTCCTCCTCCAAAGACCGGGTTAGAGTCTTGAGTACTCTCAACCCACAAGGTAGGGCACTTCACATGGACGGCATGGTTCCAAGACCCAATCTCGTTTTGAAGGTCACGATGAGGAGAGACCTCTCGCGCGCGGAACACAGCAAGGGCAACCCATGTGGGAGGAGTTCCGGACGGATGCTCACAGTCTCCGAGAGAGTGTTGCAGAAAGGCATTGAGGTATCGGGTAAGCTCGGGCCTCTCCCCTGTCGCCAAGGTAATCCCCTTGTTGATGGACCCCCTAGCATAAGCCCCAAAGGTGCAACCCGAAGCAACGCCCCGAATCCTTTGATGGCTGGCGGAGGGACGAATGTTGAGGGCCTCATTCAGGAGGGTAGCGACTTCACCAGGAGAGAAGGACAAGGCTTCTCGCAGGCTTCTCGCTTTCTCTTCTAAGGGCTGGACAACCGTGATGCGTTTAGCCATCTTGGTCTTGCCAGTAATCTTCCTTCTAGGCGCAGGGACAGGAGGCTCCGCTGGATCTGTGCTAAGGTGAAGTGGGTCAGGGCGAACTCTAAGGCCTTCTGCAAAGGGACTTGGTTGGTCGACCTCAGGTGGCTCTTCGGTTCCTATCCTTCCACCCGGAGACTTACCTACAACCCGATGTGCAGGCTCTTCTAACCCCTTACTATCAGGGAGCGGCAGCGGCTCGACCTCAGGCGGCTCTTCAACCCCTATCCTTACACCCGGAGACTTACCTACAACCCGAGGTGGTTGGCTCTTAGTTCCATCGAGACGAGGAATCTCTTCCGGGCTTAGTGGTGCAGGCGGCGGCTCTTCAACCCCCAACCTAACACCCGGAGTCTTTCCTACAACCCGACGTACTGGTGGTTGGTATCGTTCTTCGGAAGGCTCTGTTGGCACGACATATGAAGGAATGTCGTCTTGCTTGGACTCGGACCCAAAGTCGGCAGCAACGCCAGGCATATCCAGGACTTCTTTCTCGGGATCGACTGGGTTTGCCCGGATGTTCCGGACCGTCACAAGTTTCCCCTCATCATTCAAGACAACATGCCCATCGGTAACGATGTTGGACGGTGACAGGTATCGCCCCTGGGACCAGGGATTCCAGGGCTTCAGGTTGCCAGGAAGGACAGGCCTCTTAAACAGCACTCGTTGCCCGAAGTAGGCCGGAGGTGATGTTCCCAGTACTCGGTGTTGATGCAAGGAAGCAGCATACTGCATCGCCGAGGGCCAATGGATGACAGGGAGATCTGCACTGCTCAGGAGCGTGCGCGCCCTCTGTTTACTCCATCCCACGATCCTCTCGGCGAGTCCGTTCCCCTTATGGTCGTGAGGCTCGGACATACTCACACGGATGGAGCGCTTAGAACACCATTCCTTCAACCCTTCGGAGAGGAATTCTCTTCCTTGGTCGGTGTGCAAAGAACGAACGGGTAGACCGATGCGCTCTATTTCGGAGATGATGGAGTGGATGGCAGGCAGGATGGCCGTGAAGTGTTTCGAGGGAATCGGGCGGACAAAACGAAGGACGGTTTGAGGTACAGGGCTTTCCAGCTGTTTGACAGTCGTTCGCAAGGCCTCTTCATCCCACAGACCCCCTTCCTCCTCCTCTTCAACTTCCACGGTCACGGTATCCAAGGTGGATGATATCTCAGGCGCCCCTTCCTCCTCCTCTGGCCAGGAGAAAACGTCTTGGACTTCCTCCTCCAGACGGTGGTCCTCCTCGGCAGGACTGACATCATGCTCAGGAATTGGAGGGATTCCTCGAAGGTCCTTGCCCTCCTTGGCCATTTGATCAAGCAGATCCTTGGCGAAGAGATCCTCGATGGATTTCCTGGCGCCGATCCAGCCTCCCTTCTCCAAAAGCTCCGACGGTGCCCTGTAGGCCGCCACCAAGGCATATCTGTGTCGAGGTCGGGAAGCGATACAATCTTCCGAGAGCCCCTTCTCGGGCAACGGACCGAGAAGGTCACAAGACAAGGCAAAAGATGCCGGGGCCTTAACCTTCCGATGTTGGAGGCCAACCCCGCTCCCGAGGATGCACGCCTTGCAGTCGCGGCGATAGGGGAGGTGGCCGCTCAAGATGTGTTGACGCCACTCCTCCTCTTCCTTGCTCACGGCAGCAGCAGCAGGTGCTTCGGAAGGTTCCTGGATTTGTCGTCGGGCCTCAGTAATGGCCTTATCAATGCTCTCAAGCTCTCCAGGACGCAAAACATCCGACGGTGGCAGGAAAGCTCCGGCAATGCAAGCTCTCACCTCGGCCTCAACCTTGCAGGAATCCAGGGATGGTATAGCGCAGTTGGAAGCAATCACAGTGCCGGTGTGTGGCGCCTCTCTTGTTTCAAGGCCACCGGTCCAAGTAGCGAACCGGTTCCACGCCTCAGTCGTGAAGGGTTTGGCCGACGACGACATCACCGCCAACGGAACCGTGTAACCCCTAACAACAGACGAAAGGGTCCACAACCACTGCAACAACGGGACCAGGCTGAGATTGGGGCCAAGCTCACCCTCTACCCCAGCAATTCGACCATGGACGGCGGCCCACAGAAGAATCTGAGCGATGCTGTTTCCAGGGGTCAGGGCCTCGCGGTGCTGCTTGCTCAGGTTGATGGTTACTATGGGAACCCCCCTTTGATTACACCAAGTATCCAAAGGATCGTCCCCGAAGTCTTGCCTAACAAACCTTAGCACCCAGTCCTTAGAGCTCTCTAGCGTTCGCCTAGTTCTCCTTGGCAGCTGAAGGGCCTTTAGGACGTGTCGCACATGGTGGCTGTGGATGGGGAGGTTGGCTCCCAGGAGAGGAAGGTGCTCCTTCGCAAAGAGGCCTGTTGCCGTCGCAGCTTGCAGCAGCTCAACCCTGGAACCAGTTTCCCTAGCTTCCTTGACCCTAGCCTTCAGTGGCTTCGGTGCACTTAAACCTCTTAGGATGGCCTGAAGCTCTTCCACCTCAGTGTTGAACTTCGCCAGCTTAGCTTCTTCAAGCTCATGGATGAGCTCCAAAGCTCTGGTCTCTGCCAAGATCGGACAACCCTGGCGGACACGAAGCGGGATCTTCCCATGAAGCGGATGCACCAAGGTGGCCTTCTTCCCAGACCATGTCAAAGAGCATCCTAGCTCCTGGATCAAAGCTCCAACCGGGACGATGGGCTGCGATCCCGGCTCAACCAGGATGGTTCCGGAGGAATTTTGCTCCATCACCCTCGTCACCCCTCCGGCCAAAGTGACCTCAGTGCGAGACGTGTTGGTGTCCTTAGGCTCTCGAGAACGCATGGGGTGCGAGGCTCCGGAGTCCAGCAAGCCAGTCCTTTCACCCTGGTCTACCTCGCAAGGCGAGGGGTCAGTGCTTGCTACCTGTGCAGTTCTGATGTTAGGCTGTCCATCAGGGATCGCCTGGCGGATCGCATCGAGGTGGGCCTGAAGGGTCGCAACCGAAACAGGAACCCCTTGGGCGACAGGAGCTTGCGACGCTGATGGAATGGGCTGTGCTTCAACGACAGGTACCCCGGAGGGTTCCTTGGGCTGGATTGCCTTGAGAACCTTGGCAGCATCCTCAAGGAGAGCTGTGACGTGGTTGGCATTGGGCGAGGGAGCTGCAGCCTTCAACTCAGGTCCCTTTGGTGGAGGTGAGGTCTTAGGGTTCTTGGGAGGTGGACCCCCGGCCCTTCCGGCTTTGCTGTTCGGGCAATCCACCTTCCGGTGATTTCTTCCTCCACAAGCCATACATCTTTCACTACGCTCATTCGCAGGAATCTCCTTCCACTCGTGCAAGTCTTGGCACCTTTCCCCTTTACGGCAACCCTGACCCTGCAGAAAGAACCGACACTTATTCCCTGTGGAACCAGGCTGTGGCGGAGGACTCTTAGGGTTAACCGTCGGGAGTCCTGGGGCAGGGTTCTTAGGGTTCCCCTTTCCTTTAGGGCCTGGTGCTTGCGAAGACGATGCTGGAGCTGTCGGGTTATCCACCGCTGCAATCTGAGGAGGGGGCGCCTTGGCCTTCGGAGTGACCCTTCCGAGCGCTTCAACCTCGGCAGTAAGGGCAGCATGGAGCTGAACGACCGACTCCTGGCTTGGTGCAACCTCAACCTTCAAGGCGGCTCGAACCAGATTAACCCTAAAGAGAGCTTCGGGAGCCCCCTCAAGCACACCCTTAACTATCGTATTTAGGGCCTTTACAAGGATCACTGGATCAGGAGTGGTTCCTCCCAAGGCTTGAGTTCGCAGTAGCCAACGCTTCCACTTCCGGAGGACTTCAGTGGCTTGGTGCGGCGATGATGCTTGCACAGGAGATTGAAGGAACTGAATCCCCTGCTCTCGTTCCGAGACTCCACCAGGGGCATACAGAGAATACAGTCGGCAGATGATCCCCAGAGGAGTTTTGATCCTCCCTGCCACGAGTTCTTCCTTGACGGACTTTGGGCAGGCTGCAATTAGGAGCGACTCCAACCTTTTTGCCAACCTGGACCATCTTACATCCTGGAGTTCGTAACTCGGGACAGGGTTTAGAGTCAAACGGGTGACAGGATCGGCCGATATGTATCCAGCGTACCATCTCTCTGCTTCCTTGCACAAGCATGCCCAATAGTCAGCCGATGTGCTGGACATGTCCTCCACACAGGGCGCGCAAAGGTGCAACCAATCCATGAATGCCAACGATGCCTCAGCCCCAATTTCAGGCAACTTAGGAAGTTCCTGCCAATGGTACTTGACCTGCTCGGCACTCGTGGGTGAACCTTCACTTCCCCGCAGGACAGCTTGCAGGCCTTGCAGTAAGTTCGTGACCTCAGGACTCCTAGCGTTTGCATCTTGGATCGGGGAAACTGCTGCACCTGGGCTTGGCACGCCTTGGACATGCTCCAAGGGCTTCGTACCCCGAGCTGCGACCGAGGGAAATGCTGCACCTGGACCTGGCACGCCTGGGACTTGCTCCAAGGGCTTCGTACCCCGAGCTGCGACCGAGGGAAATGCTGGCACGCCTGGGACTTGCTCCAAGGGCTTCGTACCCCGAGCTGCGACCGAGGGAAATGCTGCACCTGATGCACCTGGCACGCCTGGGACATGCTCCAAGGGCTTCGTACCCCGAGCTGCGACCGAGGGAAACGCTGCACCTGATGCACCTGGCACGCCTGGGACATGCTCCAAGGGCTGCATACCCTGAGCTGCACCGAGGGAAATGCTGCACCTGATGCACCTGGCACGCCTGGGACATGCTCCAAGGGCTGCATACCCTGAGCTGCGACCGAGGGAAATGCTGGCACCTGGCACGCCTGGGACATGCTCCAAGGGCTGCATACCCTGAGCTGCGACCGAGGGAAATGCTGCACCTGATGCACCTGGCACGCCTGGGACATGCTCCAAGGGCTGCATACCCTGAGCTGCGACCGAGGGAAATGCAAAGCCTGGGCCTGGCACGCCTGGGACATGCTCCAAGGGTTGCATGCCCTGAGCTGCGACCGAGTGATGTGCATATCCTGACAGACCTGGAACGCCTGGGAAGGATGCTGGACCTGGCACGCCTGGGACATGCTCCAAGGGCTGCATACCCTGAGCTGCAATCGAGGGAAATGCTGCACCTAAGGAACCTGGCACGCCTGGGACCTGCTCCAAGGGTCTCGTACCCTGAGCTGCAACCGGGGGAAAACCTGCGCCTGGTTGGTTGAGGGTTTGCCGAGGACCCGAACCCAATCCCTTGAAGTTCTCACCCAACCAACCCCAAACCTTACCTACTGTGCTAGTTCTCCATGACTCCCGTTCTGCTACAGCTACAGCATTAGCGAGACGGTCCCTTAGGAACTCATTCTCCCTAGCTAGTCCCTGTACAAGCGCACTATGCTCTCTTCGCATGACCTCCAGCTGTCGATGCACTTCGGCCTGAACGGCCCCACTGCTCACACCAGCTGAATCCGACGACTCAGGCCTTCCAGCTTCTCTTCCAGGACTCCCAAACCCAGAAAGCAAAGGCGCCTCGCGATTCATCGTCTCAATCTGGCTCAGGACTTCAGGCGGAAACAGTGGCTGCTGCAACATCACCTCGGCTGGAGCGTGGGGAGGCCCACGTGGTGGAGAGGGAGACCTCGAATCATCCCGTGACCCATCCCAGCCAGCACTCAGATACGTTTCCACTTCCCCAGACTCTCCTCCTTCGTTCATAGGAGGTCGGGAAGCCATAGCAGGGTGTCCAGCGGCCACCTGCACCGCTTGCCAGATCTGTCCTACAGCTCGCCGTGCACTCTCCAAAGGTCCTTCGGGTAGTTCTGAACTGTTGTTGCCTGCTCCAGGGGGCAAACCGGTATCTGGGGCCTCGCCCCCATCGGTTGCCGCCCTCAGGTCATTCACAACCTCCAAAGGTGTAGCTGTACCACCACCTCCAGAGCCAGGGATGGACCCCTGCTGCAGATCATTGCCAGATCTGCAGCCGGAGGCCATCCTCGTGTCCTGCGGCAAACTGCTCCCAGCATCCAAGCCCACACCACTTGTAGACCCAGCTTCAGAAGCAGCCCCATAGCTTGGCGCCACCGACGACTGGTGCCCGCGACCATTCATCAGAGGCCCTGTAGCGGAGCCCCGCACCGCCGAAGCGGATTGGGCACTCATAACCTGTTGATGGCTCAAACAGGTCCCCAGCGAAGAGCACCCCTTCGATGTGGACTGAGTCCTCCTCCGAAATCTCGAACCTTGTATTCTTTGCCGAAGAAAACCTCCGAAACTCCAATCGCCCAAAGTCTCCCAGACTGCACAGCGCAGAGCGGCCTATGGCTTTTCTCTCAGCTAGCGAACACGCTCGGACTCAGAAGAGAAGAAAGAACAAAAGCAAGCTGACAAGTGCTATACAAAGCCAGACTTACAAATCTTTCTTGAAAGCTATGTGTTTGCGGTGCATGCAGCCCCTTCCAAGCACATCCCTACTGAGTGCTTCAAGCATGTTCGGGTTATGTACTCGTGCTGCATGCCTTTGAACCACAAGTCGGAAAAGAAGAAGCGAAGCACCTGGGCAAAGGGCTCGTGGAGGGTCTGGACATTCAACAGATCCTCTTAAGGGATGGACCATGGAAGAAGAGTGCCTTAGCAGATGTAGATTCTTATCACTTGTTCTTCTGACTTCTTGTTGGTGAGTGTATAGGGGGGGGGGGGATGCCTTATAGATATTGCGGTGAGTGTATTGTTGGGTGTCCGTCTCGGGATATGCCATAGTAAGGACCCTACCGCGTACCATCCCCTCTGTGGGATACCACGGCAACACCCTCCCATCTTTTCGCATCTTCCCTTGACCTAGTAAGGTTGTATTGGCCTTTGGGCTTCTTAGGGGAAGCATCACGAAGCCCTTGCAGTATAGGGTTGAGGGTTTAAGACTTCCGGTTTAGGGTTTTGAAGGCTCCCTGAGCCCTAAACGAGAAACCCAAACTGGTAAGGACCCACGAGCCAGCTAAGCCCAAAAAGACCTAAATCTCCAGGGCATATTGGGGGGCCCATCCTTTACACCATAAAGCCCTTAACCCCCAAAACCCTAAGCCCTAAACCCTAATCCCTGAACCCTAAACCCTATAATTCCTAAACTCTAAACCCTAAACCTTAAACCCTAAACCCTAAAATCCCTAATCCCTAAACCTTATACTCCCTCAACCCCAATATCCCTCAACCCTATAACCCACCCCTAAACCCCAAAAGCCCCTGGACCCTTTCTTGCTTGCCAGGAAACCCTAAACCCTAAACCCTAAACCTTAAACCCTAAACCCTAAAATCCCGAGTCCCTAAACCTTAGGATGGCTCAGCCTTAGCGGCTGCCGTGGGCTCCAGAAAGGGCTGGCACACCTTCGCCGCTGTCAGGCTTCTGCGTCTTAAGAGGTGTTGTGAGGGTGTTGAAATTGAGGGTTTGTAGGGTTTAGGGTTTCTTTTGGAGTTGAGAATTTGTTGGGTGTTTTGAGGGATTTATTGAGGGTGAGGTTTTTGTTGAGGGTTTTTGATGGTTTTTTGAGAGTTTTGGAGGGTTTCAGGTTTTGGGGTTTAGGGTTCGTTTTAGAGTTTAGGGTTCTTAGGTTGGGGGAGGGGCGAGAAGTGGTGGGGGGTTGAGGGGAAAAAACCAACCCAAAACCCCAAAACCCTAAGTTCAGCTGTTACTTCGCTTTCGGATCTTATTCATGGGAAGCGGGAGCGGCGTGGGAGGAGGGTTTTGGGTTGAGGGTTTAGGGTTTAGGGTTTAGGGTTTAGGGTTTGCTGAGGGTGAGTAAGACAGAGGGTTTGTTTTTTCAGCTGTATTCGATGTATTCATATGGGGTACTGCGAAGACCTACTCTTGTAAGCTTGTTGCAGCAAAACAATAAAACCCTATACCCTATGCCCTACACCCTAAACCCCAAACCCTAAACCCTAAACCCTAATCCTTCAACCCTAAACCCTACACCCTAAACCCCAAACCCTAAACCCTAAACCTAGGGGCTTGCAACCTTCCGCGATGCACTCAACTCGGAGAGCTCAAAAATGCTCCATTGTTCTCCTCCTCCTTCTTGAAGCCAAAGACCGTACAGGACGATGAGCAGATTTTGGGTGTAGGGTTTAGGGTTTAGGGTTTAGGGTTTAGGGTTTAGGGTTTAGGGTTAGGGTTTAGGGTTAGGGTTTAGGGTTTAGGGTTTAGGGTGTATAGGGCTGAGTGACGAAGATTACACCAGTGCACGGTCTTAAAAGTTCAACCAAGCCTCAGGCCCTGGTCTTCCTGGACCTCTTCGACTGCGATCTCGCGGATGCTGGCGAGGTCTTGGACGCCTGCCGCTCCTCTACGATTTGCTTAAGAAGCCCTAAGGAATAGAAAGGAAGAATCCCTTTGTTCCCCTTAAGAATAACCCCCAAGAATAAAAAAAAACACTCCCTATATTCCCCTTAATCATAACCCCTAAAGAATAAGAAAGAATATTCCCTATATTGCCCTTAGTAAGGAAGAATAAGTTTTTTTATGTTTTGGGGGTTCTTGAAGCAACTGGTAGTCCTCTACACTCATAGGATTCTGCCTGGGGCCATTAAGGTTAACCCTTGGGTTTGGGGACTAAACCCTAAACCCTAAACCCTAAACCCTAAACCCTAAACCCTAAACCCTAAACCCTAAACCCTAAACCCTAAACCCTAAACCCTAAACGTAACCCTAAACCCTAGGAATATCTTAAGGGAAGCCTCTGAGAGGTACACCCTTAGGGGTCCCAGTATGACTGCCTGATAACCCTGTCCGGCAGGCTTAGCTATAAGTTGGCCTTTGGGGTTTTTCGTGTTTTCCTGAATTTGGGTTTGTAAGGCACCCTGTATACCCATATTTTTCAAAGGGTTTTTAGAGGCCAACCCAGTTGGCTGCTATCCCTTCCAAAATCTGCCACGCCAAACCACTAAAATTGGTTCACCCCCCCCCCCCCCGCCCATTTTTTGTGTACTGTGGCTTTGTCCATGCCTGTACAGCGAGGCAGGATCACAAAGTGGTAGTTTTTTTGTGTTTTGTGTCTGGCACACTTGCAGTTGTATTCAAGCAAAGGGGCCCGTAATGCGTTCGGTGCTTTAAGACTCCACCCTGAACCCTACGCAAACCCCAACCCTGAATCCTGAGTCCACCCTAACGTTTAGCGTTTAGGGTTTAGGGGTTAGGGTTTTGGGTTTTAGGCTTTGGGTCTGATGGCTTTCGAGCTGTGATTCCAACAAAGGGCCTATAGGCACCCTGAATCCATGAAGGTTGTAACTGGCAAGCTTCTGAGAAGAACAACGCTTGCAGAAGCCTGCACGGCCCTAAACCCTAAACCCTAAACCCTAAACCCCAAACCCCAAACCCCCCGAACCTCACCCTTAGTGTCTTCCCCGTTAGCCTAGGAGCTGTGTGATCCCTTTCGGTTACATGGAGCTGACAGAACCCAACGTAAACACCAACGTTCCCAAAAAAAACGAAGCCTTTCCTTCAACCACAACCCCTATAAGGATCCATGTGCCCATACATGTATATATATAGATAGATAGATATATATATATGTATATATATATATGTATGTATAGGGTATACTTGGGCCCTAAGTTGCTATATAGGAAGGGGCTTGGTTTAGGGTTTTGGGTTTAGGGATTATAGGGAACGAGACTCAGGCATGGCGCCACAAGTGCACCACGTTGTCTGGCCGAGTCTCGACCACCTCAGCCGCTCTGCGCGAAAGGCGCCGGGGATACGACAAGTCAGCGTGTCGGGTTTAGGGTGTTTGGGGTTTTGGATTTAGGGTTTAGGGTGTTTGGGGTTTTGGATTTAGGGTTTAGGGTGTTTGGGGTTTAGGGTTTAGGGTTTTTGGGGTCCAGGGGTTTAGGGTTTAGGGGTTTAGGGGTTCAGGCAAAGCCGGTAAGTGCCTTGCCTTTCGGGCGTTGGGGTAGACTGAGCGAGATTTTGGCAGCGTGTAGACGAATCTGCAGCAGCATCTTCTGAAGATACCCTCGTAGCATGTACTCCTTGCACCCAAACCCCAAACTCCCAGACCCCCAAACCCCAAACCCCCAAAACCCCCGAACCCCCAAACCTCATACCTCAAACCCCTAAAACCCCTGTAGCTCAAACCCCTAACTCCAGACCCCAAACCATAAACACTACACAAGCCCTTGGCACCCTTAGCCCTCTCAACTCCAAACCTTTGGCCCGTTCCTGGACAGGCGGCACTGTCGCAAAACGAAGTGCACCACCTGCGACTCGGCTCCACATGCTGGGGTTTGGGGAACCCAAACCCCTGAACCCTGAACCCTGAACCCTAACCCTAAACCCTAAACCCTAAACCCTAAACCCTAAACCTAAACCCTAAACCCCTAAACCCTAAACCCTAAACCCTAAACTTTCCCCAAACCCTAAACCCAAAACCCAGGGTTTAGGGGTTTTGGGGCTTTGAGGGTGTCTTGGGGGACTCGGACTGTCAGCCCCTAAACAAGACCCCGAAACTCCCAAACCCCAAAAACCTCGGAAGTGGAAGCCCCTGAAATCGGAAGCCCAGTTCTCTTTCGAATAATGTGGTTTTGGGTTTAGGGTTTGGGGTTTGGGGTTTAGGGTGATGCAAGAATGCAATGATTGAATGAAAAAGCCATGCAGTCGTGGAAGAGGAGGGGGGGGTGGTAAGGGTTAGGGTTTAGGGTTTATAGGGTTTAGGGTTTAGGGTTTAGGGTTTAGGGTTTAGGGGTTAGGGTTTAGGGTTTAGGGTTTAGGGTTTAGGGTTTAGGGTTTAGGGTTTAGGGTTTTAGGGTTTAGCAAATCAGCTGCATGTCCCGCGGTATGACCGGCTCCTGCAGCAAAGTACCTGCGCACGAAGAGGCCTATGTAATACCAGGGCTATAGGGTTCAGGCTTCTGAATGCTGCGCGTTTGGAGCGTCTCGGGCCGGGAGCTGGCCTCAGTGCCCACCGAGGACCTGAGCAAGATCGATGTGAGGCACTTGAAGGGCCACTTGCGCACACGGCTCGGGTACCCAGTGTGCCTTCAGGAGCTCCTACTGGGGGGTGCCTGCCTGAAGAACGGTGATCCCTTGGAGGGGCCGCTGGACCTGCAGCTGGTGGTGCTCTCCGCCATCAGGCCAGGGAAGATGCCTCGGGCTGCACGCGAGCTTTCGGAGGCTGCGAAAACAGCCCATGTCGAGGTGGCTCGTGCTCTGTTGGATGCGGGGGCTGACAAGAACTGGCAGGATGAGCATTTCATGACCGCGCTCACGCACGCGTCTTCCGAGGGCCACGCTGAGATTGTACGACTGCTGCTGGACGCTGGTGCCGACGTGGACATGCGAACCCGGCGGTTCATGACTCCCCTCATGTACGCATCCTGCGAAGGCCACTCTGAGATTGTACGCTCGCTCCTGGAAGCTGGTGCAGACAAGAACTTGAGGCACTTCCACGGGATGACTGCTCTTATGCATGCATCTTCGGCAGGTCATGTGGGTATTGCACGCTTGCTGGTTGAAGCTGGTGCTGAGATAAACTTGCAGGACCGCTCCGGCATGACCGCTCTTATGCACGCGTCGTCTTGCCAGAGTGCTCAGAGCGGCATCGAGATTGCACGCTTGCTGCTGGAAGCTGGTGCCGACAAGAACTTGCAGGACGCTGGCAAGCGGACCGCTCTCATGTACGCATCTTTGTGCGGTCACATTGAGAGTGTTCGTGTACTGCTTGCTGCCGGTGCCGAGAAGAACTTGCAGACACCGCTCGGCATGACCGCCCTGATGTGCGCATCTTCCGAGGGCCACGCTGGGATTGTACACCAGCTTCTGGAAGCGGATGCTGACAAGGACTTACAGGACAGGAACGACCAGACGGCTCTCATACATGCCTCTTCCAGGGGCCACATTGAGACTATATCTCCCTTGGGAATTGTTTTTTTATTTTTGTTTATCCAAAACCCAAGAGGATGTTAAACATACTTTTTTTATTAAGGTTCTCAGGGGGAGCCTAGGATCCCTAAACCCCTAAACCCTAAACCCTAAACCCTAAACCCTAAACCCTAAACCCTAAACCCTAAACCCTATAGGAGACTGTGCGCCTGCTTCTGGAAGCCGGTGCCGATCCGAAGCTACGGCCCATGCGCGGCATGACCGCTCTCATGTACGCATCTTCTGAGGGCCGAAGTGAGATTCTCTTAGTAGTTGAGTGAGGGTTTAGGGTTTAGGGTTTAGGGTTTAGGGTTTAGGGTTTAGGGTTTAGGGTTTAGGGTTTAGGGTTTAGGGTTTAGGGTTTAGGGTTTAGGGAGGTACACTTTACACCTTTTTGGGATACTAGAATCCCTGTAGAAGTGAAAGTGCAGACTTTTTTGGGGGGCTTATATGAACTCAGCGACTCAGGATTCTACGGCTGCTGCTGGCGACGGGGGCCGAGAAGAACCTGCAGGACGGAAACGGCCAGACGGCTCTCATGCACGCATCCTCCCGGGGCTACGCGGAGATCGTGCGCTTGTTGATTGAAGCAGGCGCCGACCCGGACTTCAGGCCTGAGGGAGGCATGACACCCCTCATGTGCGCAGCTTCCCGAGGTTACGCTGAGGTTGTAGGGTTGCTGCTGGATGCCGGAGCCGACAAGGACTTGAAGGACGGGAACGACCACACCGCTCTCAAGCACGCATCTTGCTACGGCCACGTCAAGACTGTGCGCTTGCTGGAAGCTGGTGCAGCTAGTGCTGACAAGGGCTTGCAGGAGGAGCAGCGCGACCCGGCCCACGTCGATGGAGTCAAGCGACGGCGGCTGTGAAAGCAATGAACACACACAGTTCTGGCTGCAGTATCCGGTTCCGTCGCTGGAAGGGTTGTTCCAGGGTCTCCCCTCGCAAAGGCTGAAGGGCAGCGGCAGCTTAGCAGACGAATCCTTGGGCTTATTACACAGAGTCGTTCAATCCTAAGCCAACAACCCTCGAACTCCAAAACCCGCCCTCTTTTCACCTCCATAGCCCCTAAACCCTAAACCCTAAACTGTTCCCGTGCTGCTCGTGGAGCAAGTAGGTACGAATTTGTGTTTTCTTTCTGGGCCTCAGGGTCTTGTTTCACTAGGTAGGCCCTTGGGTTCCCAAGCCTGCAGAAGCTAGGCTGACCTGGGCCGGCATTTTACTTACTGCTGGTTTCGTAGGGAGTGAGGGAATGAGGTAGCCTCTAGAATCCCTTAAAGGGCATTTTTTGGGGGCTATAGGGTACCCTATAGAATCCCTTAAAGGGCAATTATAGGGGTATACAGGGTACCTCATTCCCCTCATTCCCTACTAGCCAACAGTAAGTCTAGGCCGCGCTCTCTTCCTGGGTCTCATGGACCCCTGTTTTGCTGCGCGGCTGCCTCCTACAATAGCTAGGCGGGCAGATCAGAGGCAGACCTGAGCCACCTCAAAAGGTCCCTCTGCTTAGGGGCGATTATACATAAACATATATATATATATACATATACATATACATATACATATACATAATATGTATACACAAATGTATATATATATATACAAAGAAGCAGATGTGTATATATGTATATAGTGATATTTATTTATTTATTTATTTTGTTTTATTAACTTTTTGTTTATTCATTTACACATATGTATATATGGATATCTATATACATATATATATATATATACACACATATGTAGGGTTTAGGGCTTAGGGGACAAACGTCTCTATAGGATTCCTTTGTCTTTTCCAACCGGAGCTCAGTGGCACACGGCTCCTGTATTATAGTATTGCCCGGTACAATGCTCCTAGAGGGGTAATAGACTCCCTCCGGCCCAAACCCTGAAACCCCAAACTCGAAAACTGTAAATCCTGGCTCTTAAAAGCGTAAACCCTAAACCGTAAGCCCTAAACCCTAACGTCCTAAATCTATGTCTACATCCCTAAAGCCTAAACCCGGTTTTGGTGCTTAGGGTTCAGGGTTGAGGGTTGAGGGTTTAGGGTTTAGGGTTAGGGTTAGGGTTTAGGGTTTAGGGTTTAGGGTTTAGGGTTTAGGGTTTAGGGTTTAGGGTTTAGGGTTTAGGGTTTAGGGTTCAGGGTTTAGGGTTTAGGGTTTAGGGTTCAGGGTTTAGGGTTTAGGGTTTGGGGTTTGGGGTTTAGGGTTTAGGGTTCAGGGTTTAGGGTTTAGGGCTGGAAAAAATGCACCTGAGGATGGCCGCAGCCTTCGACTCGGTGGAGGAGAAGCGGATGCTGCGCGCGAAGTCGGTTCAGGGGAACCTGCACGAGCTAAACCTGCCCAGGGTTCAGGGTTCAGGGTTCAGGGTTCAGGGTTTAGGGTTTAGGGTTTAGGGTTTAGGGTTCAGTGTTCTAGGTTCCAGGGTTTAGGGTTATAGGGTTTAGGGTTCAGGGTTCTAGGGTTTAGGGTTCTAGGGTTTAGGGTTTAGGGTTTACCCCTTCCCCCCGCAACGTACAACAAGCCCCGCGTGACCCTTAAGCAAGCTTTAGTTGGGTCTAGGCCCTGAACCTTAAGCCGTAAATTCCCTCTTTTTCAGGATCAAGACGGATGCAGAAACCTTTGAATCCTCGAAAACCCTAAACCCTAAACCCTAAACCCTAAACCCTATATCCAGACTCAAGGGCTCAAAAACGAGTAAAGTGCCCAGCATTCCCTTCTGGGGATCCTGTTGGGGTCCCTTTGAAGAATCGCAGGGGCTGGGCAGGGTTGACGGTTTAGGGCCTAGACCCAGCCCTAAACCCTAAACCCTAGAATCTAAACCCTAAACCCTAAACCCTGAACCTTTTTTTGGGGGCAGGGCAGGGTTGAGGGTTGAGGGCATGAGCATCTTGAAGTTCTCGTCATCTAAGATCCTCCAACACCGCTGAACTATCTGAGGCAAAGCCCTCTGCAAACCCTTAAAACCCCCCCCCGGGATGTTCCCCCTTATACTTACAGTCTGTAATAGGGTTGATAGTACCCCCCCCCCCCCCATACTATAGTCCCTATTTACGAACTGTCAGTAATAAGGGGGACATCCCATGGCTGAGGGGTTATAGGACTTGAGCTTCCTGAACTGCCTAAACCCCTAAACCCCTAAACCCTAAACCCTAAACCCTCAACCCAATAAGAGAGCTGAGGAACCTGGCTTTTCTGGAGGATTCGATCCATGGCCTACCCGCCTGCCAGCAACCCGGCTTCCCAGCCTTTGTCTAGGACCCGGGCTTTAGGGTTTAGGGTTTAGGGTTTAGGGTTTAGGGTTTAGGGTTTAGGGTTTAATTGCTTAAGAACCCCAAAACAAATCAAACATATTCTTCCTAAGGTAATAGAGGGGTTATCATTTTAATTTTTTTGAGGGGGGTTCTTAGGCAAATAGTCGTTGTCTAGGACCCGGGGCAGGCCCTTCTTCCCTTTTTAGGGTTGGGGTTCCCTTTTTTTATCCCCTTAACGCCAAAAAAGGGCACCATTTTTGTTCCTAGGTCCCAGACCCCTGGGAGGATCCAAAAAATATCCATTTTTTGGATCCTCCCAGGGGTCTGGGGTTACTCCTAGGTCTAGCTGTTCACAGACCTCACAGACCCTAAACCCTGAGAATGGCCCGCATTTTGACTCTTCTAGCAACGTGCATGCAACCTTCCTAAGATACACGTTCGAGTAAGTAAGGGCCTACGGGCACCCCTACGCCCCACATTCCCCTAAAAGACCTAAATACCCTTCTTGCCTTCATAACCCCTAAAGTCCCCTTACCCGTAGTCAATACCCTGAACAAGAGTTTCAGGGCCTGTACTTAGTAGCCGAGTGAGTACACTTTACATTTTTTGGGACACGATAAATCACCTGTCAGAACTGAAAGTGTACGGTTTCTTGTGGCTTTGAGCTCAGCAACTTAGGCTTTGGCTTAGGGGTTTGGGGTTTGGGGTTTAGGGTTTAGGGCAGTTTAGGGGTTTGGGGTTTGGGGTTTGGGGTTTGGGGTTTAGGGTTTAGGGTTTAGGGTTAAGGGTTTAGGGTTTAGGGCTTATAGAGTTCCCACTGGGCGCGCCCATGCCTACAAGGAAGCTCTCCAAAGCCGCCACGCGCGACGCAGCGGCGCGGGCAGCGCAGGATTTCGGAAGCTTGGTGGAAGTAAACCCTAAATCCCTAAATCCCTAAATCCCTAAATCCCTAAATCCCTAAATCCCTAAATCCCTAAACCCTAAACCCTAAACCCTAAACCCTAAACCCTAAACCCTAGCCTCTAGCACCTTGAGGGCCCCAAACCCCTTGGCGCCTCAACGCCGTAGAGTAGAACCAAGATCACAGGACACAGCAGTTCAGGGTTTCGGCTGTTTAGGGATTACCTGGGAGCCCTATTTATTTACAGTTTAGTACTAGCTATGTCGCAACTAGTAGGTATAACCCATAAAAACTGAAGGTAAAAGAGAGGTAGGGTTAGGGTTTTGGGTTTAGGGTTTGGGGTTTGGGGTTTAGGGTTGAGGGTTGAGGGTTTAGGGTTGAGGGTTTAGGGTTTAGGGTTTGGAGGGTGTTTGTTTTGCCTGGAGGTCGGAACAGTCCGCTTGCGGCTGTGCATCCGAGTGTTGACAGCGGACCTGCAAAATAGGGCTGAGGGGTTCAGGGAAAAAGCAGTCAGGGAATAAGCCGCATCATTATGTCCCAAAACAGCTTTGACTGTAAGTTAAGCAAGTTAAGCGATGGTTGCCCCAGACATAATAGGATTTGTTTGGCGCCCACCACTCCCTCCACTTCCTCCCCCCCCAACCCCCCCCACACCCCACCCCCCACCACCACCCAACAAGGTGCACCCCCAAAAGAGGAAGCATGCACCATCCAGGATTCCTGATCCCTAAACCCTAATCCCCGAAACCCCTAACCCTAAGCCCGAAACCCCTTTTTGAGAGTGGCATTGGGGATCCCTCAACCGTAAACCCTAAACCCAAACCCCCCCTAAACCCTAAACCCCAAACCCCCCCTAAACCCTAAACCCCAAACCCCTTTTTTGAGAGTGGCACTTGCCCTAAACCCTAAACCCCAAACCCCCCCTAAACCCTAAACCCCAAACCCCTTTTTTGAGAGTGGCACTTGCCCTAAACCCTAAACCCCAAACCCCCCTAAACCCTAAACCACAAACCCCTTTTTTGAGAGTGGCGGTTGGAGTCCCCCACGCTGCTGCCCCAGGGCTGCCCACAGAGCAGGCGAAAGTAGCGAAGCCCAAGACGCTTGGCACCGGTTTCGGATTGATTGAGGGTTTAGGGTTTAGGGCTTAGGGTTTTTGGGGCTTTTCAATCGTAGGGTTTAGGGTTTTGGGGCTTTTTTAAACTGTAGGGTTCAGGGTCTTTGGGGCCTTTCAGTTGTAGGGTTTAGGGTTTTGGGGCTTTTAAATTGTAGGGTTTAGGGTTTTTGGCTTTTGGGCTGTTTGGGTTTTGGGGATGTGGGATTTAGGGTGTTCGGGTTTAGGCGTTTTAGGATGTAGGGCTTTGGGGGTTTAGGGTTTAGGGTTTAGGGTTGAGGGCTATAGGGTTTAGGGTTTAGGGTTTAGGGTTTAGGGTTTAGGGTTTAGGGTTTAGGGTTTAGGGTTTAGGGTCATTTTTTGGCGGGTTTGAGGGTTCAGGGCTTCGGCGTAGGACTTCCCTCCCCCCCCCCCCCCCCCCCCCCCAAAGCCTAGGGCCCTGAGACTTAGGGCTTATATGGTTTAGGGTTTAGGGTTTTGGGTTTTGGGTTTAGGGTTTAGGGTTCTAAAACCCTGAAAGCCTACAACCCTGAAGACCTAAATCCCTGAAACCGTTAAAACCCTGACACCCTAAGACAACCCTAAACCCCTAAATCCTAAAGCCCCGAAACCCTAGAACCTTAAAACCCGAAAACCCTGAACCCTAAACCCGAAAACCCTAGAACCCCAAAACCCGAAAACCCTGAACCCTAAACCCTGAACCCTAAACCCTAAACCCTATAGACCTAAACCCTAAATGTCTAAACCCTAAACCCGAAACCCGAAAACCCTAAACCCTGAACCCTGAACCCTCAATGTCTTGTGAGGTCGGCGTTTCCCGAGCTGATCCCTGACTCCTCCGAGGCGTGGAAGTGAAGGAGTTGACTTCGCTACTGTTCCAGAATTTACACTTTTAGGGTTTAGGGTTTAGGGCTTTAGGTTCAGGGTTTAAGGCCTGGATCTTGTAGGTAAACAAAGCTGGTGTTGGGCATGCTCAGGGTTCAAGGTTTAGGGTTTGCCTACAGGAATGGATGTCTAGGTTTCAGGGGACAAGGCTTGAACTAAGTCACCGCAAGGTAATGCTATGCATGTATACAACTTCTTTGTTGCTGTGTATGCGCTTGTTTATGAGTTTGTTTTCTTGCTCTTTCAAGAACATAGTTCCCATACCGGTGGGCGGCGATAAGGTTCGGGTCTGAGTGTGCTCTGGCACGATCAAAGAACTCGAAAGATCAGTCTTGGGCTAGCGAACCCGAAACCCTCGAACCTCTCTTACATCTCCGGTCAGTTCTCAAAATTCTGGAACTTCTTCGGGTACACTTATAAACTTACTAGGGGCCCCCTTAGAATAAGGAATCCAAAAGGAACCCTAATTTACAAAAGTGTCATTTAGCTGCATGGCCACTGTTGTTGTTCAAATTTCACTCTCTGGGCACCGGCATTGTTCAAATCTCGCGATCAGTCTGGTCCCTTTGCGAGATCAACACCCGTAACCCCAAGAACACGTGGACGGGGCTGGCATTTGAGGGGGGGGGGGCTTAGCCGCGAGGCTGCCTGGGCAAGGGGACCGAGGCTAACACAGGGTTCATGGGTGTGGAGCTGAGATTTCCGTGGTCCCGGCACTTCGTCCGCGGCTGGACACTGGTCTTTTCGAGGGGGAGTACCTAGTACCTGTTCTCGGCCGCGCGCTGTTGTCTAGGACTGTCCTGACACCCCCCTCTGAAATCAGGGGGCCTTTGTTCAAGCGTCGCTTTCTGGGCACCAGGCATGTTCAAATTTCACTCTCTGGGCACCGGCGTTGCTCAAATCTCGGGATCAGTACTGGCCCCTTTTTGAAAGCAACACTCTTATACCTCAAGAAAGACCTGGATCGGGCTGGCATGGGGCCATGTTGTCGGACTCCCCTGTACCCCCCTGACACCCCCTGGGACCTGGGGCAGCTCATCTGCCCAAAAGGCTTTGAAACTTCAATCATTGGACAGAAGTTTTTTGGAAGAAGGCAATTGACTTGAGTTTAGGCCTAAACCCTAAACGGAATGGGCTAGGGTGGTTTTGCCGCCTGAAACGGCGTGGGGTGAGATAATAGTGTTTATCGGGCCGCAGCTGCTCTTCGCATGTCGAGAAGCTTTCGAAGCTACTCTGTATCCCAACCTTCAAATGTCACAGCAAACCCAAACCCTAACCCCTAAATCCGAAACTCCAAATCCTAAACCCTAAACCCTAAACCCAAAACCCTAAACCCTAAACCCTAAACCTTACGGTGACTCTGCCAACGCCAGCTCCGACTCGGCGGGTGGCAAGGGCGCTACCGAGGGTCTTCCGTCTGGGCTTTTGAGACCGACCCGGTTTAGGGTTTAGGGCTTGAGGGCTTTAGGGCTTGGGGGCTTTGGGGCTTTAGGGTTTAGGGCTTAGGGCTTTAGGGCTTTAGGGCTTTATTGCATTTCGGCTTTAGGGCTTTAGGGTTTAGGGCCTTAGGGCATTTGGGCTTTAGGGCTTAGGGCTTGAGTGGCCATGAAGCTCAAGTATTCGGCGCCCACAAAAGCATGGGGTGAGCACACTGAAGTTGACCCCAGGAAGTACTCCTCTGGCTGATCTTAAGTACTAGCCCTCCACCCCGAACCCCCTAAACCCCCTAAAAGCCCTTAAACCCCTATAAACCCGAAAACCCCTAAACCCCTGAACCCCTAAAACCCCCTAGAAACCCGAAACCCCTAAACCCCCGAACCCCTAAACCCCGAAATCCCAAACTGGACAGGAAGAGGCGGAAGCCTCGCCAGACGAGGAGCTCAGGGCCCTTCTTGGAGATTTCAAGCTTGGAAGTATCCGGCGTAGGGTTTAGGGTTTAGGCTTTAGGGTTTAGGGTTTCGGGTTTAGGGTTTAGGGTGGGCTCACTCTTGGGGGGGGCTCGGTTTAGAGTCCAGGGTTCTCGGGCTTGGGGAGCTGGATGGAAATTGGGCGTCTCGGTTGCCTTCAATGCAATCCCTATTCCCTTTTGCCACAGCCAGGGACTGGGAATCTTCGGTTGCACTTTGCACCCAAACTCCACGAATGCCCGGAAGAGGCCCTAAACCCTAAACCCTAAACCCTAAGCCCCACAGGAAGAGGACCCTAAGCCCTAAGCCATGACCCGAGATCTAAGGCTGGAACCATGGGCGCCCTTGGTATGGTCCCTTGTTCTTCTTTGCAGGGGGGTTAAAGGGATCCGAAGTATGGTCCCTTGTGATATAGTGTAGATAGGGGTTATAAGACAGAGGACCCAAATTAACGGCCCATACTTCGGATCCCCTACTAGACCCTAGACCCTAGACCTTAGACCCTAGACCCTAGACCCTAAACCCAAAACCCTAAACCCTAAACCCTAAACCCTAAACCCTACCCTGAAGAGGACTCGGGCCCAGATGCCGACTCTTTCCGCGGAGACTTGCAGGCTCGGGAGTCCACAGCCGAGGGCTTAGGGAGGTTTAGGGTTTAGGATTTAGGGTTTAGGGTTTAGGGTTCAGGGTTCAGGGTTCAGGGTTCAGGGTTGCTGGTGGGTTAGGGGTTTAGGGCCTAGGGGTTTAGGGGTTAGGGGCTTTGGGTTTGGGGTGGTGTAGGGTTTTAGGGTTTAGGGTTTGCGGTGTAGGGTTTAGGGTTTGGGGTGTAGGTTTCGGGGTTTAGGATTAGCGGTTTAGGGTTCCATGGTTTGGAGTTGAGGGCGTAGGGTGTAGGGTTTGGGGTGTTGGGTGTGGGGTGTAGGGGTTTAGGCTGGTTTAGGGTTTGGGGGAGCCCTGTACTTCTTGCAAACCTGCAGAAACTTGCTTGAACCCCTAGACAGCCCTCGTACGCTCCAAAACCCCAAGGCGGAGAAGCGCAGATCGCTTAGCAGAGTTCGGCGAGCCCCCAGACCCCAAACCCTAAACCCCAAACCCTAAACCCCAAACCCTAAACCCCAAACCCCAAACCCTAAACCCCAAACCCTAAACCCCAAACCCTAAAACCCCAAACCCCAAACCCTAAACCCTAAACCCAAAACCCTAAACCCCAAACCCTAAACCCCAAACCCCAAACCCTAAACCCTAAACCGTCTAAATCCCAAACCCAAGAAGTCACAGGAAGCCCGGATGCACGCCCGAGAGCCCAAACACCCCTTGATTTCGCCATGGCCCCTCCCAAAAATCATCGGCATCCCGAAGCCCAGAACCCGAAAGGGTTTAGGATTTAGAGTTTAGGCTTTAGGGTTTAGGGTAACCATATCCCTTCACTTTAGCTGGCAACAGGTAATGGGCCTTAAGTGCTTGTGGGCTATGCTGCCGTGACAGCGTGGCGCGTAGGATGTACTGAATTTGGGAGTTTTTGTGTAAATGCACCACAGTGCCCGAGAATAATTATCATGGGCTGTGCTGTTCAGAGGGTGTGACGTTTAGGTGGCTCTAGCGAGAGTTCTTGCAAACTTCGGGTCGCGCCCTCATTGGTTCCCAGCCACACACAGTACTAGTACTCCGCAAGTGTCGGGCTGTGCGGGTGATCGGAACTTTTCCCCGAAAGCCTACACCCGAAGAATCCATTGCCCACAGGGGCATCTTAAAAGCACCGTTGGTGCAGGATCATTTCTGTAGATCATTTTCGCTGCTGTGAGCAACTGTGCCCAACAGAGTATATCGACAATGAACGCCTGCAACATAAATGCACCTCAACATTGGTCTAGTATTGACTGTGGTGCCCAGAAACCCTCAACCCCAATCCCAAAAAACGATATAAGGTCCATGTTACCTTGTTCAGATAGTACCATAGATGGGCCCCCTGGGGGTAGCTTCACGCAGGTCAACTCTCATCCTACCTCAAGTACCCCGAAAGACCCAGATCTTTGTAGGTCGTCCAAATTGTACCCCTTAGGCTATCTTCGTTAGCCTGCCAAAAACACAAAAAAGCAGGCGGGTTCTTCAGGGAACGCTTACTCCCATGGGGCCTTCAACCTAAACCCTAAACCCTAAACCCCAAACCCTAAACCCTAAACCCTAAACCCTAAACCCTAGAGTCTGCCAGGGCTGCATCCACGCCACGACCTTTGCAGCTCGACACGACCGCGAGGGGGGGGAGGTGTCATACAGTGACTAGGCTTTAGGGCCAAGTTGAGGGCTTGGGGTTCAGGAGTTTAAGGCTTGGGGTTCAGGCAGGGTTTAGGGTTTAGGGTTTAGGGTTTAGGGTTTCGGGTTTCGGGTTTCGGGTTTCGGGTTTCGGGTCTCGGGTAGGGTCTAGGAGGGCCTAGTAGGATTTAGGGTTTGGGGCTCAGGCCAACCCCAACTTTCCTCTCCTCCTTCTTTGGGGAGCTGGGGTCCTGAAGCCCTCAATCCTAACCCGGGAACCCTGGGCCTTGCATTGCTAGCAAGGTCCGAAAGCTCCGCTCAGATGGCTTCAAACCCACTGGCGAAATCCAAGGCTTGGGCGGCGTGGGCTTATACCCTAAGCCCCTAAACCCTAAACCCTAAACCCTAAACCCTAAACCCTAGTGACTTGGGTTACAGTAAGGGATGACCAGGAACCGGAAACCCGATATGTGGCCAGAGAAGAAGACCCCCCTCCCACCCCCAAGCGTTGGCCTAAAGGCTCCGGGACTGTAGTCGTGTAATTGGGGTTGGTCTGAACCCTAAATCCTGAAGCCCTGAACCCTAAACCCTGAACACCTGAACCCTAAACCCTGAACCCACATGAGGGTTCAAGTTTTAACTTGGAGCCTTTAATTAAAGGTTCGTCTGACATCTAGGGTTCCCTTTTGCTCACCTTGCTCTGCGCTGGGTTTGGGGTTTGGGGCTTGGGGTTTGGGGTTTAGGGTTTAGGGTTTAGGGTGCAATCCCGATTTTCCAAGCTCCAGGGACGCGCCTGTTTCGGATCTTGGACGCTGACCGCGACGGGGTGTTGTCGAAGAAGGCCCGGTTGAGGGATTTGGCTAAACCCACCCTAAACCCTAAACCCTAAACCCTAAACCCGGGTTAAGGGCATAGTGTGGCTTTGGGCTTCGTGTGGCCTTGGGGCTTAGTGTCGCTTGGGGTGTAATCTGCCCCAACTCAGCACGTTTAGAGGCTTGAGGGCTGAGGGTTTAGGGTTGAGGGTTTAAGGTTAAGGATTCAGGGCTGAGGGTTTTTCGAATTAGGGTTGATTATTGGGCTCAGGGTTTATTGACATTTGTGTAGGGTCTGGGGGGTTTAGGGCTTTGCTTTCTTGTCCCCACCTGCAAAACTCATGGTGGGGCCTCACGGGCGCGAGGGTGACCGACCACGCCCGCCTGCGAGGGCGGGGCATATGAGCCTGAAAAGACCTGCGTGTTGGGGGTGCGCGCGGCGCCGTTTGCTCCTGCTTTGTGGCGTTGGGCTCGTGAGTGGCTCGTGCTCTGAACTCGGGACCCTCTGCCCACCCTCAGCTGGTCTGGCTGTTGCTGCTCCCATGGCCCCTGAGGCCCTGACACGACAAATGAACCCTCTAGAATCGGAGTCATGTACCACAAATATTCATATGTTAAGCAAGTCCCACAAAAGCATATGACTCGTAATCCGGTCCCCCTGGATGAATCCATGATCTAGACATAATCTAAACCCATACCCTAAACCCTCGACCCCAGACCCTAAAGACTAAACCTTAACCCCAAACCCTGCTTCGCCGCTTCAAGGACTTTGCCTTCTTGGATCTGGACTTGGTCACGCCCCAAGAGCTGGACGAGGCCGGCAGGACTCACCACTAGCTACAGTGAAGTTGGGGGGGGCTTGGGGGGGGCCTGCGGGGGGCTTGGAGGGCTTGGGGGGGGGGGGACCTACGAAGTAAGGGGTAGCTGCACAGGCTCAAAGGCAGAGTTTTTAGGGTTCAGGGGCTAAGCCTTAAGGCAGTTTTTGAGTAGGGGTTTGAGGTGTTTCCAGGCTTTGGCGGGCTTACCTAGGGTTTTGAGAAACACTGCGGGGTATGCGCAGGGGTTTTGGAGTGGTAGAACCCCAGGCAGCCTTGTTTCCTTGTTCAGGCAAGTTGGCAAACTCAGGAATCATACTGCGACCTGAACTCGAAACCGGGGGCTTTCATGCCGTAGACCCTCCCCCAAAAAAATAAATACCCTAAGAACCCGAAAAGGAGCGAATCCCTCAACAGCATGGATCCTTGCAGTCCCGTGGGAGGCTCTCTCTGCTAGCGCGCGAGATCTGCGCGCTGCGCGCGCTCACACACTCGCGCGCTCGAAGAAAGGCCATCGGCATGCTCTTGCGCCGGCACCAGATGCTTCCGGACGTCGTGGCGCGCGACCTGGACCCTTGGCCTGGTGTAGGGTGTAGGGTGTATAGGGTTTTGGGTTTAGGGTTTAGGGTACCGCAAACAATTAACACCCTCCCTTAGAGAGTGGCTCAGGAGGGAGTGGGGGGTTTTTGGGAGGCGTTGGGGGGTGGGGGGGGTTTAGGGTTTAGGGGGCAGGGCAGACTTGCCTCAGATACTGTCAAGGTCAAGCAAAAGCAAAACGAGTTTAGGGTTTAGGGTTTAGGGTTTAGGGTTTAGGGTTTAGGGTTTAGGGTTTAGGGTTTAGGGTTTAGGGTTTAGGGTTTAGGGTTTAGGGCTCCTGCGGAGGGGGGGTTTGGGGGTGCAGGAAAGCACCAAACTCTGTAGGAGAGGTGGGGGTACCTGCTTTACCCCTGAGGCTCAGAGGATTGAGGAATCGACCCCCTTCAATCTAAACCCTAAACCCTAAACCCTAAACCCTAAACCCTAAACCCTAAACCCTAAACCCTAAACCCTAAACCCTAAACCCTAAACCCTAAACCCCCCACCCCCCCAAAAGCCCCCCCTGAACTAAGGAACCTATTGAGTCTGCTCAGCTTAAACAGCTACTTCTCGGAATCGCTCCCTTGAATCTGATTTTCGAATCCCTACGAAAATGGTGCGTTCCTTGTAGAGTCCAGGGTTTCGGGTTTAGGGGTTCAGGGTTTGGGGTTTTAGGGGTTGGGGGGTTTGGGATGTTTCCCCTTATACTAACAAGAGTACAGTGCCCCCGACTAGAATCCCTATCACGGACTGTTGGCAGCATAAGGGGTTAACATCCAAAGTTGGGCGCACGATCAGACTGAACCCCTAACCCCTAAATCTTTCACCCCAAACCCTAAACCCTAAACCCTAACTTCAAAACCCTAAACCCTAAACCCCTAAACCCCTAAACCCCTGAACCCCTGAACCCTGAACCCTGAACCCCCCCCCCCTCCCCCCGCAAACAAAACGAAAAAACAACAGCTAAACATCCTCCAAGCCTAAACCCTTTAACTGAACACACAGCCTCCCCAAGCCTTTGTGCCTTTAGACCCCTCAAGCCCATCGACACGCTTCGAAGCCCAGTCGCCCTAAACCCTAAACCCCAAACCCTAAACCCCAAACCCCAAACCCCAAACCCTAAACCCTAAACCCCAAACCCTAGACCCTAAACCCTAAACCCCAAACCCTAAACCCCAAACCCTAAACCCTAAACCCCAAACTAGCCCCCCAGGCTGGCCACAGCCCTCAGATTCACCTCAAGCGCGTCGTCGAGTGCATGGTCATTGCGGGCGCACCTCGCCGTGGACTAGAGGGGTCGGATAGGGTTTAGGGTTTAGGGTTTAGGGTTTAGGGTTTGGGGTTTGGGGTTTAGGGTTTAGGGTTTAGGGTTTAGAGTTTGTTAATGGTATTCCCTTATGGTCCCTATATAAATATACTACAAGGAACCCCTCCCCCCAAAAAAAAACCCTCTTCGAAGTATTCTTCGCAGCTTTGGGTGGGTTTAGGGCTTAGGGTTCAGCCCCCGAGGCCCTTTCCTGGATAGCAAGTTGTAAACTATTGTCGTAGTTTTCCCCCGTTGCTGAATCAGAAACAATAAGCTCGTTCAGCCTTGCTGAACTCATAATTACCCAGAGTTACAATAGCCGTAGGAGGAGAACGGCATCTTGGGTCTGGAGCCATGAACGCGAGCGTTAGAGATGTGACCGTACTTTTGATGCATGGAGCTTTCTGTAGGAGAATTCAGTTGACAAGGACCACATTTGAGATACCTGCACCTCATCTCTCTTCTTGCTTTTCATTTGGTGGTTTCCGAGATTCGGGGTACCCGATTGGGGTCCGTACTACAAGGGAAGCCTACTATTTAAGGGGGGTCTATTTTCGGGGTAAGCGTTTAGGATTTAGGGTTTAGGGTTTAGGGTTTAGGGTTTAGGGTTTAGGGTTTAGGGTTCAGCGTCTCACTCAACCGCTTTTCCCTCAGAAATCGGCCCGCTTCTTCCACACTTGGACTCGGCACGCGCAGCGGCTCGGGGCCCCAAGAAGGGAGTCGTAGCCCAAAATTCGAGATGGCTGATATGTGGGGGTTTCCGAAAATGGGGGACCCCCAATATAGATCCCCCAAAGAGCAAGGATCCCCTTTAACAATGTGGATCCCATTACAAGGTACCTCGAATTTCGGAAACCCCCATGTCATTTTTGCTGAGCGTACTTCTGTTAGCATGGCTCGGATGCGCAAGCAACGCGGGCAACGGCTCCAGCACGGAGGTCTGTGAAAGCGGCGCGAACGTGTTGCTTCAAACTGCTCCAAACCAGCGCTCGGCGAAACACTCGCCAAGAGCTGGCACGAATGCAGGTCTTGCTGCAAGCACTGCAAACACGTCGACGGCGAGCAAGCAGGTGCTTGTACCACAGGACGAAGAGGTGCATCGACTTTGGCATGCGGTTGGGAAGTTTCTCCTGATCAAGAGAGCTGACAATGGCAGCGGGCATGCTCAGAGTGTCAAGATACCAGGATGCCCAGTAGTACCCTTATTCCCTTTTTGGGGGGTTTGGGTTCCCTTACCCCTTAACCAAAAAAAAGGGCACCCCTTTTTCAGGCTAGGTTACTGGGGCAGCCTAGGATACCTCGCATCCTCGCGAAGATGAGCAAGTGCTGTGTTGTCTTCGTGTACATCCTCTTCTCCATGCTGTGCGGCCGCTTCTGCTTGCTTGGTGTTCCAAAGCAGCCCCAGGAGTCTCAACCTCTGCGGGGCTGTCCGAGGAGCTGCTTGGTCATAGTTGGGGGGTAACATTTTTTTTTTTACATTTTTTAAAGGGTACCTTAAACCCAAGAAGGAACATCAATTACAATTTGTAAGGTAACGTTTTAGATTTTTAAGGGTACTTAAACCCAAGAAGGAACATAAATTTAATTTATTCAATACGATCCCAACCATGAGCTAGGCTGGCTGATTTATGTGGGATGTGTGTACGCCTGCATCTATGCTACTCGGAGAAGGCCTTTTTGGGTGACATTTTTCTACCTATTTGTTTTTCCCCCTTTTGTGGGGGGTTGAAGAGGATCATATATTCAGGAGTACTATTCTGCCTGTTTCCCTTTTTGGGGTTTCTCAGAGGATCATACTAATTCAGGACTACGATTTTCAGAGGGTTCTTTTCTTCAGGGCCACTCCGAGGTTAGCACAGACCAGTACGTGCCGAGTTTGCCGCAGATGGAGGCAGATCTCGAAGGTTCGCCGACCTTGATGTGTGGTACGGTTCAGCTGAGCCTCAGTCGCTGTCATGTGGTACCACTTTATGCACTTTTTAAGGGGATGCTCTATAATCCCCTATGGAATTCTGAAAGTGTACGCCTTTTAATTTTGGGGGGGGGGGGGGGGGGGGGGGGGGGGGGGGGGGGGGGGGGGGGGTGATGAAGTCAGCAACAAAGAAAGGAACCTGGTGGTGAAGTCCATCTTTGGGCTGTTGGCTGCAGGTTTGTCTGACTGCATCGGTCGCCGGCCGGTCGTCTTGCCATGCCTTGTTTCTTTGTTACAGTTGGGTAACATTTTACATTTTTTAAGGGTACTTAAACCCAATAAGGAATAACAATTCTAATTTTTAATATTATCCCAACAATGAGCAAGGTTTTGCTGAGTCTCGCTAGCTTGTGCTGCGCATCCGCTGGGCAGATCGAAGGCTTCTTCGCTGCTCACATTCTGCAAGGCATCGTTGTCATAGTTGGGGTAACATGTTACATGTGTAAGGGTACTTAAACTCAATGAGGAGTAGAATTTTCACCTTTGAATACTATCCCAACCATGTAGCCAGGCATGGGGGAATCAGTCGAGCCGGTCTTGTTTGCAATGGCTCGAGATTACTTCTCCAACCCGAACGAGCGCTTCACTTTCGTGGTGGCTTTGGAGATGATGGCCATTATTGGTACCGCCGTTGCCCCTCTGTACGGAGGACTCTGTGCAGCCTACCTCAACTGGCGCCTCTCATTCCTGGGCATGGCTGTTGTCTGGGCATTGCTGGCAGCATACGCCTTCTGGGCCATGGTGGAATCCCGCCCCGAGGGCAGCAACGAGAGCTACCTGCGCAACGCGGCGCGCATCTTTGATCCACAGCTTCTTTGCCTGCTGCTGACCGAGAGTTGGATTTTGGGGCAGTATTTCATGTTCAACACCAACGTCAGCTACTTGATGGAGGTTAGCTTCGGCCGATCTACCATGGCAACCTCATTCGTCATGCTTGTCTTTGGGGTTGTGTGTGGACTTGGTGGCCTCTTGATACAGCGAGTCGAGCTCGGCAGCGTCCTCCGTTTGGGGCAAGTGACCGTGTCCCTCCTGGGGCTCTTTGGGACTATCTCGATGGTGCTGGGACTCTACCTCTCTGACTATCTCTGGTGCTACCTGGTGGTCTCCTTTCTGCAGGGGAGCGTGCTCTTGATGGCCTGGACTTCCGTGAGCGTCTTGTTCATGCAACCTTTGGAAGACTCTCATGTCCCCTTTGGAATGAGTTTTTGTTGTTTTTTTGTTCATATAAAACCGAAGAGGATCTTGCAAACATACAAAACCCTAAGCGGCCCTAAACCCTAAACCCTAAACCTTAACCCTGAACCCTGAACCCTGAACCCTGAACCCTAAACCCTAAACGCTAAACCCAAGAGGATCTTACACAAACATTGTCTTTGTTAAGGTTCTATAAGGGGAGTGTAGGACTGTGCCGGCATGGCCTCATCTTTCGAGACCGTGGCGGAGAGCGTTCCCCCAGCCATTCTCTCCGCAATTGCCACGCAGTCTATGATTCAGGTGGGGGGTTTACGAAAGTAAGTTTAGGGTGTAGGGTTTCGGGTTTAGGGTTTAGGGTTTCGGGTTTAGGGTTTAGGGTTTTGGGTTTAGGATTCCCTTGCAATAAGGACCCCAATAAGGTACTAATCTCGGAAGCCCCAAGGTGGGACCGGAGGGGCTGACCATGTGGCAGGCAGGTACCTGCATTGCCGGCGGGATCGTATCTTTGTCATAGTTGGGTAACATTTTGCATTTTTGAGGGTACTTAAACCCCTAAACCCTAAACCCTGAACCCTAAACCCAACAAGGAATATAAAAGTATTATTGTTAATAGTCTCCCAACCATGAACTGAACTAGGTATTCTGGCTGGGTTTTGGTTGGAATCCCCCTTCGTGGGCTCTGGCTCTGGAGGAAGCCTCAGAGTCACGCTAGGGCTGGGTTTAGGGTTTAGGGTTTAGGGTTTAGGGTTTTAGGGTTTAGGGTTTTAGGGTTTTAGGGTTTTAGGGTTTTAGGGTTTTAGGGTTTTAGGGTTTTAGGGTTTTAGGGTTTTAGGGTTTTAGGGTTTCAGGGTTTAGGGTTGAGGGTTGAGGGTTTAGGGTTGAGGGTTGAGGGTTTAGGACCCCCTTTCCGTTTTCGTTTGGCGTCTATAAGCGTTTGGGGTTACACACACCCCAAACCCTGTTTCTTGACGTTTTGCATTTGAAGGCTCCAAAACTTTAGATGCTTTGCGCACTCAGTACATATGTCATGCCCGCCTCACAAGCAGGGGCAACATCCCCCACCTGCCGGCAGGACCGTTTGCAGTTACGAGTGTTGTTCTTTTGTTACGCCTCCCTCTGTGCAGATGGAGAAAATGATGGGGTCTCGGGCCCCAAAGGAGGTAAGCAACCCAATGCTCCTGAACCCTAAACCCAAACCCTAACCCCCCCCCCACCCCCCCCCCGGGTAGCGACAAGACTCCCAAACCTTCTCTAGCGCGCTGCTCTTCGGTTAGGGGTCGCGGTTTAGGGTTTTTGGTTTGGTAGGTTAGAGTTGATTGTTTAATATTTAGGGTTTCGGGTCTAGGGTTGAGGGTTTAGGGTTTTCAATTGATGAAGACTCGTACCCCTAAGGATGTGCCCCTAAAGGTTTTCCTGAATATACTCCTAATATGGCCCTCATATTCCTTCGGGATCCTTTAGCAGGGACCAAGACTCAAGGGTACAACCTTAAGGGTCCAAGGTAGAACCCCTAGAGCTTTAGGGTTTAGGGTTTAGGGTTTAGGGTTTAGGGTTTACTGTTATGGGGTTTACTGTTCCCCTTCTTGGACCCCCCGGCTCGCATACCATGACCCAGGCGGGACCCCCTTCAATTCCCTTTTTACAGGGGCTCAGGTTGAGTGATCTTCGAAAACCGGATACTATCTTTTGGAATTTAGAATTTAGGGTTTCTGGGGTTTAGGGTTTCTGGCGTTTAGGGTTTAGGGTTTAGGGTTTAGGGTTTAGGGTTTAGGGTTTAGGGTTTAGGGTTTAGGGGTTGCAACAGTCAGGTTGGTTGATCTTCGAAAACCTTCTTAACGAACACAGGTGCCATGTTTTCCTTGCAGCTGAGGTCGAGGAGGTGATTGCAAAGCCGGTGGCTGCTTGGCCATGAGTTTAGGGTTTAGGGTTTAGGGTTTAGGGTTTAGGGTTTATAAGGTCTAGGGTTTAGGGTTTATGGTGCCGAGGCCGTGCCCCGCACCTATCCAGAACCCAGGGTTTAGGGTTTGGGGTTTGGGCTTCATAAACCCTTAAGCCCCTCCATACTTAGGGTTCAGGGCTTAGGGTTTAGGGTTTATACACCCTTAAAAACCCTCTATGCTGAGGGCCTGTGTGCCATTTTGTGCCTTTCTCTGTTACGATCCTACGTTAGAGGGTGTCTCAAGATTGCGGGCCCGAGCGTGGCCCTCCATGCGGGCCGGACCCTGCCTGGTACCAAAGCCAAGAGTGACCCTAACCCCAAAACCCAAAACCCTCAACCCTCAACCCTCAACCCTCAACCCTCAACCCTCAACCCTCAACCCTCAACCCTCAACCCTCAACCCAAACCCTAAACCCTAAACCCTAAACCCTAAACCCTAAACCCTAAACCCTAAACCCTAAACCCTAAACCCTAAACCCTAAACCCTAAACCCTAAACCCTAAACCCTAAACCTAACCCTAAACCCTAAACCCTAAACCCTAAACCCTAAACCCTAAACCCTAAACCCTAAACCCTAAACCCTAAACCCTAAACCCTAAACCCTAAACCCTAAACCCTAAACCCTAAACCCTAAACCCTAAACCCTAAACCCAGCCTAGACCCTAAACCCTAAACCCAGCCTAGACCCTAAACCCTAAACCCTAAACCCTCTACATCCCTTTACCCTTTAAAGTTTAGGGTTCCGGGTTTAGCTAAACCCTACTAACGCTAAAGAAGCCTAGAGAGCCTCTAGAATAGAGACCCCTATGCAAGGGTTTGGGGCTCTGAGGGTTCAGCAGAGGCAAGAGGGCGTTTGATCCCTGTATTTCTTTTGGGGCTCGGGGTTTAGGGATCAGGATTTCAGGGTTAGGGGTTAGGGTTTAGAGTGTGGGGTGCAGGGTTTAGGGTTAAGGGTTAAGGGTTTAGGGAGCTAAGGCCCAAGTGATCGCCTACTGTACGAAGGCCATTTGGAGCGTGCCCCTCGGCCTCGAACTGTGGGTGGTTTAGTCATGGGTTCCCTTACTACCCCTATCTATGCTACCCCTTTTGCTAGGTTCCCCGTAAAATTAAGGCTACCGGGGGATAATTAAGCTTAATTAAGGTTATTCAAGGGGAGAACCTCGGGAGGAGTAGCCCTAAACCTAAACCCTGAACCCTAAGTCCTAGTACAGAGGGGGTAGCAGGGAAACCCATGATTTAGGGTTCAGGGTACAGGTTTCGGGTGGGGTTTAGGCTTTTCAGTTTGGGCTGGAGGGTTTAGCCTCCTACCAGTTTGGACTTTGTTTGAGATATTCTTGAGGGCGTAGGCTTACTTTGGGGTATTTGGGTTTAACCCTAAACCATAAACCCTAAACCCTTGTGAAACTACACCTAGTTTAGACCCGGCAAATAAGCACCGAGGTCGTATCTCCTAGTTTAATTGCCCTGGTGACTTTCTCGCAGGCCTTGGGCGCTGCGCTAAGCCGGCAAGCCGAAAATCGGGCTACGCAGTGACCGCCCCCGGCGCTCCTCCAAAGTGGTAGCGGAGCACCACCTCGTCCACTAGGACGACGGTCGGCTGTGAAGCACCGGGGACAGGGCGGTCTGTCTCACCAAATCGTCTGATTAAGTCACCCTCAAGGCCGTAGCCAGGTAAGGGTAAGCTCCGTGTTCTTTTTCCTTCCAACCTGAGCCATGTCTGTCGCAGGACTCCGGTGTAGCCCGGATGAGACGTATCTCCTACATCTTTTCCGGCACAGCGGCTTTCACGATTTCAAACTTCAGGACCCAAGCTCGTGTCTTACAACACCGCGAACGAATGAAACGCGAGATCGCCAAAGATCTGCAAACTGCCCGCATGCCGAATGGCAGAGGCAGGGGTAGATGTGCTGGTACATTCCGGAAAGGCCGAGAACTCGGAAGGGCCCTTTGGCCAACACCCAAGCCCAGGGCGATACTGCCCAAGCTTTAGGACAGTCAGGCGAGGTAGGAGCAGAACGTAAATCGAGGAACACAGCAGTGTCGCAGGTGACGAACCATCGATCGGCAAGACGATGCTTGCCAGTTTCGCTCGCGATATTGGGCTAGAGAGCCTAAGCAAATACGATGGCATAGAACACCTGATTGAGGCCACCCAGAGGCAAGTTTTCCCGCTGCAAAGCGAGGAGGCCTCAGAACTCTTTCGAGTTGGCCAACAAGAGGATGGTCCCCTCTCACGGCAGAGTGATGAGACCATGCTCTCCTACATGAATCGTAGGAAGAGATGGTGGGTCACGTTGCGAGAGCTCGACCCCAGTCTTTCCATCTCAGAGCCAATGAGAGCCAACCTATTGGTTGAACTAGGACTGAGAAAGTCCGAGCAGCTGATGGTAAAGACCGCTGCGGACTTTCTCGCAGGCCTTGGGCCCGAAGCCGGCAAGCCGAAAATCGTGCTACGCAGTAACCGCCCCCTGCGCTCCTCCAAGACCCTAAACCCTTAACCCGCTGTTTGGTGTGTTAGGGATTCCATTACTCTGGGCTTCATAGGTCTTTTTAGGGCTTTAGGGCTTTAGGGCTTATAGGGCTGTAGGTTTTGGGTTTGGGGTTCAGAGTTTCGGGTGGCTTCTCCGGTGCATCAGAGTTTGTTCAGGGGGGTTAGGCTTTTCGCGTTTAGGGTTCAGAACTCGAGGGGCTATAATGTTGCACATAGGGTTTTAGCGTTTTAGGGCTTAGAGTTTTAGGGTTCAGGGTTTAGGGCTTCTGAGCCGTCGTGTTGAAAGCCCTGAGCCCTAGAATGCCGGACCCTTCTAGAAGGGGCCCTTGATCTTATTCCCCCCATATAGCCCCTGCAGAACCCCTATACATGGTTCCGTCGCCGTCCCCCCACCTCCCCCCCCTCCCCCGCATGGTATCACCCCGAAACGCTAGGGGGGAGAGGGACTGCACGGGCGACACTACAAAATTATTGTAGTCCCTATGTGCCCTTTACTCCCCAGAATCCGTGATAACTTAGTCGTGTGGGGCTCAAGGGGGCCGCAAGGGGGCCGAGGCGGCCTGTTGGTTGAATTGGTGGAGAGGCTTTAGTTTTTCAGGGTTGGGGTGTAGGGCTTCAGGATTTAATTTAGGTAGTTTTATGGATTTAGGGATTTAGAACGGTCGCAGCGACGGCACAAACTGGGGCATCCAGCCCGTACTGGGGGCCTTTGGCACACACTGGAAGCATGATCTTCCCATTGTTCCCTTGGCGGTGTTCACTGCACAGTACCCAGGGACTCCAATACCCCGTAATTAAGGAATATTCCTTATATCATAATTGGCTTCCTTACATGGTTTCAGGGATTTTCCTCAAGTAAGGGGTATTGGAGTCTCTGGGGAGATGTAAACGACAGACACGCCAAACTTGTTGAGGCTCCTTGGGCATCCAGATGCTTGCCGGCTGGCGTACCGTGGCTAGAAATGGAGGTTTTCGAGGAACGTGTGTTTTTTGTTGCTCGGCCAGCTCCTTTCCTTTTTCCTTTTTTTGTTCGGCCAGCCGCGTGGAAAAAAAACACTCTTACCAGGCTTACGACAATAGGGTTTAGGGTTTTAGGGTTTGGGGGTACCTTCTTGGGGTCCTTATTATAAGGGAACCCTACTATGTGGGGTCTGTTTATTTTCGTAAACCCCACACAGAGGCCTGGGGTTTAGGTTCTACTAGTAGGGTTTAGGGTTTAGGGTTTAGGGTCTAGGGTTTAGGGTTTAGGGTTCAGGGTTTAGGGTTTAGGGTTCAGGGCTTAGGGTTTAGGTTCTACTAGTACTGACTTTGTCTTCAGCACCCACCAGCTCTGCGAAGTATGGATGAAGGACTTTGTAGTTCCTGTACTTCTAAGATCATAACCCCGCTCCTCATGGGTTTCCCGAGTAACCCCTCTACACTACCCCCCCCCAGGTTCCCCCTTTACATAACCTTAACTTGGCTTCACTACCCCTAAATAGCCTGAATTATGAGGAGAAATTTCAGGCCTAGCGGCACGGGCCGGCCCCCGCCCCCCAAAGCACGAAACCTTGAACCTTGGCACTGTCTTCTCTTTCCCGTGTCTTTGTCCTCTCCTTCTCTCTGTCTCTCTTTCTCCTGCCTTCGCCCCCCCTCCCTCTCCCGCCCCCCCCCGCGCGCGCGCGCGCGCACCCGCATCAGGAGCATCAGTGGGGTTGGTTTGGGGGCCTTAAAAGCATTCTATGCATGCGTTTTGCCTTCGAAAAACCTTCAGAAAACGCTGTAAACACGTGTTTTGGGCTTGGGAAGCCTTTTGGGACCCAGGAAAGGGAGCATCATGAGCATCAGCGGCCTCCCCCAGGCCATCCAAAACCCCCTTAAACACGCCGATTGTATGTGCTTGAACGCTTGCGTGCCCACGAAACCCCCAAAAGCAAGACCCCGAATTAATGCCCTTAAGGGCATTCGGGGGTCCTGCTGTTCGGGTGTTTTGTAGGCACGAAGCCGTTCGAGCGCGTAAAATGAGCGATTTTAGGGGCGTTTTTACGTGGACCCACAAAACACTCGGTATTTACGAGGTTTTCTGCTGTTGGAACCCCCCCCGGACGTGGGTTTCGATGATGCGCACTTTGGGGGCGGGTCAAGGGCAACAGGGGTGGGGGGTCGGAGGCACGCGTGAAAAACCTCACAAAAACACGGTATTTACGGTGATTTCAGCGTTTTTCAGCCTTTTTTTATTGCCTTGGGGCCGCGGGCCAGGGCTGCTGATGCTCATGATGCTCGCCTGGTTTTGGGCTTCCGGTACCCCCCCCAAACCTTGAAAAACGTGGTTTCGGCCTGGCGCGCGCCCCATGTGAAAAGCTAGGGCCGATGATGCGCGCCCGTGAGGGTTTAATGGGGTGCTGCGGGTGTTTTGTGGCCTCGGTTTTTCGTAAAAACCCATGGTTTTTGCGAGGTTTTCGTGCTTTTCGCACCACCGCGTGTTGCGTCCCCTTGGATGCCGTTTTGGAGGCCTCCCGAAGGGCCCCGCGCGAATTTGAAGCAATTTTGGGCGGGGTCGGCGGCTCGGGCGCTCGCCCCTTAAAGCTAGCGCTTTAGTGCGACGCGGGCTCCGCCCTGGACCACGGGCGGCGCGGGGGCCGGATTTAAGAGCCTCCGGCTCAAGCCGCCGACCCCGCTGGAGCATAGTTGAAAGGTTTATTAAACGCGCTCGTCAGCTCAAAGGATGCCAAAAAAGTTGATGTGCCTGAGCCTTTTGTGAAGCGGGGGGAGGGGGGGGGGAGGGGGGGGGGGGTGGGGGGGGAGGGGGGGGGTATGGGGGGGTGGTAGGGCGGGGAGCGGGGGGGGGGGGGGGGGGGTAGGGGGGGGTAGGGGGGGTGGGGGGGGGGGGGGGGGGCCAGGGGGGGGGGGGTGGGTGGGGGGGGTTTTTTTTCCAGGTCGGCGGACTTGGGGGGTAGTACAGAGGGGGTACAGTAAACTCCAGAAAGTTGGAACATGGTTTAAAGAGATTAGAGCTGGGATTCCCTTTAGTATACCTTCTGGTGTATTGGGTTCAGGATGTTCCAACTTTTTGGAGGTTACTGTAGTGGGGGAACTCCTAAACCCTAAACCCTACTTAAACCGTAAACCCTAGGGGCACTCGTGGAATCGAGGGCTGAACGTGTGCTTTGGCGCCCCTTGCCCACCATTCCCCGGAGGGTTCCCGAGCCCCAGCCCCAAACCCTTCAAAGTCTAAACTGCGCATGAAAACCCGGTTTAGGGTGTAGGGCTTAGGGTTTTAGGGTTCCCAAAACCCCTAAACCCTACACCTGCTTCGGACAAGCCGCCTCGGTTGTCGAGAGTCTTCATCATGAGGCTGCAGCACAGCATTGGCGCCTTCGTAGTCTCCTACAAGATCTCCCTGCTGCAAAGCTTTCGAAGTTTTCTGGTGGAGCCTTGTCAAGGATTCAGAGTTCAGGGTTGGGTCGTAGGGGGATATTGAGTCACGGTTTTCGTCGGGGCTTGGCGGTTTAGGGTTTAGGGTTCAAGGTTCCAAAAATCAACAACAAGAAACCCTAAGGCCCTAAACCCTAAACCCTCAACCCCAAACCCCAAACCCCAAACCCTGCCCCTCTCAGACAACCCCCTTGAAGAACATGCTGACGTCTTGGGTAGTTACGTGGTCCCTTAAAGTGGGTCCCAGACTCCAGAACCCCGCAACAGGAGGTAAGGGACCATAGAACTACCATTAGATGACACTTGAAGGGGCACAAAAACCAGAAAGGTCTGTTTGGGTTCTAGGGGTTCAGAGTTCAGTGGCCCAGGCGCTATGGGTGCCCCAGACAGGGTTAAGGCTTTAGGGCGAAACCCTAAACCCTAAACCCTAACCCTAAACCCATCCGAAAAACCCTAAACCCTAAACCCTAAACCCTAAACCCTAAACCCTAAACCCTAAACCCTGAACCCTAAACCCTAAACCCTAAACACAATGTTCAAGAGCCCCTTGCCCGCAAAGGGGAAGTGGGAGAACTGCACGCGCGGCTTCCGTCGACTGAGCGACTCGAAGCACGCGCCTGGTCCATGTTAGGTTTTTTTTGGTTGAGGGTTTAGGGTTTAGGGTTTAGGGTTTAGGGTTTAGGGTTTAGGGTTTAGGGTTTAGGGTCTAGGGTGGGGCGGGGGGGGGGGGGGGGGGTTGGTTAGGGTTTAGGGCTTAGTGTTGTGTTAAATAGTTGTGTTAGAGCATATCTTCTTGTATGTTCATGGCTTTCGACTTCATGTAAGCTTTGTTCAAAACAGCCTAGTGCATCTGCAAAGGCAGTTTAACATTACTAGAAATTATCCAAGCCTGTAAAGCAATTGGCCAGGCGCTGGTAAAAAGACGCCAATAGAGCTTCATAGATTGTACCTTGCAAGGCAGATATTATCAAAACTCTGCGGTCTTCTGACGAATTCTCGGGTAAGTTATGCTAAGGCAGTTATTAATGTACGTATTCATGCTCTTAAGATGTGTGTTGAATGTGTATTCACATGGCACCATGCGCTCCAAACATCGGGTTTGGGACTTTGGAAAAAACCACAAACCGCATTAACTTTTGAATCATCGTTCACTACCATTTGCTGAAGAACCCCCCCCCCCCCAAAAAAAAAAAAAAAGAAGGAACATTAACCCCCACACCGCCCCGATAGAGACGAGAGAGAAGATGTTTTTTATTTTTTTTTTTTTTTGGGGGTGGGGGTTGTTCTTAAGCAACTAGTAGTTTACCTTACCAAATAACAATTTGTAATCGATGTTTGTCGAACCCGATCGAAACCCCCGGGTCGAAGCATGTGCTACTGCGACATTCTTCAGAAGGCTTAGAGGCCTTCTGGGGATCTTACCATACTGGCGAGACCCCCCATACTCATGGGTTAGGGTTTAGGGTTTAGGGTTTAGGGTTTAGGGTTTAGGGTTTAGGGTTTAGGGCTTAGGGTTTAGGGTTTAGGGTTTAGGGTTTAGGATTCAGGGTTCAGACCTTAAGACCTTATATGGCTACAGGAGTTAGAGCTTAGGGGTTAGATTAGGGGTTAGAGTTTTGTGTTCCTTCCTCCCAGGTGAGGCGACAGGACTTCCTGGACATCATGGAGGCCTACCCTTTTTTGAATGGTATGTGATAACAAGGGTTTAGGGTTTAGGGTTTAGGGTATAGGGTTTAGGGTTTAGGGTTCACATCCCAAGGTGTTATTGTTGTGCGTCCTGTCGTCTGAAATATTGTGTAAGTGTCATATGCTCTTAATGTTTTGGGATTCTTTGGGTGGCTGGGGTTTTCCAACGCTCGGCAAACTGACTAGTGAATGCCTGGACTTGAGATGCTGAACCCTAAACCCTAAGTTAAAACCCTAGCCCTAAAACAACCCTTTAACCCTAAACCCTAGCCCTAAACCCTAAACCTGAGCCCTAAACCCTAAACCCTATAGCCCTAAACCCAGAATCCGGAGTGCCCAGATCCCTACGGAGGACTACGAGTGGGACGATGGGGATCCCAGGGTGCTGGAGACGGTCTACGACCTGCTGGCTCCGAGCTTAGCTGGGGCTTTCAGGAGGGGGGTTTAGGGTTTAGGGTTTAAGGTTTAGGGTTTAGGGTTTAGGGTTTAGGTTTGGGTTGTTAGGGGTTTGGGGTTTAGGATGTAGGGGAAGGTCCTATAGTTGTAGTTTTGGTAGGGCTTAGGGGTTAGGGTGTAGGATTTAGGGGAAGGTCCCACAGTTTTGGTAGGGGCTTAAGGTTCAGGTTTTAGGGCAAGATGGTAGATAGATGAGCTAATATCCCCAAGTCCCCCGAACCCTAAAACCTAAACCCTAAGCCCTAAACCCTAAACCCTAACCCCTAAACCCGAAATCCCAACCCCAAAACCCCAAGCGCCAAACCCAAACTCTGCCTCGGGGTGCTTGTTTCGATCCAGGATCGCGATGGTTCGGGCCTCGTGCGCGAGAAGGCGTCGGGTGCGCGGCTATCGCCCCCCATTAGCTCTTCAAGACGATCTGCCCTATACAAGAAGGGGCATAAGCCCCTTCCTGAGCCCTAAACCCTAAACCGTGGACCCTAAACCGTAGACCCCAAACACAAAACCCTAAACCCTACGACAAAAAGGCTGGTGAGGTGCTTTTTGCCTAGGTAACCTGAAGCCCCAAGCGCGACAACCCCAAAGCTCCTAAACCCCCCAAAATCCTCAAAGCCTAAACCCAAAACCCCAAAACCCCTAAACCTCTAACCCCCCCCAAAATCCTCAAAGCATACCTGGGGCTCTATTTGCCTACAGTTTAGAAGTAACTACCCCCTTAATTCGTAGGTAGAACCCAGAAAGCTGTAGGTAAAGGGAGTCCCAGGTAACCCTAAACCCTAAATCCTAAACCCGAAATCCCTAAACCCCCAAAACCCCCTAAACTTCCATGTCGGGAACCAAGCAAGGGGCCACATGACCTTGAGAACTGCCCACATGAACCCTAAACCCTAAACCCTAAACCCTAAACCCTAAACCCTAAACCCTAAACCCTAAACCCTAAACCCTAAACGATTAAGAACCCCCCCAAAAAGCACAAATGACAATCCCTATACTCCCTTAGAAGGAAGATTCTTTTCGGGGGTTCGAAAGCAATTGGTAGTTGAGAACTGCCCACATGGCTTCGGGCCCTGAAGGGCTCACACCAAGTTGGGGGGGGGGGGGGGGGTTAAGGCTTTAGACGTGTTGGGCTTAGGGGCTTGAAGGTTTAGACCGTTTACAGGGTTACCCTAAACCCTAAACCCTAAACCCTAAACCCTAAACCTAAACCCTAAACCCTAAACCCTAAACCCTAAACCCTAAACCCTAAACCCTAAACCCTAAACGATTTTGTGGATTTGGGGGTGCATGGCTTGGCCCCATCAGGACTTCGCAGCGCTTGAGGAGTTCAAGGCGGAAGAGGCGCTCGACGCTCGGAGAGCAAGGGCGTGGCGGGACAACTTGTGGCGTCATCTCAATTATTTAGGGTTTAGGGTTTAGGGTTTAGGGTTTAGGGTCTAGGGTCTAGGGTCTAGGGGCCAGAAAGGCCCCCACCTGTTGTTGTGTTAGGATGAGAGGGTTGGGTTTCGGGGCTCTATGGGGTCTTGGCTTTGCCGTTGTCGGCATAGGAGTTTGGGCTTGTGGCGGCGGTCTAGTGTTTAGGGGTTTATAGAGCTTAGTGTAAACCCTAAACCCCATACCCCAAAGGTATCAGAAATTTGTCAAAAACCTCGCAACTCTCGATATCACAAAGTTCCCAAACCGAGGCCTTAAAAAGAGCCCAGTTGAAATTGCTTTTTGCATCGATGTAAAAAAAAAAAACAGTTCCCAAACTGAGACCTCAAGAGAGCCCAGTTGAACTAAACCCTAAACCCTGAACCCCAAACCCTAAACCCTTGAAATGGTTTGTAGAGCTGGATAAAAATTCCACTGAGGAGTCCATATCACGAGTGGGGCGTGCGCTCATCAAGTTTCCGCAGGCCCCGTGGGATTAGGGTTTGGGGGCTTTTTGGTTTGAGGTTTAGGGTTTCGGGTTAAGGGCCCCTAAACCCTAAACCCTAAACCCTAAACCCTAAGAGGTCCACCCCCCGGGTTTAGGGCTTGGGGGCTTTTTGGCTTGGGGCTTAGGGTTTCGGGTTTCGCTTCAGCTCTACAGCTTTGGGCTTCGCGGTTCTAAGTCCAAAGTGTGTTGTTGCTTTTTTTTTGAAGGGGGGGGGGGGGGGGTAGCGTTTAGGGTTTGGGGCGTGGGGTTTGGGGCTGAGGGCTTGGGGCAGAGGGCCTTTTTGGCTCAAGGACCGGGGGCTCCGGCTTAGGGTTAAGGGGGGGATGAGGTTTCTTCTTTCCTAGTGGAGCTTTTGGGGCTGAGATAAAGTTTAGGGTTTGACGGTTCATGGTTTTATGGTGTGGGGGTTCGGGCTCGGCATGGGAGGATATCGCCTAAGCCTTCAAACCCAAACCCCAAAAACCCTACACCACCCTCAACCCTAAACCCCAGACCCTAAAGCCTAAACCCTAACCCTAACCCCCGAAACCCTAGAACCTAAAGAACCAACCTGTAACCCATAAGCCCTAAACCCTAAGCCCTAAGCGCAATGCCCTCAGCCCTGAGCCCTAAGCCCTGAGCCCTAAACCCTACACCCCAAAACCTAAACCCGAACCCTAAACCCTGAACCCTGAACCCTGAACCCTGAAACCCTAAACCCGAAACCCGAAACCCGAAACCCGAAACCCGAAACCCGAAACCCTAACCCCTAAACCCTAAAAACCCAACACCCTAAGCTCTCGCTTTTCAGGAGAGGCCTGGCCGACTGGCGAAGATGAGCCTTGGAGTTTAGGGAGTTTAGGGAGTTTGGGGGTTAGGGTGTAGGTTTGGGGTGTAGGGTTCTTGGGTTCTAGGGTTCTAGGGTTCTAGGGTTCTAGGGTTCCAGGGTTCCAGGGTTCCAGGGTTCCAGGGTTCTAGGGTTCTAGGGTTCTAGGGTTTAGGGTTTGTGGTTTAGGGTTGGGATGTTCCCCTTATCTAAGGGTTGCTTCATGGGCCCTCAATATGGTTCTGATGTACGGCCTGCAATTTGTGCAGTTTAGGGATTAGGGTTTAGGGTTTAGGGTTTAGGGTTTAGGGGTACCCTTTCAAGGGCCCTGAGGGCTTAGGGCTCCGGGCTTAAAGGTTTGTTTGCAGGTTTGGGGTTTTTGGGTACTTGGCCTAGGCCTTCAAGCCTAAACTATGCCCCATAAACCCTGAACCCGAGAAACGCCTGTAAACCCAAACAAGCCCTAAACAGAAAATCCCTAAACCCCTAAACCCCTCAACCCCTAAACCCCTAAACCCTAAACCCCAAACCCCAAACCCTAAACCCTAAACCCTAAACCCTAAACCCTGAACCCTAAACCCCAAACCCTAAACCCAAGAAAGCCCCCTGGCAGCCTGTTGCCCAGGAGTCTCGACCTCAGGTTCGCCCCGCCCAGCCATGAGCCGGACAGAGGTTCGGCTGTTCGTTTGAGGGGTTTGAGGGGTTTGAGGGGTTTCGGGGGTTTCAGGGGTTTCAGGGGTTTCAGGGGTTTGAGGGGTTTGAGGGTTTGAGGGGTTTAGGGTTTGAGGGTTTGAGGGTTTGAGGGGTTTAGGGGGTTCGGGTTTAGGGTTTAGGTATAGGGGTTAGGGTTTGATGGGTTTAGGGGTTTCAGGGTGTAGGGGCTTAGGGTGTAGGGTTCAGGGGTTTAGGGTGTAGGGGTTCTGGGTTTAGGGCTTTGGGGTTCTAGGGGTTTAGGGGTTTAGGGTGTAGGGGTTTCGGGCTTGAGGGCTTTAGCTTTTCGGGGCTTAGGGGTTTAGGGCTTTTGGATTTCAAGGTTTAAGGTTTGGGATTTTGAGGCCGGTTTCAGGGTGTAGGGTTTAGGGATTTAGGGCTTTAGGGTTGAGGGTTTAGGGTTTAGGGCTTTAGGGTTTTAGCGTTTGGGGGGGTAGGGGTTAGCTAGTGAACCACGGTTGGCCAAGCCCCCAAGCAACGCCAGGGACAACTTACCTTCTGTTTAACGGGGCATAGGGTTCAGGATTGAGGGTTCAGGATTGAGGGTATAGGGTTTAGGGGTTCAGGGTTTAGGCTTGAGGGGTTTAGGGTGTAGGGGTTCGGGGTCTAGGGTTTAGGCTTTGAACCATTTATGGAGTCCGTTTTGTGTTTTTGTGCGGGGGGGCTAGCGTTCAGGTTCAGGGTGCAAGGGTCGACAATGCCCGAATCGAATCAGGGCCCGAAACCCGGAAATCCTAAGCCAAAAGCCCCTAGGCCCTATAAACCCTGACGTAAACCCCCTAAATCCCCTCAACCCCCTCTACCCCCTCTACCCCTCAACCCCCTCAACCCCCCCAAACCATAAACCCTAAACCCTAGACCCCAAACCCTAAACCGTTACAGCAGCAAAAGGCCACAACACTTAAACAAACAAACTAACTAGCTAAACCCCAAACCCCAAACCCCAAACCCCAAACCCTAAACCCTAAACCCCAAACCCCAAACCCCAAACCCTAAACCCTAAACCCTGAACCCTGAACCCTAAACCCGAGTTTGTTTGGAGAGGCATCAGCCGAGCTTCTTTCGTCGAGGCCTGGCAGGCCTGGCCCTGGTTTAGGGTTTAGGGTTTAGGTTTTAGGGTTTAGGGTTTAGGGTCTAGGGTTTAGGGTTCAGGGTTTAGGGTTTGGGGTTTGGGTTTGAGGGTTTGGGCGGAGGTTAATTGGGTTTGAGGGTGAAGGTGGTTCAGGGTTTAGGGTTGAGGGGTCAGGGTTAAGGAGCAAGTGCAGCAATTCAAGGCACATGTTTTCCCTCCACTCTATATCAGAGGGGCAGAAGTCCTTTTGATGACAGGACACCCATTGCAAAGTTATTGCAATGGCTCCTGCAGGTTTTTCGGGCCCTTGAGGGGTGATTGAGCCCGAGGCTTGAATCGTAACAGCTGCTGCTATGAATGGTCCCGAAAAAAGGTTGCAGGTTGTAGGCTTCAGGGTTTCAGGGCTTCAGGGTTTTAAGGTTTAGGGCTAACCTCTTTCTTACACGGTTCAAGCGGATCTTGTTTGGGAAGAACTTCTTCAAGGGGACCCTGGATCCAAACCCCATGGGGCCTTTGCAGGACAGTCGGTCAAAGCAGCCTCTAGCACTATCCAGACACACCAAAAGCCCTACAAGCCTTCAATAGAACCAGAACCGAAAAGCTTTGAAGCCCCGCAACCCTACAACCTTCTTGTTGTATCCCCGTAAACCCCAAGCCGCACTTTAATCCTAAACCTTGTACTTGTTCGTGACCCCCAGAACCCCCCTGTCTTTCCCGTGCCAGGGTTTAGAGTCTAGGGGCTCGGGTTTCAGTTATCGAGAATAAAGGTTTTAGAGGGCTTGGTAGGGAGGTGGTGGGGCCTCATAGTCCTTCCCCCGGGCTGCATGGACCCAATCCCCTAAACCCGAGTCCCGACCCAACCCTGAACCCTAAACGCTGAACCCTGAACCCTGAACCCTGAACCCTGAACCCTGAACCCTGAACCCTCCTCCCCTGCAACCCTGAAGGTGGGTTCAAGAGAGGTTGAGGGTTTTGTGCTTCTAAGGACCTCGGCTCTCGGGCGCATGGCGCGGACGCGAAGATCGTGTTCGGCCTCTTGATGTTCATTAGGTTACCCAGGTGTTTAGGGCTTAGGGTTTTAGGGGTTTAAGGGTTTAAGGGTTTAAGGGTTTAAGGGTTTAAGGGTTTAAGGGTTTAAGGGTTTAAGGGTTTAAGGGTTTAAGGGTTTAAGGGTTTAAGGTTTTGGGGATCTGCAAGTTTCGCATACTATCCCCCGTCTGCCCTTTTTTTGCGGATAAACCCTGAACTATGAGCTGCCCGAAGGGCTAAACTCTGATTACCACAAGTTCGCAACATTCGCCCACTCCGCACAAGCACCGCCCTTATTGGGTGAAACCCTAAACCCTCAGCCCAATATGAAGTAGGGTATATGTTGCTTGTACCCCCAAAACGACACCAGGTATATACACTCACCAATTTTAAAAGGGAACCTTATATACACTCACCAAAAACAGAAATATAAACCCTCAGCCCAACATCCTCAAACGGATTCTCGCAATGTGGTCCAAGAAGCTTTCAAGGGCCGTCAACCAGCCACTCCGGCTGTCCTGCGGGTAGATGGAATGCTGGAATTCTCCAACCCCAAACCCCAAAGCCCAAACCCCAAACCTCAAACCCCTAAATTAAGAGCCTCCGGCTCCGACCCCGCTGGAGCATAGTTGAAAGGTTTAAACGCGCTCGTCAGCTCAAAGGATGCCAAAAGTTGATTTGCTTGAGCCTCTGTGAAACGTTGGGGGGGGCGTGGGTAGGGGGTAGCAGCCCCATCAATTCAAGCCCAACAAAAGCAGGGTGGGGGGGAGGGGGCGGGGTGGGGGGGGGGGTTAAGGGGGGGAGAGGGGGGGTGGGGGGGGCAGGGGGGGGGTAGGGGGGGGGGTAAGGGGGGTGGGGGGGGGAGGGGGGGGGGGGGGGGGGGGTTAAGTAAAGGGGGGGGGCGGGAGTGGGTTGGGGGGTGTTGGTGGAAGCCAAGCCCCCATCCCCCATCACTTAGCCCAGCAACCAGCAGGACGGGCGTTTAGGGGGTGGGGGGTAGGGGGGGGGGGGGGGGGGGGTAGTTTTTTTTCTGAAAGGTAATCCCGGACCATCAACGCTAAACACCAAACACCAAACCCCAAACCACCAAACCCTAAAACCTAAACCCAAACCTAAACCTTAAACACTAAAACCTAAACCCCTAAAACCGAAACCTGACCCAAAATCATCGAATGGCTCAGCATAGTGAAGCGAGGCTTGTGGACTTGATGGAGATGGCCGCCCTGTCTTGCCTCTCCCAGGGGAGTACGTTTCGCTTGTTATGGGTAATATATTGGTGTTTTGTATTCCTATGTCATATTGTTCTTTGAGTTTCAAAACTTAATAATTGGTGAAAATCATTGATAATCATATTCATAATCATAATAAAATGAGTACAATTGAATACGAATACTTAGTTTATAGTTATTGGGGGGGGGGAGTTAGCGTTGGGCTTGGGGCTTAGGTCGGTTGGAGGATCCCAGCATTCCAGAGTTCTTGGGTCGAGGGTTCGAGGGTGATAGGGTTCTAGGGTTCTGGTGTGCTAGGAGTAGTTCTAGAGTGTGAGTGGTTTTTTCGCCTGAGCCCTTTCCTCGAGGCTGTGCTTGGCGTTTAGCGGCGGTGGAGCGTGAGGCCTCGGGTTTGTGTAGATTTGGAGGACTTGGCTTCATTGAACCCTAAACCCTAAACCCCAAACCCTAAACCTAAACCCTAAAACCTAAACCTAACCATAATGGGGACTGGACAACCCACGTAGTTATAGGGTTTTGGGTTTTGGGTTTGGGTTTGGGTGTGGGTTTTGGTTGTGGGTTGTGGGGTTTTTTGGGTTTTTTTGGGTTTGGTTTTGGGTTTTGGTTTGGGGTTTTGGTTTTGGGTTTTGGGGTCATATAGGGCTAGGGTTTGGTTCAGGGTTAGGGCTGGGGAGGTGTAGGGTTTTTAAGGTTTAGGTTTAGGGTTTAGGGTTTTAGGGTTTAGGGGCCCCCTAAAACCTTAAAGCCCCTACCCCCCCCCCCGAAAGACAAAGCCACAGACGCTTGCAACTTTCCGCCCTAAACCCCAAAGGACCCCCCAACCCCCCACCCCCCAACCTAAGCAGTGCCCTAAACCCGAACCCCAAACCCTAAACCCTAAACCTAAACCCACTTGGGACTGTAAACCCACAGTAGGGTTTTGGTTTTGGGTTTTGGGTTTGGGTTTTGGAAGTTTTGGGTTTTGGTTGTTTGGGTTTTTTTGGGTTTTGGGTTTTGGGTTGGGGTTCTATATAGGGTCTAGGGTTTGGTTCAGGTTTAGGGCTGGGGAAGGGTGTAGGGTTAGGGTTGAGGGTTGAGGTTTAGGGTGTTGGGTTGGGCCTAAACCTTTAAAGCCCCCTCCACCCCCCCCCCCCCCCCCCCACCCCCCCCCCCGAAAGCCAAAAGCCACAGACTGCGTTGACCTTTCCACCCTCAAACCCAAACCAGCACACCCCCCCCCCCCCCCCCCCCCCCCCCCCCCCCCCCCCCCCCCCTCCCCCCCCCCCCACCCCCCCCCCCCCACCCCCCCCCCCCCAAACCTAAGCAGTTGCCCTAACCCTGAACCCCAAACCCAACACCTAAACCCTAAACCCTGAACGCCATATGATCAGCACCGTGCAATGACCACCGTTGGACACCCTATATGCCCTGAATCCATATACCTAAGCATCCCAAGCACTCTGCAGAAATGCTCGCAGCAAGCATATGTGTATGTAACACGGCTAAAAACCCTTGACCCCTATAAACCTTAAATATATAGTGTGATGCCCCCAACCCTAGACCCCAACCCTAAACCCTAAACCCTAAACCCTAAACCCTAAACCCTAAACCCTAAACCCTAAACCCTAAACCCTAAACCCTAAACCCTAAACCCTAAACCCTACACTCCAAACCCCAAGCCCCAAACCTGCCTTCCTCCCTCTTCGGGTGTCGAACCCTAAAACCCCAACCCCTAAACCCTAAACCCCAAACCATAAGCCCTAAGCCTGCCAAACCCCCACGCACCTACATGGCCCTAAACCCTAAACCCTCAACCCTCAACCCTCAACCCTAAACCCTAAACCCTAAATCAGGTATCTTCCGCGATCGGTTTCTCATCCTCTGCGATGCGCTGCCCCGGCGTGGCGAGATCTTCGCGCTCGCCGCGGCTTTGGCATGGTTTTGAATTCCGTAAACTCTTAAACCCCTAGAAGCCCCTAAGCCCAGTTTAGGGTTTAGGGTTCAGGGTTTAGGGTCTAGGGTTTAGGGTTTAGGGTTTAGCTCAGCACATTCCGACTTGAAAATCTGCACCCCCGCAAAAGCTCCCCGCAAATGCCGCCTGCCTCTGTGTTCCGAAACAAGGAGGTAAAAACCGGTAATGTGTTCCGCGTCATTCGGCTATGCTGTTAAGTTTCCCACCCCACCCCCCCCCCCCCCAAAAAAAAAAAAAAGAATCCGCAACCCTAAACCCTAAACCCTAAACCCGAACCCCTAAACCCCAAACCCTAAACCCTAAACCCTAAACCCGAAACCCAACGTAGCCGAAATAGACATCTCCTGAACCTTCAACCCTGCCGCCTCAAGCCCCAGGCCTCCCAATGGGGTTGGGGTTTAGGGTCTAGGGCTTAGGGTTTAGGGTTTAGGGTTTAGGGTTTAGGGGTTTGGGGTTTAGGGCTTAGGGTTTAGGGTTTAGGGTTTAGGGTTTAGGGGTTTAGGGGTTTAGGGGTTTAGGGGTTTAGGGTCCCCATTATGATGCTGAGGACTTGGCACAGCACCTCCGAAAGACCTACGGCAGCCTCGAGGATGCGCCCCTTTGGCCCATCGAAGATGCCGGGGTTCATTCCGTGTTTCGGGTTTTGGGCCCTTATGTATATATATATATATATGTATATATGTTATATATATATATGCTATATGATATATATATATATATGCTATATGATATATATATATATGCTGCTATATAAATATATACTTATACATATTTGTGTTTCAACTATAAGTCCACGGTAGCATACGGCCCCCTTTGAGAAATCTTACGCTGCCCTGCGCCCTACTTCAGGGAACTACCTCTAGTGAGGGCTGCGGGTATGCAGGGCCTCTTGGACCAGATCGAGGGGGGTCCTGGCTGCCGGAAGCAGGAGCATGAAACACATACTAAGTCCTTGGTATGGAAGTAGGCAAGTTCGGTAACTAACTTTTACATGGTAGGGAATTAGGCAAGTTCGGAAGCGAACTTATACATGTGCATGTGTATGTATTCTCATGTGTCTGTTTATATCCCTTGGCCTTCAAGGGACTCGGTTTGGGGCTTCCCCGAAATGTCCCGCTTAATTGAAGTAGAAGCACCATAACGCCCAAGGGCAATCCGAAGGTCCTAAAACCTATAGACTTGTTGCTGCAAAGTGGTTTAGAGTTTAGGGCCCAGTCTTGGTGAGTTCGGAACCCTCTGGCCTCGAAAGTTCTGCTTTTGAGGGCGTTAGGGGGATACTTGGGCATTTCCCAAATAGGGGTAGGAAGAATCTCGCTCTCTCAAACGTGCATCTGTCCAAAACGCAGAAGCTCCATCCAGCACTAATCACCACAGCTCGAGTTTGAGGGGCTTGGGTTTAGGGCTCTGAGGGCTCTTCGAGCTCTTAAGGGCTCTTCGCGTTCTTGGGGTTCTTCTGATTCTGGGTTCTGGGGGTTCTTGGGGTTCTTGGGGTTCTTGGGGTTCTTGGGGTTCTTGGGGTTCTTGGGGTTCTTGGTAGACTGATTGTGGTTCTTACGATTCGGGAGCCCCCCCGAAAGGTATGCTGCCTTCGCGGATGTGGCGGCCGAAGATGCCTCGCCAAGTGGCAAGAAGGCCTGCTGCAGTATTTGGGCTTCAGAACGACCCTAAACCCCTCAACGCCTAAACTCCTAAACTCCTAAACCCCTAAACCCCTAAACCCCTAAACGCCTAAACGCCTAAACCCCTAAACGCCTAAACGCCTAAACGCCTAAACCCTAAACCCTGAACCCTTAAACCTCCAAACCCTAAACCCAGTCGAAGGTTTTAAGGGCTCAGGAAGATGAGCTTTCCAGCTCCTTGTGGCTCCGCCAGTTCGGCCTTGCGCATCCCCAAATCTTGTTTCGGTCTAGGGTTTAGGGTTTAGGGTTTAGGGTTTAGGGTTTAGGGTTTAGGGTTTAGGGTTTAGGGTCTAGGGGTTAATTAGGGTTTAGGGTTTAATTAGGGTTTAGGGTTTAATTGGGGTTTAGGGTTTAGGGTTTGGGGTCCAGGGTGTAGGGTTTAGGGTTCAGGGTTGTGGTGAGAATCTTGTTGGCGACCTTGGGGCTTCAGCTAAATTACCCAGAGGGTCCATTTGTATTACTATGATGGATTTAGGTACCCAAAAACCATACTAAACAAGGTTTTGGGTACCTAATTCCATAATGGTATTGCAAATGGACCCTCTGGGTTACTTTTGTGAGTTGGAGAAGACACATTGCGCCGAACCCAGCTTGTCCAGAAGGTGTTTAGGGTTTGGCGTATAGGGTAGAGCATTCTTCAGGGCTAAACCCTAAACCCTAACCTAAACCCTAAACCCTAAACCCTAAACCCTAAAACATAAACCCGAGGGCGTGCTCGTGGCTTGGAGGTTTCGGGTTGATTCGGATGATTCAGTGTGGCTCCCGGCTCTGTCTGGCCCTGTGTGGTGTTCCAGCTTTGCAGCTCCGCAGACCTTCAAGGAGTTTCATGGGTTTAGGGTTTAGTGTTTAGGGTTTAGGGTTTAGGGTTAGACTGTTTTTGTTTTTGTTCTCTCTCCCTCTCTCTCTCTCGCTCTCTCTCTCTCTCTCTGCCATGCAAGCTCCCGTAGTGATCAAATATTTTCTCGGCACATGCGCGGAGCCCGAAGGCCTAAACCTCTGAAGTCTAATGCCAAAACCCTACGTCTACAAGCGAAATCCCCGAACTCCGGAACCCAAGCCTCCAGCACCCCAGACCTCAAACCTATCCCTGTCACAAAACCCGAAACCTTAAATCTTGGGATGTTCCCCCCTATACTAACAGCCCTTACTAAGGATTAGAATAGGGGGTACTATAATCTGTCAGTACCCTAAACATCGAGCCCCCCCCCACTCTCCCAACCTCCGCCTTGCAATGTACAGAGGTCTACACCTGAAGGTCCGAATCCCTAAGCAATAACTCACATGCCTTGCTCGGGATTCAGGCCAGGATTCCTGTTTGGAAAATCCTAAACCCTAAACCCTAAACCTAAACCCTAAACCCTAAGCCCTAAACCCTAAACCCTAAACCCTAAACCCTAAACTTCGCAGGGTTCAGTGTCACGGTCTGTGGGGCCACTTCTAGAAGTACTTTTGTTCGCGCGGAGGCTGGGAGGCAGGTCCATGAAAGTCTTCTGACGTCGAAACCGAAGCGTCTCATGACACCTCGAATTTCATGACCTGCATAGCTCTCACCCACTCACTCGTTGAGTCACTCACCGGTACCTGGCGAAACTACAAAAGCAAAGTAGTCGGGAAAACCGGCAAATCGATCAAATCGCCAACTGAAGTGACGCCACTGTCCTACAAGGCATCTGGCTTCGCGCATCGCGTGAGTCACCACGAAGTCGGAGCGCCCTATACCGCGAGCTTAAACCCCTAAGCCCCTACCCTGAAGCTTGAACCCTAAACCCCGAAACCCCGAAATCTGAACCCTCAACCCTCAACCCTCAACCCTAAACCCTCAACAACCCTAAACCACGAGCTTTCTTTCCCCGTAGCTGCAGCTTCTCCGCCTCGCCAGGGCAAAGCTGCCTCTGAAGCCGGCCGACGGGCATCTTTTGCTTTCTGAAGAGGGGTTTAGGGTTTAGAGTTTAGGGTTTAGGGTTCAGGGTTTAGGGTTTAGGGTTTTTGGGGTTTTGGGGGTTGTTTTAAGGGCTTGTAGGGTTTTGGGGGGGGTTTCGGGTTTAGGGCATAGGGTTTAAAGGTTTAAAGAGTTTAGGGTTTTAAAGGGTTTGAAGGGTTTAGGGTTTAGGGTTTAGAGTCTTGGGAGGGTTCTGGGGAGTTTAGGGCTCAGAGCCTACGGGCTCGAAGCAGCGCCCTCTCTCGAACGCAGACAGCGCGGCGTTGCAGGGGCCAAGGAATTGAGCCTCGTTTGGCGGGCGCGGGGCACCTACGAACTTGGCCATTACCCTAATCTGTTCAGGGTTTAGGGTTTAGGGTTTAGGGTTTAGGGTTTAGGGTTTAGGGTTTAGGGTTTAGGGTTTAGGGTTTAGGGTATCACAGGGTTTAGGGGTTTATAGCAACTGGGACCCAGAGTAGGCTCCAAATTCTCTTTGTTGGAAGTTTAGGTTCACTTTGCAAGCCCCTTCAAACCAACAAGGGGCACCCTTTGGATTCCTGGTAGCCCAGTGGTACTGTGCCCTTTACACTTTTTTTGTTTCTGGTTTCCCTTGTAACATAACCAAGCCAAAAAAGGGTGCCCTTATCATAATATGGTTACTGGGCTACCATGGATTCCTAGGTTATTCTTGGGTCTGGCCTATAGGCCCCGAAAGCCCTGAGCGTTAAACCCTGAAGCCGAAGCCGCCCGCGAAAGACCCCACAACTGCACGCCTATGCCCCCTATGTTACACGTCTGCAGACCCCCTGAGGCATCCTTAGGGTTTAGGCTTTAGGCTTTAGGCTTTAGGGTTTAGGATAACTCCTCAACCCCCAAAAGATCTACATCATCTTGGGTAGCAGCAACCACAGAACTTGGGATGCTCCCCCCTATACCAACTGCCCTTAAGCGGGATTATCGTATCCCCCATGGTAATCCCTATTAACGACTGTTAGTCTTAGGGGGAAACATCCTAGACCAAACCCCTAAACCCTAAACCTGAAACCCTAAACCCTAAACCCTATACCCTAAACCCTCCCAAACCAAAACCCTAAACCCGGGAAGCTGGTGAAGGGGTACCATAGGGGTCGGAGTAATTACAAATGGTATCCTTTTAGGGTCCCTTTATGGTTGTACTGTAATAACCCCCAAAACCCTATTCTAATTTTTCAGGCCCCTATAGTACGAAGAGGCTTGGTGCCCAACCTGCCAGCGCCCGACCGACGTGCGATCGCAGCCCACTGGGGAAAGAAAAGATCGCCGTGGCGTAGGGGTCAGGGGATTTATGGGGTTTAAAGTGCTTAAAGGGGTGTTGAGGGTGTAAAGAGTTTGAAGGATTTAAAGCGTTTGAAGGGTTCATAGGGTTCATAGGGTTCATAGGGTTCATAGGGTTCATAGGGTTCATAGGGTTCATAGGGTTCATAGGGTTCATAGGGTTCATGGTTTATAGGGTTTATAGGGTTTAAAGGGTCTAAAAGGATGGTTTAAGGGGCCTGTAGGCCTTATAGGGAGTAGGAGTTAGGGTTCGGGTGAGAAAAGCCCTAAACCTGAACCCTAACCCAAAACTCCCTCTCCATCCTCTTTATGTGGCAGGGGTTAGTGCTGGTGTCCTGCCGACACCTTCCTGGGTTTCCCTACTACCCCCCTCTATACTACCCCCCCAGGTTCCCGCCCTGAAAAAGCCTTAATCAAGGGTAATTACGGCTAAATAGCCTGCATCCTTGTAGTAGAGTAGGTAACCTTTAACCTAGGTTAACCTTTAATTCCCCCAAGCTACTGGACAACTAGGTAGATATGAGGGGGAAAAAATATGGTGGGAACCTTGGGGGGGGGGTAGTATAGCGGGGTCTAAACCCTAAACCCTAAACCCTAAACTCAGGGCCTAGGCCGCCCCCCTACAGAAGGGGGGCAACGCTTAAGCCCTTCGACCTCGATGGCGAAAGTCGACCCAGGTCGCTTGCCCGCCTCCTGCAGCCCGGAGGTCGGTAGCACCCACGATGGGCCCGGTACCGGAGCAGGTTCTCCCAAAAACCAGTACTGATCCCCTTGATAAAGTAAATACCCCAAACCCCAACCCTGGATGGGGCTGGCATTTCTGGAAAGTTCGCTCCCCACCCTGTCCCCCTTCCTGCCTGGCCTTCCGACCCACCTGCCCATCCCTCCAAACATCCACGAAATTGAGCGCCAAACAGGAGTCAACGACATGCTCTTTTTGGGTTTACGTTTGCTCTTCTTGGGTTTGGGATGACCCGCATGACGTTGCTGGCATAAGACTTTGCCGAGGTTTTCTGGCCAAATTTCCTTCTGAGCTCACCGCACAAAAGTTGGTCACCAGCGCCAAAGATCCGCGAAATCGAGCGCTGGAGCGTTGAACCCTCAACAAGCGGCCTCAACCTTCAACGGTCCTTCCTGAACGGGTTGTCCCGGGGCCCCCCCTGCTGTGCTGCACACCTGCTGCCTCCCTGTGTCCTGCCCTCAGCTTTTTTTACCGTGCCAGTCCCCGGACGAAGCTCGACCCTGTAAACTTCCCACTTCCACGAGGTTTAAAAAAAACGAAAAGGTATTGAGTTTAGACCTAAACCCTAAAAGGAATAGGTAAGGGTGGCTTGCCGCCTTAAACGGCGTGGGGTGGGAGAGAATTTTAGAGTGGCCCTCCACGATCGGGCCATGGCCGCCCTTCGCAATGCGCAAGGCCTTCGAGGCTTAGCTAATAACCGCAACATTCAGCTTCTGCGCAATATTACAGCAAACCCGAAAGGTATTATAGCGGGCGGGTAGTAGGGGAACCCATGAGTCCTTCCCATCCTGGCCTCAAGGTGGTGCCGGGCCTTAGCTCTGAAACTTCCTTGTATCAGGGGATTAGGGTTTAGGGTTTAGGGTTTAGGGTTTAGGGTTTAGGGTTTAGGGTTTAGGGTTTAGGGTTTAGGACCATTTGGTTCAGGGTTCGGGGTTCAGGGTTCCGGGTTTAGGGTTTAGGGTTTAGGGTTTAGGGTTTAGGGATATTGAGACTCGTACCCCTAAGAGGTTTCCCTGGATGTACTCCTAATATGGCCCTGATATTCCCTTAGAGGATCTCTACAAAAGGGTCCCGGTACAACCTAGAGGGTCCCAGGTAGAACCCCATGATCGAGAGTTTCTTGGGGTTTACAGGGCTGAGGGTTATTATAAGATTTAGGGTCTATAGGGTTTCTAGGGCTTAGGGTGTAGGGTGAAAAGGTTTAGGATTTACAGGGTTAGGGGTTTAGGGTATAGGGTGGAAAGGTCTCGGGCCTACAGGGTTGTAGGAGTATCGCAACGGTTTAGGGTTCGAGGGTTTATAGGGTCTAGGGTCTGGGGGGGTACGTTCAGAGTAAGTTGAGGGTGTTCGGGTTTACGGGTTTATATTCAGGGTTCCACTTAGCCGTTACACCCCAAATCCAAGTGAGCACCCACAAAAATGACCCATAATCCTAAGCCTTCCTGTAACCCTAAATCCTCAGGCCTCAACCCTAAACCCTAAACCCCGAACCCTAGCCCCTAGCCCCTAACCCCTAAATCCTAAACCCCCTAAACCCCCTAAACCCCCTAAACCCCCTAAACCCCCTAAACCCCCTAAACCCCCTAAACCCCCTAAACCGTAAGCCCTAAACCCAAGGCCAGATTCCACGCCAGCAGCACGCCCTTCGGCGCCAGCGGCAAAGGTCCGTGAGGGGCTTTTGCAGGGGTTCAGGGGTTTTAGGGTTTAGGGTTTTTCGGGTGTTTAGGGTTTAGGGTTTAGAGTTCAGGGTTTAGGGTTTAGGGTTTAGGGTTCAGGGTTTAGGGTTTAGGGTTTAGGGTTAAGAGTTTAGGGTTTAGGGTTTAGGGTTAGGTGTTTCGGATTTAGGGCTTAGGGCTCAGGGTTTAGCGCATTTATGGTTTGCGGAGTATAGGGCTTAGGGCTCAGGGTTTAGGCCATTTATGGTTTGCAGGGTTCAGGTTTGCAGAGCACAATCTTTCCGTTCCCAGTTTCCCAGGGCCAAGTCCGAATCGTCCTGGGTACTTGCTCAACAAAAACAGAACATGCACCACCACCCTTGAAATCTTTGCTGATACGAATACCTAAGCCCTCAACCCTAAACCTTAACCCTTGCATCCCAGCTTGTCCTGGGGTTTCCTCTTTTTGAGACCTCTGCTGAAAAGTCCACAGTCAATTGGGGGAATGTTTTTCCGTTTCTGGACTCGTTGCAGCCAGCAAGCGTTTAGGGCTTAGGGAAACCCTAAACCCTAAACCCTAAACCCCGAAACCCCTAAACCCACAATAGGGGGCATGTTTGGGGAGAGTTGCGTGTAAAGACAGCGGGGGGGAGGGGGGGGGGGGGGGGGGGCGTTTTACGAGAATTTGCTGTCAGAAGCTGTCTGCGTTCTTCGTGTCCCAGAGAAGATTGCTGGTTTGCATTGCCCCAGGCATTTGCTGTCAGAAGCTGTCCGCTTTCTCCAGTTCGGGCTTCTGGTGTTTGAGTGACACAGGTCTGTCTGGCTGATGCCTTGCTAAACGGGAAGGCGGATGCTATGCCCAAAGTGGCGGACGCTTTAAGGATGAGTTTCTTGCATCTTCTGGGTACTCGGCCAAACAAACAATGGCGGATCTTGACAAGGATCGCATGCATTGGGATTTGCGCCCTTAACGGTTCAGCATGGCTCAGAGAAGGCTGCTGCAAATCGTTCCTGGCTTTGTCGAAGCTGCTTGCCAGTGCGACGAAAGATGCCCGAACACAGTGGAATGCGAATTTGGAGCCTTGAAGAAGGCAGCCACCAAGAGGAGGAAGCTGCGAAAATGGAACGTGCGAGGGAAGTTAAGTTGTAGCAGAGAACAGGGAAGCAGATGAGACCAGGGCTACCAAGGAAAGGAACAACAAGCGAAAAGGCCGAGAAAGAGCTAAGAGGACCAGCACTGGCTCTCGAGTCTGCATGCTAAGCGGGGGAACCAAAGGTGAGCTTGGCAAAGCGTGTTACAGACTCCTAGCTCTGAAGTCCCACGGCACAATCGCTCAACTGGGACTTAGGTTTTATAGGGCTTAGGATTAGGGTTTTAGGTTTTGGGTTTAGGGTTTGGGGTTTAGGGTTTAGGGTTTAGGGTTTGGGGTTTTTCAAGTTCTTACGGGCCTCGAAGAACCGTATACAGCGCCTCGAGTGGCCCTCCTGCTCAGGCCAGCACCCTGAGCGAGCCGCCCCTGCCAGAGCCCGGCAAGGCACGGGTGGGGTTTAGTGTTTAGGGTTTAGGGTTTAGGCTTATAAGGTTTAGGGTTATGGACTATCCCTAACCCCTAAACACTAAACCCTAGTTAGGGTTTAGGTTTTAGGGTTGTAGGGTGGACCTCGCGGGGATTCGGCGTTGAGCTGATCAGGGTAGTAGTGGCTTGGCAGAAATGCGTGCGGAAACTTAGGGTTTATTCGGGAGTTTGGGGAGTACTTGATTACACATGGGTGGTTGTCAAAATGATGATCCCTTTTGGGGTACCCTACATATTAGGTGCCGTATCATAGTAGGGATCCACAAAGGGACCATCACTTTGACAACCACCCATATACCCCTGGCACTCTTAACCAAGGACTTTCGAGTGCAAGGAAGATTACCAACGCCCGTCCTCAGAGTTTAGGGCTCAGCACTTGGAAGTTTAGGGGCGCATCTTGGTTATTGGCACGGAGGTCCACAGGCTTTGGGTTGGGATTGCTGCCTTGACTTATAATCAGGACCCCAATAAGGTATCCCGAATTTCGGAAAACCCCATTTCTTCTATATCCCCCTTGGGAATTATTTTGTATTTTTGTTTATATAAAACCCAAGCGGATACTAAAAAATATTGTTTTTGATAAGGTTCTAAGGGGAGTATAGTCTTTTCAAGCGCGTGCTTACGAAGAGCCTCCTGCACCACGCCCTTTCCTGCAGGCTCGCGCAGTTCTGCATCGTTTCTGTGAAGACTTCGTGCCAGTTAGGACCCCAACACTAAACCCTAGGCCCTAGCCTCTGAATCTCACACGTGGTGACTCGCTAAGGCATAAACCCCACAGCCCCCCACGTGAAACCCTCAACCGAATCAAGGCCCTGAGAACCCCCAGTTGCGACCCAAAGCCGCAACACCTTATGGTGGACATTTTGACCCCTAAACCCCTAAACCCCCAAGGTCCCTTATCAGGGTTCCTCCTTGGGTCCCTTGATCCTTGGCACTCCTGTCCTGCCAGGCCTTCCCGGACCTCTCGGGAGGGGTGTGGCTTCGATGCGCTTTTTGCGGGGTTCGGGGGGGAGTTTTTTGTGGGTGGCAGCTTAAGAGTTTATTGGTCCTGGAGTCATTCTTAGCACCCTAAACCCGAAACCCGAAACCCTAAACCCTAAACCCTAAACCCTAAACCCTAAACCCTACCCCCGAAACCCTAAACCTTTAAGAGATCCAGGGTGTACGGGCTTTCGAGCGGCTTCAGTGAGCGGCTTGGGAGGGGGCGTTTTGGGAGTTTCAGGGGTCTTGAGGATGCTTGCGGGGCCTTTTAAAACGGGCCTGAGTCTTTTTTAGGGGTTCAGTCTTGAGTCTTTATAGGGTTTAGGGTTTCGTCTGTTGTCTTTAGGGTGAGGTTTAGGGTTCAGGGTTTAGGGCTCGTGTTTTCAAGCCTTCGGCTTCATAAAAATTACTTCTGGCTGAGACTTGAGTTGGAAGAAACAATGCGCCGAACCCAATTTGTCCAGAGGGGGTTTGGGGTTTAGGGTTTAGGGTTTAGGGTTTAGGGCGTGCTCGTGGTTTTGGGCTTCGGGTTGATTCGAATGATTCAGTGTGGCTCCTGGCTATGCTTGGCCTCTGTGGAGTTCCAGCTTCGTAGTTCCGCAGATCTTGCAGGAGTTTCATGTTCTGATCTTGGTGCTCGCGGCCCTGCCTTGGACTTTTGTTCTTTTCTCTCTCTCTCTCTCTCTCCCTCCCTCTCTCTCTTGCAAACTCCCGTAGTGTTCAAGAATTTTCTCGGCACATGCGCGGAGCCCGAGGCCTTACACCCTATAAGCTCTAAACCCAAAGTCTAGGTCTACTAGCGAAATCCCTGAACTCCGAAACCCAAACCTCCAACAACCCAGACCTCAAATCCATCCCTGCACAACACCCTAAACCCTAAACCCTAACACAAACCATTTTTTGGTGTGGGGAGCTTAATTCTGTGCGTATATGCATATCTACAACGGATGAGCATAATTTAGAAATGTACACACACACAGACATATATATATATATATGGTTGGTCCATTTGAGGGGGGGGGGGGGGGGGGGTGCATATATATATAATATATATATGTATATATGTATATGTATATCTATATACATATATATACATATATATATATACCCGTGTATATATATATATATACACGTGTATGTATATATATATATATATGTATATGTAGTACCGGGTTTAGAACTTTGTTTTGTATCGCCCCACGGCGGCTTTCCTGCATGCACTGAGGTTCGAAGTCCGGCCGAAGGAGGCCGGCCGATGGGGGTCTTGCTAGGTTTCATGAGGGGTCTAGGGTGCCTAGGGTTTCGGGTTCCCGAAACCCCAAGCCCTAGACCCCAGACCCTAGACCCTAAACCCTAAACCCTAAACCCTAAACCCCCCTTTTGGGTTTAATTGCTTGCTGCTGGGCATCATGGCCTGCCAGGTGAAGTGCCTTCTTTGCTCGGAGACCTTCCCCAAGGACTTGAACACGGATTCGGGGTGACGATGTCAGCTCAGCCGGGTTTAGGGTTTAGGGTTTAGGGTTTAGGGTTTAGGGTTTAGGGTTTGGGGTTTAGGGTTTAGGGTTTAGGGTTTAGGGCTAGGGGTTTAGGGTGGATGGTGGAATCAGTTTGCAACTCCCTTATGGAAGCTTAACTCTACAACGCTGCTGATTTACGCTGCTGATTTACGCTGCTTGGATGGTTGAAGTTAGCTAGGTTTTTTAGGCTTTCTACTCCAAACGCCCCGGGAGTGCTGAAGCCCTGCAAGCTACGGTGCTAGTATCAGGAAACCCTAAACCTTAAACCCAAACTTAAACCCCAAGCGCTAAATAGAGTCAAAACTCTAAACTCCAAAGGCAAACCCTCTTGTGTCCCCCCAAGCACGTTCACGGAGAAGTCGCTTGAAACCGCAACAGCGCCGAACACCCTTCTTTGCGCTTTCGCTTCAGCCACGTTTACATGGAATGTAATATATATATATATATATATATATGTGTGTCTGTGTGTGTGTATATGCATATACATATACACATACATCTATATAGGGGTAAGGTTGTATAACTGCAACTTGCTTTTTAACCAAAGCAGTGGGTGAAGGCTCGCAGTTTGTTTTTGTTTGGACTCACGCCCCTAAAGCCCCTAAATCCTTAACCCTTGACCCTAAACCCTAAACCCTAATCCCTAAAGCCCAAACCCCTAAAACCCGCCCGGAACCCTACGACTTAGTTGAGGATTTAGGGTTATAGGATTTAGGGCTTAGGGTTTAGGGTTTATAGGATTTAGGGGTTGGTGATGGACTTGGGGTCTTTCCTCTGCCAGGACCAGGCCTCAACGCAGCAGCACAAGCAAAGCCGGAATCACGTCAGGGACCTGGGGTCGACGGATGCCAAAAAAAGTGGTCAAAGTTTTGGGGTTTAGGGGTTTAGGGGCTTTGGGTTTTGGGGTTTTGGGGTTTTGGGGTTTTGGGGTTTTGGGGTTTTGGGGTTTTGGGGTTTTGGGGTTTTGGGGTTTTGGGGTTTTGGGGTTTTGGGGTTTGGGGTTTAGGGTTTAGGGTTTAGGGCTTGTACTGGGGTCTGTCGAGCTTTCGGGGTTCAGGCTTCAGGGTCTAGGGGTTTAGGCTCAAGATCCGAAAAGTCAGGGGTTGAGGGTTTAAGGCTTGGGGTGTTCAGGGCTTTAGGTTTAGGACTTCGATACTAGGGTCTTGTGGTTGAGGGTCTTGGGGCTTTAGGGTTGTGGTTTGTTGAACCCTAAACCCTAAACCCTAAACCCTAAACCCTAAACCCTAAACCCTAAACCCTAAACCCTAAACCCTAAACCCTAAACCCTAAACTTAGGTTTGTTTTTGGGCCTTCTTTGATCATGGGATGCCCGAGGGCCCGTGGAGGCTTAGGCGTGCAGGGCCTCTTTCAATGAGGTTTGGAGGCATCTTCGTGTTTAGGGCATCTGAGGCGTCTTTGAGATGAATTTAGGGTTTCGGGTTTAGGGTTTAGGGTTTAGGGTTTCGGGCTTAAGTAATGGGGTTCTGGGGGCTTTCGGGCGCATGTGGCTGAGGGCAGTTGCGTGGTCCGAAACGGTCCCTTGCCTTCTCTAAAGGGGGGTTGGGAAGTAAGGGCCCTTGGGTTTAAGCTTTAGGGTTTAGGGTTTCGGGTTTAGGGTTTAGGGTTCAAGGGTCCCCTTCCCAGACCCCTGGGCGGATCCGGGAAGTAGATCCCCCTTTCAGGGCTCCTAAGAATGACCCAATAGTGTGATAGGGTATCTTGGGATGTTCCCCCTTTATACGGATTGTAGTACCCCGATTATAATCCCTATTAAGGAGCTGCTAGTATAAGGGCGAGCATCCCAAAGGGTAGGGTACAATTGAGGGGGGCTCTACTTTTGGCATCCTGCAAGGGGGGCTGGGCCTCAAAGGGCACCTAGGAAGGGGCATTGTAGCACTCAAGGGACGAAAGAGGGGCCCTTATCAGGGACCTTAGGGGTTATTTAGGAGTCGTTTAGGTACATACGGACTATCTAAGGTGTATGTATATATACATATATATGTATATATATATATATAATAGGGGTGATATTTGGGTTATGTCGGGTGAGATCCCCTGCAGGGGTTCCCTCCTTCTACCCCTTAAAACGCTGTGGGGGTACGACTCTCAGAAGCACTACGAGCACACCAGCCTGGCAGCCTTCAAGCGCATCAAGGAGCTGGGACCGGATCTGTGGCCCGCTCAGTAGGGTTTAGGGTTTAGGGTTTAGGGTTTAGGGTTTAGGGTTTAGGGTTTAGGGTTTAGGGTTTAGGGTTTAGGGTTTAGGGTTTAGGGTTTAGGGTTAGGGTTTAGGGTTTAGGGTTTAGGGTTTAGGGTTTAGGGTTTAGGGTTTAGGGTTTAGGGTTTAGGGCGTCTCGCCGCGCAGCGGCAGTAAGTACCATGTGTAAATGGCGCCCCAACACACCCAGGGGGTGTGGGGGGGCGGCATGTCACGCGAAGGCACTTGTATTCAATGCAGCCCAACAATTTTCATTGGTGTTGGGTTCTTTTTCCCCACCCGCTGTCACAGGCCACCACCCAAACCACTGCCTTTTAGGGTTTAGGGCTGTCGCCCTCAATTCCCACCATTGCTTTCTTTACGGGTGAGGGGGAACACAGGAGGCAGGGGGGGATGAGGAGCTAGGAGCCAAGGCGTCCTGGGAGGCGGTTAGGGGCTGCACTCGACCATTCTCCAATGGCTCCAGCCATTGTCCATCCAGTAAAGGTGTATCTCGCTGCCGGGTATAATTCTGGGTCCAGGCACCCTAGTATAGGGTGCAGGCCGGGTGGGAATTTAGGGTTTAGGGTTTAGGGTTTCGGGTTTCGGGTTTAGGGTTTAACCTAAACCGCAGTCCTCAGCAGGGATTATAGCACCCCCCCCCCCCATGAGAATGCAGATTTAAGGTCCCAGCCTAAACCCTAAATCCTACACCCGAAACCCCCCTAGCCGCCCAGAGTGGAAGGCTCAACGCGTTTCGATCGAACCCAGAGATTTTGGCCTGATCCCGAAACCCAAAACACCCTAAACGCCTTACCCTACACCCTAAGAAACCCGAAACCCCACCAAAAAAGGCCGAACGTTTCGGACTTGACCAAAAAAAGCAGGAGTTCAGGGTGAAGGGTTCGAGGGTTCAGCGTTTGGCGCAGTTCCTGGACTCCTGACTTCTTGACTGTAGGGTTTAGGGTTTAGGGTTTAGGGTTTAGGGTTTAGGGTTTAGGGTTTAGGGTTTGCCTGGGACTCTATTTGCTTTCCAGTTTAGTAGTAGCTCCCCCTGAATAGGTATGACCCACACAAACCGTAGATTCTTTGGGGTCGGGGGAAGGAGGGGGGGGGTGGGGGGTTCTCTTGTGTAGGAATTGGAAATTAAAGGACTCGTGTGCTTAGAGAAGATGGAGAGCACTTGCTAGGGGGGTGACATGGGCTCCTGCGGTGACAGTTGGATGGTATAGGGTTCCTGGGGATTTAGGGTTTAGGGTGTAGGGTTTAGGGTTTAGGGTTTCGGGTTTAAGGTTTTGGCTTGCGGGCTTCACCTGAAGTGCTTTTAAGAACAGTCTCCTGACAGGACAGACCCGCAGTTTCTGGAGTGATGGTGCCTAAACCCTAAACCCTAAACCCTAAACCCTAAACCCTAAACCCTAAACCCTAAACCCTAAACCCTAAACCCTAAACCCTAAACCCTAAACCCTAAACCCTAAACCCTAAACCCTAAACCCTAACCTAAACCCTAAACCCTAAACCCTAAACCCTAAACCCTAAACCCTAAACCCTAAACCCTAAACCCTAAACCCTAAACCCTAAACCCTAAACCCTAAACCCTAACCCTAAACCCTAAACCCCAAACCCTAAACCCTAAACCCCAAACCCTAAACCCTAAACCCCAAACCCTAAACCCCAAACCCTAAATCCTAAACGCATGTGGTAGAGGCCGACACCCCAGAAGCATTGGGACTCTTCGTGAGGTAGCGCGTAGGGCTTCAATCATCACCTTCTGCCACCCTGAGCCCTGATTCCCGAATCACTCTTACTCTTCCTGCTACAGTATGGGGTGATCGTTGTAATGACGTTGCTGGTGATCATTGTTATGGCTATTGCTACGAGTTGATATCGCCTAGACCCTAAACCCTGGACCCTAGACCCTAAACCCTAAACCCCAAACCCTAAACCCTAAACCCTAAACCTTCTCTTCATATATATATATATGTGTGTTTATTTATTTAAACCTTTGTAAATTCGTCGAATAAGGCAAATCCTTCGTCGATTAAGGCAAGTCCTTCGTCGATTAAGCCAAGTCCTTCGTCGATTAAGCCAAGTCCTTCGTCGATTAAGGCAAGTCCTTCGATGAAAGCTTTATATCTTTTAATGTTATGGGATTCTTTGGGCGGGTGGTTTTTTTTCCTAAGCCTGGAACCCCCTAATGACTGTGAATGCTAGAACAGTGACCCTCTAGACCCTAAACCCTAAACCCTAAACCCTAAACCCTAAACCCTAAACCCTAAACCCTAAACCGCTGAAGGTGGAGGCATGGCATGGCCTTCAAGGACCCAGGGGGGGCGGGGGGGGGGGGGAGGGCGGGGCTGTCAGGCCGCCACCACCACAAGAAGTGCGGGGGGGTATAGGGTTTGGAGGATTTAGGGTTCAGGGTTTAGGGTTCAGGGTTAAGGGTTGTTAAGGGTTGTTAAGGGTTTGGGGTTTGGGGTTTGGGGTTTGGAGTATATGGGGGGGGTTTCCGAGGCTTAGGGCTTAGGGCTTGTGGCGGCCTTGGGGGATGGCATCGCCCCCACGCACACCTCGCCCTGGGGCCCACAGGACGTCAAGGACCCCATGGAGGGCAAGCTCGTCTGCCAATGTTCCAAGGCCACCAGCTGGGGCTTAGGGTTTAGGGTTGAGGGTTGAGGGTTGAGGGTTGAGGGTTTAGGGTTTAGGGTTTAGGGCCTTGTAAGGTCTTTAGCGTTTCGGGTTAGGTTGCTATTGAGAATCCCATCAATCGTTGGGGAGAATACGTGGACCCGTAACGGAACATGTAGGGCATATACTCGGTATAGAAAGACCTCACACCCCCCCACCCCACCGCTTAAGACCGAAGATTGGGAGCCGTTGGACCGTGCACCCCGCATGCACACGCTTCCTGGATTTTCCCGTGGAACCAAAGGGAGCGATACCTCTTTTTCTCAAGAAAGTCTCGGACTTTTCGAAGGAATTTAGGGTTTGGGGCCTTGGGGCTTTAGGGTTTTGAGGGCTGCAGCCTGAGAGATTCGGAACAGTGGAAAGCAGAGAATGCAAAGTCCCAGAGGGGCGGGAAACAAGACCTTAGGATGCAGCTGTTGGCTGCGATTGTTCCGGGAGAAGGAGCACAAAGCTTCCCCCAAACTCTCAACCCTAAAGCCCGAAACCCTGAAGACAAAGTAGGTAGGAGTTGTGTGTGGTATCATTCTGAGTTTCCCAAGTTATGTGTCAGAACAGCTGTCACGCCGCCTTGAAGTTAGTGAATCCAAAGCACCTCTTGGAGGCCAACTGCTCAATTCACTTTAACCTCTGAGCCTTCCCCCCCCCCCCCACTCCTAGTTCCCAAACAGAAGCCCTCGGTCAAAACGTGTGGGTCAAAGTTGTTGTCGGTCAAAACTTTCTATCATTTTTCATTCGAACTGTTCGTTCGAGATTGTCGTTCAAACTGTCGTTCAAACGTTTCGTTCCAAGCTTTCCTTCAACACTGTTCTCAAAGATTCTCCCAGAATCAATTCGAAATTCGTCCGATTTGAGATTTTGAGAGCACAAGCCGCTGGCACCGCGCTGCAACGCTTCGCACCCGATGCCAGTCCTCTCGCGAACCGTCCAAAATTAACAGGTGAGCTCCAGGATCCCTAAACCCTGAACCCTGAACCCTGAACCCTAAACCCTGAACCCTGAACCCTAAACCCTAAACCCTAAACCCTAAACCCCAGCCATGGGATGCAATGATTGTGAAAGGATGGGAGTCGGACAGGGAAGCCCCTTCTCAAAACGCATTCGTTGAACACGTTTCCTTGCGTTGAATGCGTTGTTGGGACCCAAACCCTAAACCCTAACCTTAAACCCTAAACCCTAAAACCCTAAACCCTATACAATTTCCATCAGCCTCAAACCCGAAACCCTACGCCCTAGCTGCCCTAACCCTAAACCCTCTGATGATTTCAGGCTCTGAATCCCCAACCCAAAGGGCCCCTAACACTTCCGCCCCAGGAGATCCCATGGTGGAGCATGCTCGAGTGGTTCCCGTACGAAGGCGGGTAAGCTTCTAGGAAGCCCCTGTTATTACAAACCCTAAACTGCCCTAAACCCTAAGCCCTAAACCCTGAATAGCTTAGGAGGTTGGGGTCAAGCGGGTCACAAGATTTTGTGGCCCCAAAAACCCTGAAATGACCCCTGTAACAACCTCAGAGCCCTAAACCCGAAAACCGAGAAGCAAGAGTAGTTGCGCTCGGGGGTGGCGTACCCTAAACCCTAAACCCTAAACCCTAAACCCTAAACCCTAAACCCTAAACCCTAAACCCTAGGGAGATGCACCTCAAACCCGGACTGGGATGTTTGCCTTTGAGGCAGGGGAGGGTGTGGACTGTGCTCTTGGGCTTTCCGGACTCTTTCAGGCTTAGGGCTTAGGGCTTAGGGCTTGGGGGCTTAGGGCTTAGGGCTTAGGGTTTAGGATTTAGGGTTTAGGGTTTAGGGTTTAGGGTTTAGGGTTTAGGGTTTAGGGTTTAGGGTTTAGGGTTTAGGGTTCCCTTGCCAAAGCCTTCTAGAGGAGAAGCCCAGAGAAATAGTAAGGTTCCATGACTTCGGAGGAGGGATCGGTGCCAGAGGCCCCACTTGTCTGCCACTCTCACTGCCTGGGCCGCTCCCGCGTGAGCTGATGCTGCGAGTTACGAAGGAAGAAGAATAGGACCGGGAGTAGGCCCTGTTTGCCTTTTCTTAGGGTTGGCATTCCCTTAGAATCCCCTTAAAGCCCAAAAAGGGTACCCTTTTTATTCCTAGGGTACTCCTGGGTTTTTGAAAAGAAACAAAAAAGGCAAGTTTTGAGAACTTCTCTACTCGAGGTGTACCCGGAGTTACTCTAACGAGCTCCCATGAAGAACCTCGTCATGGACAGGCCGCTCCGAAGGAGAAAGAGCCCCAATACAGACTCCTCGAAGCGGAGCCCGAGATTGCGAGTCCTTTTTGGAATGCTCAAAGACTCGGCCTTCTTTGCCCCTGTAGAGCCCTTGTAGAAAGCCAAGGAGATCCAGAAGCGCCAACAGTCGCATAAAGCCCCGAACCCTGCTATTAAGCTCCCAAAGTCTACACGCCCGCAAGGCCTAAACGCCCTAAACCCTAAACCCTAAACCCCAATGAGCCGCAGGTGAAGGCCATGTGACCACCAATGCCCACAAGAGCCCTGGCAGCACAGGGTCTCAGGGCCACAGGGCTTTAGGCTTTAGGGTTTAGGGTGTAGGGTTTAGGGTTTAGGGTTAGGGTTTAGGGTTTAGGGTTTAGGGTAGCGAAGTTACTTGACCCCCCTTGCCTTGAATGGGGTCCCCTTGTATACAGTGAAAAATCCAAGGGCCCATGCTTCAGAACCCCTTAAAAACATGCTAAGGGGGCCCATGTAACTACGCTTGGAGCTTTGGGGCTTCAGGGCCCCCCCACCCCCCCCCCCCCAAAAAAAAACAAAAAAGTCTATTAATAACAGTAAAAAGAAGAATAACAAGCAAAAACAACTGCCAAACATGCGAAGCAAGCCTATAAATACACGAACATCTGTGTAAACAAGGTAAGAATAGAAGAGAACATGCCCCTAAGATGCTGAAGGGGTGTTGGGTGGCTTCCGAGGAAGTGGCTCCGCTCAGGGAGTGCGCCTACGGCCTCCAAGCAGCCATGGGAGGCAGATTCCTTTGTGTGTTGTGCGTTGTGCGTTGTGCGTTGTGCGTTGTGCGTTGTGCGTTGTGCGTTGTGCGTTGTGTGCTGTGCGTTGTGCGTTGTGCGTTGTGCGTTGTGCGTTGTGCGTTGTGCGTTGTGCGTTGTGTGCTGTGCGTTGTGCGTTGTGCGTTGTGCGTTGTGCGTTGTGTGCTGTGCGTTGTGCGTTGTGCGTTGTGCGTTGTGCGTTGTGCGTTGTGTGCTGTGCGTTGTGCGTTGTGCGTTGTGCGTTGTGCGTTGTGTGCTGTGCGTTGTGCGTTGTGCGTTGTGCGTTGTGCGTTGTGCGTTGTGCGTTGTGCGTTGTGCGTTGTGCGTTGTGCGTTGTGTTGTGCGTTGTGCGTTGTGTGCTGTGTGTTGTGCGTTGTGCGTTGTGCGTTGTGCGTTGTGCGTTGTGCGTTGTGCGTTGTGTGTTGTGCGTTGTGCGTTGTGCGTTGTGCGTTGAGCGTTGTGCGTTGTGCGTTGTGCGTTGTGCGTTGTGCGTTGTGCGTTGTGCGTTGTGCGTTTTAGTTTGTGTTTTGGGAGGTGGGCGTTGTGGTGGTGTGGGGTAGGGTTTAGGGTTTAGGGTTTAGGGTTTAGGGTTTAGGGTTGGTTTAGGGTTTAGGGTTTATAAGGTTTAGGGCTTAGGGTTTAGGGTTTAGGGTTTAGGGTTTAGGGTTTAGGGTTTAGGGTTTAGGGTTTTGCGCTACTAGGTTTTCTGGGGCTTGAAACCCTAAACCCTGGGCCCTGAAACCCTAAACACAGGCCCTGAGGCCTTGAAACCCTAAACACAGGCCCTGAGGCCTTGAAACCCTAAACGCTGGGCCCTGAACCCCTAAACACAGGCCCTGAGGCCTTGAAACCCTAAACGCTGGGCCCTGAAACCCCTAAACACAGGCCCTGAAACCTTGAAACCCTAAACGCTGGGCCCTGAAACCCTAAACACAGGCCCTGAAAGGGGGGGGGGGGGATTTTACAATTGCCGGCGAAGTTTTGACAATTGCCGGCCAAGTTTTGACAATTGCCGGCCAAGTTTTGACAATTGCCGGCCAACTTCTGACAGTTGCCGGCCAACGTTCGACAGTTCCGGCCCGTGAAATTGTCAAAAAGTTGGCCGGCAATTGTCAAAAGTTGGCCGGCAATTGTAAAAGTGTCGAAAGTTGGCCGGCAATTGTCAAAAAAGTTGGCCGGCAATTGCAAAAAAAAATTGCCGGCCAACTTGTGACAATTGCCGGCCAACTTTTGACAATTGCCGGCCAACTTTTTGACAATTGCCGGCCAAGTCATTAGGGTTTATATACATATGAAAGAGAGGTTTAGGGTTTAGGGTTTAGGGTTTAGGGTTTAGGGTTTAGGGTTTAGGGTTTAGGGTTTAGGGTTTAGGGTTTAGGGTTTAGGGTTTAGGGGTTCACAGCGTGGAGTCCCGGGATCCGCTCCGCCTGTGGTCGCGAAGCTGTTTCAACCCAGCACCGCTTGTCTTTGTTTTGGGTTTAGAACTGTGAACCTAGGGTTTAGGGTTTAGGGTTTAGGGTTTAGGGTTTAGGGTTTTTGGGTTTTTTGGGTTTAGGATTGTGAATCCAGGTTTGGGGGCTTAGGTTTCGAGAGGGGGGGGGGGGGGGGTGAAGAAAACAGCACCCCCCCCCCCCCTAAGCCACAGGGTGGGCTTATTTTCTCTGGGCGGGTTCTAGGATAGGCTGGGGATTGTTTAGTTCACTCTGCGGGTTCAGGATGTATTCTGCTGTGACGGCTAGTCGCTTATAGGAATATGGTAGAAGACAAATAGTTGGAAACTCAATAGCCTCAATCCCTAAGAGTAAAGTATAGGGAATCCCAGCACTATTTGTCCTTAAAAAGGCTTCCAACTTTTGGGGTTTACTGTAGAGGCTAGGCCTTTCGACAAAAGGATCCATTTAAAAGACCCTCTAAGCCCCTGAAACCCCCCTCAATCTTTGAGACAGGACGCCCGGAAAGAGCGGTGGCAGCTTGGCAAAGAGCAGTGGTTTTGGGTTCCTTAGGAGTACTTGGAAATAAGTTTCTATTTTGGGGGTACTATGATTCCTCAGAAACTGCAACAACTAGGATTTTGGTAGGGTTCCAAGTTCCGTATAGGTTTGTGATGTAGGGTTTTCTGTGGTTGAAGTTTTAGGGCTCAGGTTCCAGGATCGGGAGCTCAGGAGTTTCGGGCTTTTTTGGGGGCTTAGACCCTAAACCCGAAACCCTAAACCCTAAACCGAGGTGCGCGGAAGACACTACCTAGCAGCCTCTCAGACATCTCAGAGTTCCCTTGGCGCGCCCTTCTGTCATGAAAACCCATCCCAGCCCATGTCCCGGGGGCGGGTTGGTGGGTTTAGGGTTTAGGGTTTAGGGTTTAGGGTTTAGGGTTTAGGGTTTAGGGTTTAGGGTTTAGGGTTGAGGGTTTAGGGTTTAGGGTTTAGGGTTCATGGGTTCAGGGGTTCAGGGGTTCAGGGGTTTGAGGGTTTAGGTTTCAGAAGCAACAGCATATGTGTGACTCAGACTGAATTGTCCAAAGAAGCAGTTGGCAAACGGACCTCCACGCGGCTTTTTGTTTATGGTTTCCCTTAAGGGCTTAGGGTTTAGGGTTTAGGGTTTAGGGCTTAGGGTTTAGGGCTTAAGGGTGCCCTTATCATAATATGGTTACTGGGCTACCATGCCTTAAACTTCCAACCTCAAACCTTTAAACCACCCGACAGCCTGAAGGAGCCCACGCTCAAATCAAGCCCCACATTCAATCTGGTCAACCTGCTTAATCCGCCTCTACACTCACCCTAAACCCTAAACCCTAAACCCTGAACCCTAAACCCTAAACCCTAAACACTGGGGCAGTTCGAGGTGCTTTGGGGGAGTGAGGGGCGCAACTTGCCAAACAAAAGCAGGCCGTCAGGCCTGAAAGCACATAAACTTAAACCCAAACCGTTAATCGCTCTGAAGACACTACAGTGTGAATCATGTCCTTAAACCTCAAGACCCTAGGACAAAAAAGGCCCTGAAGCCCAAGAAGCACTGAGGCTCGAGCTCATGGCCGGTGGGACCAAAGCACGCTCGGAGGAGCTGCGCACAGACCTGACACCCCAAAGCAATCCGTCAAGCCCATGGGCCCTAAGAAACCTCAAAGCCCAAAAGAAACTTCGCTAAGAAAACAAGAGCCGCAACAGCCTTAAGAACCCTATAAGGACCCGAACAACCCTTAAAGCCCTAAAGGGCCTGACCCCTGAACCCAAATCAGATCATGGGCTGAGGGGGTTAAAGGTTGAAGGCCCCGGAAGACCCAACAAGACTCTTTTGCCATGTTTTCCCCTGTCAAGACGAACCAACCCCCAAAAAAGGGACCCTTAGTGATAACGACTACTGCGCTCCGGAGGGCTTTGGGGCTTAAGGGATAGGTTACAGGCACAGCCCCCTCCCCACCCGCCGGGGGAAAGGATTATAAGTTTGAGAAGCAAACCCCCAAACTACAGTTGGTATAGTAACCCTAAACCCAAAACCCTAAACCGTAAATCCTGTTCCCTATTTAGCAAGGATTTCCTTTTTCGACCCTAAACCCTAAACCCTAAACCCTAAACCCTAAACCCTAAACCCTAAACCCTAAACCCTAAACCCTAAACCCTAAACCCTAAACCCTAAACCCTAAACCCTAAGGGACTCTGCCCATGCTCCATCCCTTGCAGGGACCTGTAGATCGGGGTCCTGATTATGCACTTCTAGGTCTGGGGTTCAGGGCTTCGGGTTTTGTAGGTTTTAGGGTTTAGGGTTTAGGTTTTAGGGTTCCGGGTTTGGGGTTTGGGGTTTAGGGTTTAGGGTTTAGGGATGTTCTGTAGTTGAAGCCGTGCTCCCTGGCAAACGGGTGCTCGGCTCTCTGGGTCCTGCTTCTTCAGGAGCTGCCCTCGTCGCCGCAGCGGAGGAAGGCTGAGGCCCCGAAAAATGGCAGGGCGCCATTTTCGCCCTAACCCTAAACCCTAAACCCTAAACCCTAACCCCTAAACCCCTAAACCCTAACCCCTAAACCCCTAAACCCTAAACCATAAACCCTAAACCCTAAACCCTAAACCCTAAACCCTAAACCCTCCCGAACCCTAAACCCCTAAACGCGGCCGGGCCGAGTGGAGGAGGGTTGAGAGTGGCGTCGAGGGCCCCATGAGTGCTAAGGGCCTCCCCGCGTGGTGAGAAGTTCAACCTAAGTCCCCAAAAACTCCACCGTATCCAGAGCCAGAACCCTCACTCCTTGCAAACCCTATACCCTTCCCAGGACCCAGAGTAGGCCTTGCTTCATTTTCGTGCAGTTCAGGTTCCGTTATAAATGGGTCTGGCTTCAAAAAACACCCCCCCTCCCCAACCTGTCGATTCAACCTATACCTCCCTAAGTTACCCGAAACCCTGAGCACTAAACCCCAAACCCCAGACCCCAAGCCCCAAACCCCAAACCCCAAGCCCCAAACCCCAAACCCCAAACCCGAAACCCTAAACCCTAAACCCCCCCCCTAAGAGCCCCTTCAATTCTGCGGAGAGGCACTGCCGGAACCCTTGCCGGAGCCCAAGGCCAAGCGGCCTCACACGGAGGAGGCCGGCCTCGCAAGTAGCGGTAGTAGCGGGTAGAGGTCCTTGATTTGTAGAGCTTGGTAGTGGAGTAGGGAACCCTTTAGGGTTTAGGGTTTAGGGTTTAGGGTTTAGGGTGTAGGGTGTAGGGTGTAGGGCTTAGGGTTTTTGAACCTTTTGGGGTAATACAATCCCCCTTATAATCCCAAAGGTTAACCTTTAGTTCCCCTAGGTACTGGACAACTAAGATAAGTTGTTGACAGTCTTACAGAATCGCTCGGTCAGAATAAGTTTTGAGTTGCCTTGAGCAGCGTATAGTCGGGATACTTTTCTTGCTGTGTGTGCTTACTAGGGCACGTTTTGGGGGTTTAGGGTTTTGGGTTCAGGTGATCTCTCCGCAGGGGCTCGAAAGATGGCGTTTGCTGCACAAAGTCGCATATCACGTGGGGTATGGTCTGGTTTGGCGTTGGTCTCTTGGGTCGCTCTTGTGCTGCTACGTCCTGTCTTCTAATGACTCGTATCTACTCGTTCTGGCTGCGGGTTGCTCTATGCAAAGCAGCGGGACATCTGCTGCCTGTTGTTGAGCGCCTCTTTTGCTTCAGGTGCCGTCGTCACAAAACATTCGCCCACGACGTAGATCACTGGGCTGATGTGGGGCTGAGGGATTTAGGTCCGGCTTTGGGGATGCGGGTTATGTAGGTGTGCGGTCTCGGCGCAGATGTCGGCTTGGTCAAGATCCATGCCCACCGATGGACCCTATACCCCACATACCCTTCAATGAAGGACGACGTATTTTGAGCAAGGGGGGGAGTTGGGTGTGGGTTGGCTAGGATCTCTAGGTCCGAAAAGCCTTAAACCCTAAACCCTAAACCCTAAACCCTACACCCTAAACCCTAAACCCTAAACCCACCAAACTATGAGCTTTTCTTTCGCCAGAGCAGCCGCACAGGATCAGTGGCAGGATTGGCCGCAGAGCAAGAGCCATGAGGAGGCCACCCCTTTCATCGCCGCCCTAAATCCTAAGACCCTAAGTGAAGCAGGGTTTAGGGTTTAGGGTTTAGGGTTTAGGGTTTAGGGTTTAGGGTTTAGGGTTTAGGGTTTAGGGTTTAGGCTACGTATACCGCTTGCAAGATGCTTGTGCCGAGTACGGTTTCTCTTACTAGTATCCAAGTGTATACGCTCACTAATACTTATAAGGAACCCAAGGCGCACTCGCCACGAACAGTAATATAAACCCTGTTCCGTATGAACAACAGCTACTCAGTAAAATTCCTCCTTTTTGCCCTGCAAGCACATGCAGAGCGTTTAGGCTTGTACTGGGTACTTAGCAAGCCCTTAACCCCAAAGCCCCAAAGAGAAACCTAAGCTCTAAATCCTAAACCCTAAACCCTAAACCCTAAACCTTAAAAGCCCTAAACCCTAAACCCTAAACCCTAAACCCTAAACCCTAAACCCTAAACCCTAAACCCTAAACCCTAAACCCTAAACCCTAAACCCTAAACCCTAAACCCTAAATCCCAAACCCTGCCCTTTGTTTTGTCTGCCCCCCCCCCCCCCCTCCCCCCTTTGCCAAACATCGAAGTAGAGTCATGGGTCCCCCCCCCCTACCCCCCCCCCCCCCCCCGTGCGATGGACCCTATACCCCACATACCCTTCAATGAAGGACGACGTATTTTGAGCAAGGGGGGGAGTTTGGGTGTGGGTTGGCTAGGATCCCTAGGTCCGAAAAGCCCTAAACCCTAAACCCTACACCCTAAACCCTAAACCCTAAACCCACCAAACTATGAGCTTTTCTTTCGCCAGAGCAGCCGCACAGGATCAGTGGCAGGATTGGCCGCAGAGCAAGAGCCATGAGGAGGCCGCCCCTTTCATCGCCGCCCTAAATCCTAAGACCCTAAGTGAAGCAGGGTTTAGGGTTTAGGGTTTAGGGTTTAGGCTAGCCCAGTGGTACCCTTTTCCCTCTTTTGGGGTTCAAGGTTCCCTGATGAACGTAACCCAACCCAATAAAGGGTGCCCTTGTGATAATATGGTTACTGGGCTGCTGAGTCCTAAGGCCCGCAGTCCCTAAGAATGCTGCTTATCCATACCTGTGGCTCTTTCTTTTACCTACAGGTTTTAATGGGTTACACCTATACGAACTAAGGGGGGTAGTTTATGAAACTGTAGGTAAATAGAGTCCCAGGTATTTACTACTCATCATCCAGAAGCCTTCGCCTTCAGGATTTAGGAGTATGTGTTTGTGTGCGTGTTTTTTGTTGGGAGGGCACGGGTCCGACTTTCGCCAGGGGCTTAAACGTTAGGGGGGGGGGGGGGGTTCTGAGCATCAGGCCAGTCTCGGCTCAGCAGTTCTGTTTTTATAGTTTATAGCTTTTTGGGTTTCAGAGTTCAGGCGCCAACGGCGCAGGGTTGAAGGGCCTCAAGTTGAAGGGCTTACGGTTAAGGATGGAGCAGCCCTAAACCCTAAACCCCTAAACCCCTAATCCCGAGTCGGCCCTACACTCCCACCAGCCCAACCCACAACTTGTTGAGATTTCGTTTTCTTCCCCATTGAAAATCCCTGTCATGAACCAAGGCAAACTCTAATGAAAGGGCATGGGAAGCCCTCCTAGGCCCTGGCCTAGGCCCTGGTTCTTCGTGAGGACTGGGATGACAACGCACCCTCCAGCAGCACCTCGCGACCGGCACTCAGTGAAGGGCTTTGAGTTTGGGCCAGGGGGGGCAGGATAGGGGTTGAGGTTTTGGAGTAGGGTGTATGCAGCTTGGGTTTTCGGTTGGAGGGCGCCCTTTTTGCCCACAGCACCTCAAGTGCGAAGAGAGGAGATTGGCAGAGCAAAGAAGCATGGCAGGTGCGGCGAAGCACATGAGACGGAAGCCTCCAGAGCCTCCAGACCTCTCCATCACTGTGTCTCTATTTCCATTCCGCGTGTCTCGTCTTTCTTCCATGTCCATTATTCATGCCAGAAGCTCAATTTTTAACACGGCAACCTGCTGCGTGTAGTACATGAAACAGCGCCAAATGGGGGTTTACGAACATCAGGGTTTAGGGTTTAGGGTTTAGGGCAGGGACCCTAATATAGATCCTAGGTAGGATAAGGGGGACCTTTGAAAGGGAACCCTTCTGAACCCTGTTCTGGCACTTAAACAGGGACCTTATTCAGAGGGTCTATGTCGCCAAGGGGCCCCCGAATCCTATCCCCTAATAGACCCCTGAATGGTAGGATTCCCTTTGAATAAGCAGCCCAAAAAGGTACCCCTAATTTCGGAAACCCCATATAAGCTTGCCTGGTAGAGGTGGCGGCAGTCGTGGTAGTTGTTGCTGTCGTCCTAAACCCTAAACCCTAAACCCTAAACCCTAAACCCTAAACCCTAAACCGGAGCAAGGTCAGAGGACTGCCTGGAGCATGCCGCGCGCGAAGCAGCAGGCCGCTCGCCTTTTGCGCGCTGGAGCATCGGGTTTTTTGGGGGGTTGAGGGGGGTTTAGGGGTTTAGGGTTTAGGGTTTAGGGTTTAGGGTTTAGGGTTTAGGGTTTAGGGTTTAGGGTTTAGGGTTTAGGGTTTAGGGAGTATGGGGGTTTAGGGTTTAGAGGGTTAGGGAGCATCGGGTTTTTGGGGTTGAGGGGTTAGGGAGTATGGGGTTTAGGGCTTCTAGGGGGTGAGAGTCTTAGGGTCTAGGGTCGGGTTGGGTCGTTTTGGGGGCAGTTGCTGCGGCATGCTTTCCACCCCTACATCCTAAACCCTAAGATGCACAAAACGCCTGAACCCTAAAAAACCTGAACTGCCCTAAACCCTAAACCCTGAACCCTAAACCCTGAACCCTAAACCCTGAACCCTAAACCCTGAACCCTAAACCCTAAATCCCAAAACCTAAGCCCCAAGACCCTGTTGTGTCCCCAGCCTTTGCACCCAGTAGGTTCCTGGACAAGGGTGGAGCCGAGAATACCTTAAGCCCTGGTGGGGTTCGGGGTTTGGGGTTTAGGGTTTAGGGTTTGGGGTTTGGGGTTTGGGGTTTGGGGTTTAGGGTTTGGGGTTTGGGGTTTGGGGTTTCGGGTTTGGGGTTTGGGGTTTGGGGTTTGGGGCTTGGGGTTTCGGGTTTCGGGTTTGGGGTTTGGGGTTTGGGGTTTGGGGTTTGGGGTTTAGGGTTTAGGGTTTAGGGTTTGGGGTCTATAGTGTGTAGCGTTTAGGGTTCAGGGCTTAGGGGTTTACGGTTTAGGGCATGAAAGCATCTCCCCTCAGGAGCTGCCAAGCGACAAGGCAGGGCGCCTTGCTGCCTGAGTTCGGGTCCCTTTTTTGGGTCCCCGATACGGGGGTGTCCGAAATTAGCTTATTGGGGTCTAGATTAGGGGCAACCCCTGTACAGGCCCAAAGAAAATAGTAATAAATTCATAAGAAGAAGAAGAAGAAGAAGAAGAGAAAGGAGGCGACCCTGGTTGAGAGAACTACCCATGTGCGTATGGCTTGATCCCAGGCGCATGGCCCTTCTTGGGGCTTCAGACCCTCAACCCTAAGACCCTGGAACCCGACAACCCTGAGACCCCAAACCCCTTTGGGGCTGAGTTCAGGGATTAGGGTTTAGGGCTTCAGGGGGCTCAGATTATGAATTTGGCTTCGGTGGCCCCACACCTCATAAGCTCCTAACCCTAAACCCTAAACTGCACGCTCTGGCTCTGTGCTGGCAGAAAACAGGGCACAGGGGTTTTACAGCCTAATGCCCTCAACTCACTTGAGGTTAGTGTTCAAGGAGCCTAGGTCTAGGGGATTACGATTCAGCACAAACCTTGCATCACAAACCCCCGAAGACAGGACTGCGAGTGGGCTGAAGCAGAGACCAGCAAGCGCCACTTGACAGGGCCAGTGTTTTAGGGTTTAGGGTTTAGGGTTTTTTTTGCTTTTTTGGGGGGGCCTACTGAGTACTGGGTAGTAGCCCCAAGTCGACTTCAAGTACCGAAGCTCGACCCCAACCCCGACGCAGCCCCATCTTCATCATGATCTGAATAGTTTTGTGGGCGCCTTCTTTCGTTTTTGTTGGTTTTTGGCTGCCTTGGCGTGGGGCGCGCGCAGGCTATCCGACAGCTGTCAGAGGTTTGTGTCGGGTTTATGCGTTGTCGGTCGATGGGTCGAAGCAGTACACAACAAGTCAGCATGCAGAATCTCCAAAGCAGTTGACATGGCCGTATAAGGGATGTTCTCCCCGTATGCGAGCAGTCCTTAATTGGGATTCTAGTACCCCTTTTGTAATCCCAATCAAGGACTGTTAGCATAAGGTGGTGTCTGCTTGCGGATGCAGGGTTCGTTAGCTCCTCCATGCTGTTTTCATTGTGTAGTCAATGGGGATTAACAGTCTTCGAGCGCATTTTCAACCGCAGCCCTCCTTCGCTTTCCCCCGTGCGCTGGGTGCGGGTGACGTGCGGCTGCAAGAGCGAGCGTCACGAAAAGTACCCCGTCGTCGTCCTTCTCGTACCGCTCGTTCCTGCAGCCGGGCTTTTCCTCGTTTTTGCAGCCGTCCCTGTCCTCTCCCCCTGCCTTACGCCCCTTGAACCACAAGCACAGGTCAGTAGTTCTCTATGTCGCTCTCGGGTCCTTGTTGTAAGGGAGTTGTGTTCTACAGGGAACTGCAAAACGGCCTGATTGAAAGAACTGCCAGCGCAAACCTACACCCTGAACCCTAAACCCTATACCCTAAACCCCATAAACCCATAAACCCCATAAACCCCATAAACCCTATAAACCCTATAAACCCTATAAACCCTATAAACCCCATAAACCCTATAAACCCTATAAACCCTATAACCCTAAGGGTTTAGGGTTTAGGGTTTAGGGTTTAGGGTTTAGGGTTTAGGGTTTAGGGTTTAGGGTTTAGGTTTATAAACCCTATAAGCCCTACACCCATCAAGGCTACTACCCGGAGCTCACCCCGCCTCTTCGCTTCGGCACCTTGTTGGCCAGAGACTAGGGATCGAGGACGCCGAGGGTGGCACCTCCATTCCCTTTCTTTTTAGGTTTAGGGTTTAGGGTTTAGGGTTTAGGGTTTAGGGTTTAGGGTTTAGGGTTTAGGGTTTAGGGTTTAGGGTTTAGGTTTAGGGTTTAGGGTTTAGGGTTTAGAGTCTAGAGTTTAGAGTTTTGGGTTTTGGGTTTTGGGTTTTGGGTTTAGGGTTTAGCGAACTCAAGCCAATAAAGAAAGTGGAGCCTTGTTTTTCTCAGTTTGCTGTGGAGCATGGGACTTGGGGAAGTGCCAAGTGCCCAAAAAGCAAAGGCCTCTTTTCAACATTTCCCTGTGATTATAAGGGCTGTAGGGCCCTTGATTATGGGGCTAGAGAGGGCATGATTGTAAGTTCTAAGCCCTAAACCCAAATGACCCAGAATCACATCATGGCCGATATCCCTAAATGGCTTAGGAGTCGAAAACATGCCGTTGGGAGAGTTTGTGCACAACGTGTCGGTGTCGATTGTTCGGGGGTGCCAGAACCCCTAAACCCTGAACCCTAAAGGACCCTAAGCCCTGAACCCGAAAGAACCCTAAACCCTGAATTAGTAAAATACCCTAAACCCTAAACCTGTAAAATCCTATACAGTGCGAAGGGCTCAGCGTGACGTTTCTGATCCGTTGGGCTTGAGCGCTTGCGCTCTGAAGAAGGCACGAGGCCCCATACCACGGCATGACGCCACCCCTCCAGGATTTTCGGGTTCAGGGGTTTACTGTGGTGTTTCGGATTAAGGGTTTAGGATTCAGGATTTTGTATATTTAGGGTCTAGGGTTTAGGATTCATAATAATAATAATAGTGCAACCACATGTGTGATTTGTCGTCCATAGGGTTTGTAGGGTTTAGGGTTTAGGGATTAGGGTTTAGGGATTTCTTAGGGGTGTTTCGCGGGTTTTTTGTGGGGGGCCGGCCGAGTCTCACACGCGCCCCCCCAGGCTGGTTCGATGCCAAGGGGCGCTCAAGCAAGCCGAACCACAAGGACCGATACGGGGGGGGGGTTCCTAAATTAGGGTTTATAGGGTTTAAGGATTAAGTGGGGTTTAGGTAGGGTTTAGGGTTTCGGGTTTAGGGTTTAGGGCTTAGGGCTCAGGGCTTAGGGTTTAGGGGTATCTTATTCGGGGTCGTCATATTGTAAGGGAATCCTGCTATTTGGGGTCTAACTTGGGGGCCCCTATGTTTCCGAACCCCCATATGGGCATCATATACCTCCAAAATACGGGAACCCCCTAAAACCTAAACCAAGACTTGTACTTGCATTTTGGGGAAACCCCGGATGCTGTGGTGATCTCCTAGAAGAACCTACTCTCCTCAAACTCTCAAACCCGAAAATCGTACAACCCTGAAGCCCTAAAACCAGCGCATAAAAGCCCAAAAACCATCCGTAAGCCCCCGTACATATTGTTTGAAAGCTTCGGCATTGAAGCTCCCGTTTCGGCTGAAACGAAGAAGGTGCCGAAACTGATATTTGAGGAGATCGCACTGACAGCCTCGAACATTCAGCCGAGAGAGCCCAAAAGCCCTCAGAGTCATTGTGTCTTTATTCCTCTTTCTTAGTCTTGGTTTGGCAGAGGGGGGTTGTTGTTCTCTCTCTCTCTCTCTCTCTTTTCGCTGTCTCTGTCTGCGTGTTTCAGCGCTGTTTATGATACATATACATATACATATATATGTATATATATGTGTATATCTATATATATATATATGTATATATATATATATCTGTATATGTATATGTGCACACATGTACTATCTTGGGACCGTCTTCAGGCTGCGCGGCGGTCTGACGGTTAAACCCTACCGAGTTGTGCAAGTCTGTGTTCATCTCGTACTTCGTCTCCGTTGTCTTGCCTTTGTTGTACCCTGGCCTTTTTCCGTTGCAACTCTGAAGTTGTGTCCCTGTCTTGCTGCTTCCTGTTTTCAGCAACTTTCCTGCTCGCGCGTGTTGCACTTTGCTCTCCTCCACAAGAGTCTCTTAAGAATACCACCACCATCTCGTGAACTTAAATCTGCCCTCCCCCATTTTTTCATGTTGGTCGAAGCACTGGCGTCCCATCATCCTGCATGCCTACGTGCTGAAGGTTCAGGCAAGTTCTCTTGTTTCCACACTGCCTCCAAGACATTCAGCGCTGGGTACAAATCAATCATTGCTCCGGAGAGCGGAAAGCAAGCCAATCAAGACTGATATGGGGGGGTTTACGAAAATAAGGGGCCCCTAACATACAACCCGAAATAGTAGGATTCCCTCATAAGAAGGGTCCCAATAAGGTACCCCTAGTTTCGGAAACCACCATATCGACTCATACTTGTTTCGTCAACTTGGCACATTGCTCACTAGCAGCTGCCATGAGTTGCCTCAAGTTTACAGTTGCACTCCCCACCCTCTTCAAGGATGGCACTTCAACCTAAGCACGCCCTACTCCCTAAGCCCTAAGCCCTAAACCCTAAACCCTAAGCCCTAAGCCCTAAGCCCTAAGCCCTAAACCCCAACAATCTTCATGATGCTGTGCTAGAAGCGACTAGGGAGAAGTCCTGGGCTGAATCTGTGATGCACATGTTTTGCTGTTCTTCATTTCGCATGGCTCAACGAGCTAACTCTGTTTAGGGTTTTCAGCGTTTTTTTGCTTTTTTAAGGTTGTTTCAGAGTTTGGGGAACTCGGCAACCCAAATTCTGTCACTTCGTCACGAGGAGGCTTGGCTGTTCTGCACGAAGTGCAGAGTCTGGGCACCTTGCACGCAAACCCTCAATGCCTTATCGTCCCTAAACCCGGAATACCTTGCGACCCTTATAAACCCGAAATACTAAATACCTTACAGCCCCCAAGCCCTGCACCCTAAACCCTAAAACCCAAACCCCAAACCCCAAACCCCAAACCCCAAACCCTAAACCCTAAACCCTAAACCCCAAACCCCAAACCCTAAACCCCATCCCCCAAACCCTAAACCCTACAAAGCCTCCCTTCAGCCCCCCCGAGGTGTCCTCCGTGGCCTGGCACACCGAGTCCCAGGAGCGCCCTGGCCGCCTTTCACGGCGAAGAGTGGAGTGCAGAAAGTTGAGGAGGTTTAGAGTTTAGGGTTTAGGGTTTAGGGTTTAGGGTTTAGGGTTTAGGGTTTAGGGTTTGTGGATTCGGGTTTGGGGTTTGGGGTTTGGGGTTCGTGTTCAGGGTTTGGGGTTTAGGGTTTGCAAGGGGTTTAGGGCTTCAGGGTGTAGGGTCAGGAAATTAGGGGGGGGGTATAGGGTTCAGGCCTTGGGCTTCCAGAACGCAACCCCTCAGACCTAAACGCTTGGCCGCCAAAGCCACAGCTCCTGTACTTACATAACGCCCCCTCAACTCATACATATGTATATATATATATACATATATACATATAGATATATCCCAGCAACCCGATTTCCGAAAGCTTTCCGCTCTGAGGTCGCTCTACGGTGACAATCCCCCCCCCTCCCCCCCCCCCACTCCCGGGTCCCCCAACCGACAAAGCACTGCCGTAAACCCTAAACCCTAAACCCTAAACTCAGGCTCTCCGTCTGCCACTTGCCCTGCAGGAGGGTTGCGGGGTTTTGTGGTGTAGGCTTGAGGGTTTGAGGGCTAAACCCCTTTTTTTGGGGTGTAGGTTTAGGGTTTAGGGTCTAGGGTTTAAGGTTTAAGGGTTTAAGGTTTAAGGGTTTAAGGGTCAGCGTTCCGTAGCCCGAAAAGTGCAGAGACTGAGCTTCTCGGCTTCGGGGGCGAAGATTTGGGAGTTGGGGGCCTTGGGGGGACGGGGGGAAGCTTGGAGTGTTCAGGTGTGTGGGTTTAGGGTTTAGGGTTTAGGGTTTCGGGTTTAGGGTTTAGGGTTTAGGGTGTAGGGTGTAGGGTGTAGGGTTTAGGGTCTGAAGGCACGATGTTGCATCTCTCTTTGTGCGTGCGTGTGTTTTGCATGTAGGATGTGGGTAGGAATGACAAGGCATGCATGCAAGTATCATGTACATTTTGCCTGCGTATCTTCTACTTGTGTCAGACGAGGCCTTGTACGATAGGCATGTCGCCATTTGTGATATTCGAACCTGTTGTTTTGTAAAGTTTTCTATTGGCACATTGCTTGGCCGAGGTCCTGAAAGGGTAGCGTGAATACTGTCACCAGATAGTTCGCTCAGAGCGTTGAGTCCATATGCGGGCTTCCGAAAAAATTGGGCACCCGTTTTGGGGGTTCCGCCCATGATAAGGACTCGACTAATTTTTGGGGTATAAGAGGGGGGGTCCCCCCTATTTGGGGAAATTTCATATGAGAATACTGGACACCCTAACCTCTCCTACTCCGCAGCGAAGAAGTTTTATACAATAAACCCTAAACCCCAAACCCTAAACAATAAACCCTAAACCCTAAACCCTAAACCCTAAACCGCCCCATGCTGCGAGTGTGGAGCGCTTCGGGGCATGAGCTGGTCTCGGAGCCCCCGAATCTGTTCCGGGGTGTGCCGGACTTGAAGCGGCACCTGCGCACGCAGCACGGCTACCCGGTCTGCCTGCAGCAGCTTCTGCAGGAAAGTAGCTGCTTGGAGGAGGGTGCTGTTCTCGAGCCCGTGGACCTTCAGCTGGTGGTCCTGTCCAGCCTCAGCGCGGAGCAGCTGCCTGGGGCCGCACGCGAGCTTTACGAGTACGCGGCCAGGCAAGGCCATGTTGAAGTGGCCCGGCGCCTCTTAGACTTGGGTGTAGACATGGAGTGGCAGGATCCCTTTTTCGATATGACAGCTCTGATGCGAGCATCCTGTGATGGGCACCAGGAGATCGTGGCTTTGCTCCTGGAAGCCGGTTGCGAGAAGGACCTCCAGCATCTGAGGGGTCCGGGTAGGACCCAGACTAGGACGGCTTTGATGCACGAGTCGAACCAGGGCCACGTGGAGGTCGTGCGTCTGCTTCTGAAAGCGGGTGCCGGCGTGGACTTGCGCGACCCCAACGGCACGACGGCGCTGATCTGCGCAACGGATAAGGGCCATGTCGACGTTGTACGGCTGCTGCTGGAAGCAAAGGCCAGCAGCAACTTGCAGGACTTGAGTGGCTCTGCTCTGATGCATGCTTCTGATGCTGGCCATGTGGAGGTTGCTCGCTTGTTGCTGGACGCTGGTGCACACAAGGATGCAGAGAGAGCCGGCATGACGGCCCTCATGCGAGCATCCTACCATGGGCATGTGGAGACCGCGCGCTTGCTCATCCAGTCGGGCGCAGAACTGAACAAGACGGGCCCTCCCATGGGCATGAGCGCTCTCATGCACGCCTCCGACAGGAACCAAGCCGAGTCAGTGCTTCTCCTGCTGGAAGCTCGGGCGGACAAGAACTTGAAGGAAATCAAGGGCAGGACGGCTTGCCACCTCGCAGACGAAGCAGGTGCACAGGAAGTCATTGAAAGGCACGCCAGCATGCAGCTGCGGATATTTACAGGGTTTCGGGTTTGGGTGGTATGATGGCCACCCCTCCAGGCGAAACCCTTCCTCAAGTTCGGCTTCCAGAACCTACCCTACTTGTAAGGTTTAGGGCCGTTTAGAGCCTACAGGGGACCCTAAGCCCCAAACCTGCGCACCATGAACTGCTGAGGCGAGGACCAGGGCTACTGCACGCACTGGGACGATCAGCGGCACCTCTTCACCTGACCGCGCGCTCGTGCGCGCGCGTGCGCACGCGGGCGCTTAGCCGTCGGCTTCCCGGTGATCAGAGTGAAGAACTGCAACCCTAAACGGTTAGGGCATCGCCCTAATTAAATCCGTCAACCCTGAAACCTTAACGCCCATGTTTTGAATGCTTTTCTTTTTGTTGGGCGGCTATCCCAAAGGGGTTCACTGTACCTGTATACTAGACCTCTTACCACATGTTTTGCTACATAGTCACTACGTGGGTTTGAGGTCAAGGGCTTGTGGGTCCCCATAAAGTACGGGACCGCTTTGGGTCAGGAAGTATGTTTTGTGAGCGCCTTGGGAATATGCATGGGCGGCTTGGAAACAAAGGCCAAGTTCCCAAAACCCTAAACCCAAAACCCTAAACCCTAAACCCTAAACCCTAAACCCTACTGCCAAGAGATCAAGAGATCCACTGCCATTTAAAGTGGGGCAGTCTGGGGTTAGCCCATTATAATCCCTATTAAGGGACTGTTTGTATAAGGGGGAACATCCAATGTTGGACCCTGGATCCTAAACCCTAAGCCCTAAACCCTAAACCCTAAACCCTAGCCCAGGTCGGCCGCGCCTGGGTGAGACCCAGCCCGCCACGGCTGCAGACCTTTGAAATCCACGGAGCTTGAGGGGGGCGGCCTCTCAACACGTCCAGCGAAACAACATCGGTTTGGGCCCTTGGGTTCAGAGTTCACATGCCTTAGAGCAAAAAGGCTCGGGGCATCGGGTGCCTTATCCATCTAGAGCCTGCACTGCTTCAGAATATGTCCTGGTTTAACTGCCGGCAGCGGGTAACCTGCATATGTAGCTTTAGGTTGCCTCCGGTCCCTTCCCGACACAGGGTTTGGGTTTCTTTAGGGGTCTCGTTTAGAATTCCCCGACGCTACAGACATGTGACATGGGGTTCATGCGGCTGTCTACTGGTCGCATTTTGAAACCCGAAACGTTCAAGTCCCATGCCGACATCCGAGGGCCTCCCCCTGGTCAGGCCAAAACATCTTCCTAGGAGCAGCGTGTCTGCGCCTTGGCACCCTGCCAGTGTCCCCATGCTCGCGGGCGGGGGTGCCAGCAAAGTGTACCTTGAAAACCCCGGAGCCCGTCATGGTAAGATTGCAGTCTAAATCCTCTTTTCGAGGATTCTTTGGTAGCCTACAAAGAAGTAGGCTCTGGCTTCTTGAGGAGAGGTTTTGAGCCTCGGGGTCTATTGTCGTAAACCCCCACATGGGTTTACGTAGGATTTAGGGCCAATCTAGGGTGTAGATGTCTTCCCGTGCTGTCCCCGCCCAAGAGCCCAAAGCCCTAGTCTGATTCTTAGCGCTGCATCGGCCATGCGTTTGGCAGAAGATGCAGGTGGCGCAGGGAGGCTTTGCATCACCCAGGTGCAGCCATACTTGAATTCCTGAAAAAGTGCCTTGCCCGGGTACTGGTCTTGATGATCACGACCTTGCGAAGTCACCCTGCGAATGACAGAGATCGCCTATGGGTCTTCCCACGCTAGCTACAGAATTTCAAGGAGAAGCTAGGCTGTGGGCCTCTAGGACCCTGGAATCATACGCGCGCGCCTGCGAAAGCGGTCCCTTCTTCACACGGACCTGCAAAATCTTGAGCAAACCTAAACCTTAACCCCTAAACCCTAAGTGCAAGAGTTACAGACCCTCATTCTAAAGTGCAAGGGTTATAGACCCTAAACCCTACGTGCAAGGGTGCTGGGGTAATCCAGGGTCCTGTGGGGCCTCTCGAAGTGGCATCCGGGCGACATGGTTTAAAAAGTTCGGTGCGTGGCATCCCCTGAGTCAGGAGTCAGGAGCTCAGGGGGCCGCCCTAAACCCTAAACCCTAAACCCTAAACCCTAAACCCTAAACCCTAAACCCTACAGAAGCCGATCCATCGAATGATGTATTCCGACATTGATCCAGGGCGCACACCTCTGAGAACCCTTGTCTAGGAATCCAGCGCCTCTCAAAAACCCAAGCAGGATTGTTGAGGGTTTGGGGTGTAGGGTTTAAGGTTTAGGGGTTTAGGGTACAAGCCCAGCTACACAACACAAGGGGGTCACTTCTCCCCCCTAGACCCCACACCCTAAACCCTAAACCCTAAGCCCAAAATTAGGTCTAAAGGGACATGTATCGAAAAGTTTCTGGGCTACTGGTCTATTGGCTTTTGGGGCAAGCCTTTGGTCTGGTTCCCAAAACAGGCCCACAATCTAAACTCGGATTTGCTTTGTTATCCTAGGGTTTAGGGTTTAGGGTTTAGGGTTTAGGGTTTAGGGTTTCGGGTTTAGGGTTTAGGGTAGTAAAGCCTGTGGAGTTTAGGGTTTAGGGTTTAGGCTTTGGGGTTTCGGATACCTTGACAGTAAAGCTGCCCAGAAACAACGGGAGCGCCGCTACCTTAAGGATGGTCTGCGTGTCTACGGTGGTTCAGGTGTTTTCTGGGAGTTCGAGGAAAACTAGGGTTTAGGGTTTAGAGTTTAGGATGCACCTTCTTCTGGTTCAAGCAATGTGGCTGCTTAGGGCGGATTCCCCAAAAACTAGGACCGGGAGTAGGCCCTTTTTTCCCTTTTTAGTGTTGGGGTTACCTTATAATCCCCTTAAAACCAAAAAGGGTACCCTTTTTATTCCTAGGTTACTCCCGGGTCTAGAAAAGGATGTCAGGTCTTCCATGTGGTTAGGAGGTTTTAGGGTTTGAGTCTAGGATCGACCCTAAACTTGATGTCCAAGTTGGCCCAGCTGCTCCCTCGCAGGGACTGGGGCAGTGCAAAGTCACCCAAGCCGTAGACCCTTTTTTGGGTTTCTGTTTAGGGTTTGGGGTTTGGGGTTTAGGGTTTAGGGTTTAGGGGATTAGGGTTTCAACCCCAAGCCCTCAACGCATTGGAAGAAAGCGGGTATCTTGCGGCATCTCTTGGCCCAAGCATCAGCTGCCTCGCTGGAGTGAAGCCTTTCGGCAGCGCCTTGCCTGCAGACATGGACTTTGCTATAGTGAGGAAGGAAATTAAGGTGTATGTGTATATACATAAGTATGAGCAAGAATATTACTCAGAACAACAGTAGTTGCAAACATGATATTCAAAAACGTGCCCCAAAAGGGTCCATATTCAGCTCAACTTCTGCAGTCATAAAAATGAACGTGCCAAAATGGGTCCATGATTTAGGGTTTAGGGTTTAGGGTTTAGGGTTCAGCGCCGCTTCCTTGTTTTAGGGGTTGTGGGTACGTGGGGTTGGGGTTTGTGATGTGGGATAGGACTGGAACTGTGAGGTGGTACATACATTTAGGGTTTAGGGTTTAGGGTTTAGGGTTTACGGTTTAGGGTTTAGGGTTTAGAGTCTAGAGTTTAGGGTTTAGGTTTAAGGTTTAGGGTTTAGGGTTTAACGTTTAGGGTACGTTTGAAGGTTAGCACCCCCATCCTCGGTACTGTGTATTGCTTTTGTGGATGTCGCACCCGTTTCCCAAGACTCAGCAGCCATTCAGGGCTCCGAAAGAAGTGCAAAAGCATCTCAAGAACTGCATCGCATACTGCCGCACCTCTACCACAGAGTCCGCAAGCTTCTCGGTCGGTGAACATAGCCAGCTTAGGTTTGCTAGCCCCCAAGCCAACCCTAAATAACCCTAAAGCCCTAAACCCTAGACTCTCAAACGTCAATCTTACCCACTCTCAGCCCTAAGACGCAAGGCCGATCCCGGTCCTGACGACAAACTCTCAAGGCTCACAAAGCCCAGTACCCATGTAAGTTAGGAGTAGACCTTGAAGAGAGGGGCCCTGAATATCAATCAACTTTATTCCTGAATTGAGGCGGGGTTGGGCTTTCCGGGTATGCTTTGGTTTCAGCCCCAGAACCCTAAAACCCTTGAAACCCTGGACCCGAAACGCTAGGCCCTAAGCCCCAAAAAGCCTTTGAAACCCCAAACCCTAAACTCCCTAGACCCTGAACCCCTAAACCCCTAAACCCTTATAAACCCCAAAAGCCTTCAACCGCGCCCAGTTCTCCGGAGCAAGATGCCGCCAGAGGCCCATACCCGGGTGTGTTTAGGGTTGAGGGTTTAGGGTTTAGGGTAACTAGGGCCCAGAGTTTGCCCTCATTCCCCTCTTGTTAGGCTTTGGGTTCCCTGATTAGGCCCCTTTAAACATCGGCTCTTTTGGGGCCTTCAAACCTTGCAGTTGCTTGGGTGATGATCGACTTCTTACGTTTTTTAAGCATTTTGTTTTAACGATCTGAGAGCGGTCCTCCAGCGCATCGAAGCATAGCAATGGGTTCAGGATCTGCCTTGGGGTGAGAGAGAGCTGCTTGAGAGCATCCCTAGGAAGCTGGCGTGTGCTATCATGTAGTCCTGAGCCGCGTGCATTTTGCTTCATTCTAGGGCGCATGAGGCACGGTTGAAGATTTTGGGATTCGGGGTCAGACGTCCGGAAGGCAGCATACGGCGCCCCAAATCCGGCTTTTGCTACCAACCGCCTAAAGTAAGTCTTACTCGGCCGCAAACCCTCGACCCTCAATTCGAAACCCTCAACCCTAAACCCCAAACCCTGAACCCTGAACCCTAAACCCTAAACCATGCAGGCCATCTTCCAGCAGGAGCTGCGAATCTTTCTGGAGCCGGATCGGGGCTGCCCGGTCGAAGGAACCGCGATCTGGCAGTGCGCAACGCTGGCGCAGAGCTGCTACGAGGATCGGGGCTTCGGGCTTCGGGTTTAGGATTGGGGCTTGGGGTTTAGGATTGAGGCTGAGTTTAGGGTTTAGGGTTTTGGTTGAAACTTATCAAGTTTTGTTCGGACCGTAAAACCTAAACCCTAAACCCTAAACCCTAAACCGTAAACCCTAAGTTTGGGGTGCTTTTGTGGGTCCAGTTTGGGTGCGCTGAAGCCTCCCAAAGAGCCTTCAAAGTCCACCACTTAGTCAGCCCCCTCAACTGCCAGAGCTGGTCCCGGGTTTATGCCAAAACTTCCCTAAAGTTTAGGGTTTAGGGTTCAGGGTTCAGGGTTTAGGGTTTCGGGTTGCCTTGGCGACGGAGGAGGCGTCTGAGTCCGGATACGTTGAGACCAGCTGCGGCGGAGAGAGAATGCTGGCCAAGAGAACCCTTCGTCGACCACAGTATGAACTTTGCGGCTTAGGGCTCATGGTGTAGGGGTTTAGGGGTTTAGGGGTTTGGGGTTGACGCCTTGCTTTGTTTTTTCAGTCACGCTGGCACGACGGCAAGCGCCCGACAACTGTAAAGTAAAACGCCCAGACGCCTCAAGCACTAAACCAAAAACCCTAAAGGACCTAAAGACCTGCAAAGCCTCAAATTCAGAGAGAAAAGACGATCTCTAGGGCGCGTTGCTACCCCTCTATAGCCCCCCCCCCAACAGACAATACAAATGCATACTTAAACTCTAATCCCCATAAAGCCCCACAAGAACCAACCCTAGTGACACACAGACACCATGGTGTCCATTTGTTGCTTCGGTTTTGCTAAACTTAAAGGAAAAGAAAGACAGCTACGCGGCAGCCCTCAGCACCCTGAATGCTCGAGAATGCCCTCATTCCCCTCAGTTTAATGCTAGAGCAGGCCTTTGTTCCCGTCAGTCCCCTTGATGCGAGAGAAGGTCTTCGTTTTCACCTCCATCCTTTGTAGTCCCACCGCCCATTCTGGAGAGACATTGTAAGAGCCGTTTCACGAGCCATTTCACGAAAGACCATGTTGGATTACTCACGTGGCTGCTGTTTTATCTTTTCTGTTTTTCCCATACATATATGTATATATATATATACATGCACTGCATGGGACCCCCCAAAAGTCTACACAAACGCCCATGGACCCTAAACCCTAAACTTAAGCCCTAAACCCCTTAGAAGAAAGGAAAACACGGCGAGCTCTGGCTTGCATGGCCCGGATCAACGCAGGCGCAGCATTGGCTTGGGAACCCTGCTTGCTTTAGGCTTTCGGGGGTTGTATATGGTTTAGAGTGTAGGGTTTAAGGTTGGGTTTAAGGTAGGGTTTAAGGTTCAGAGTTTTTGTATCTTCCTGTTTTTTTTGGGCCGGGGGGGGGGGGGGTTCTACTGCTGAAGTATTCTGCCAAGCCGTGAAGTTCAAGAGCAGCCGAGGAATCTCAAGGCATCGATCAGCCGGTGGCCTTTGGACCAGCCCGTCCGCGGAGCCTTGGCATTTCCTGGGCTTGGGGTTTGAACGGTTTCAGGGTTTAGGGTTCAGGGTTCAGGGTTTTAGGGTTCAGGGTTTTGGGGTTCAGGGTTTAGGGTTTTAGGGTTTCGGGGCTAGGGAAAGTCAAATGAAGCAACTCAGCAGCCTTGAACCTCTCAAAGCACCCGTACGTCGCCGAGGGCGAATCCATGCAGGATATGCCAAAGCCTTGCAGGACCTGCTGAGATGCAGTTGCCAATGTTAGAGAGCAGACATGTGAAATCTGTTGTAGGGGTGGCTTAAACCCAAACGGCTATCTCTAGACCCCAATCCCAAAACCCCGTTTCGCCCTTCCTTGCAGGACATGTCGCCGAACCTGAAGCGTCTTGTGGAGGAGACTTCCTTGCCCCCCTCCCCTCCCCCAAACAGACATGTCTCTGTCCACTCGTTTAGGAGTTTACGGCGTTAGGAGTTTAGGGGCTCTAGGGATTCGTTCAGGGGTTCGGGCTTTGGGGCTTGAAGGGTCTTAAGGATCTTAGCTTGGGGGTTGCAAAGTGCCTTAGTGGGTTTGAGGTCTGTTTTGGACAGGTTTAGCGCAAGGCGTGAACGCAGGTTGTTGCAGTGTTTTATGGGTTTAGGCTTTAGGGTTCATACAGTTTGGGGTTTATACCGTGTAGGGGTTATGCTGCTTAGGGTTTTTACGGTTTAGAAGAATCTTAAGAAGAAACTTGGAGGAGAGCTCAGACGCGCTCTGGAGTTTGGATGCAATTTCTGTCCCAAACCCTAAACCCTAAACCCGAAACCCTAAACCCTAAACCCTAAACCCTAAACCCTAAACCCTGCGGGCCATGGAGGGTTGAAGGCCTTGGTGCCACGGCATGTCGCACTGACACTCCACTTTCCATTTCGCCCTGCGCGCTCCCCGTTTAACAGAACACTCCCTGATCCAAAGCCCGTCAATCCGTAGCCCCCGAAGCCCCTACCCTAATCCTCTGAATCGAGGAGGCCGGCAAGCTGGTGGTTCTCCGATTGACGGGGCACTCGCGAGGCGGTGCCTTGGCAACGCTGGCGGGCTTCCTCTTGGCGAAGGAGACCCGAAACCTCGGTGTTTAGGGGTTTAGGGTTTAGGGTTTAGGGTTCAGGGTTTAGGGTTTAGGGTTTAGGGCTTCAGGGCTTCAAAGCTGTGGGGCTTGAGGGTTTTCAAGCTTTCTGGATCTAGGGCTTCAAAGCCGCAGTGAACACTCCCTTCCCAGGGAGTTGCTGTGGGCCTGGGCCTCTTCTTGAACTTGCTTGCGCGGTTGAAAAAAAAACTACCAACAAGATCGCGAAATACCCGGGTGTAGGATAATGTTTTGGGGGGGAGGGTGGGGCGGTGTGCTTTTTGGAGCGGCTGTGGGGTGCAACGACTGTGGGTTTTGCAACACCTTTCGCACAGTTCTGGTTCGGGAACATCTCCCGGCATGTTCGTTTCACCTATAATTTCCGGGGCAGACGAATTTCCCTCAACCCTAAACCGTAAACCCTAAATTGCTGCAAGTCCAGGTCAAGCTCTCTGGGCCTTCCCTTGCCCTTTCCGTTGCTACCCGGCCCTTGCAGGAGTTCCCTGCTGTGGACGTCAGGGTGGTGGTCTTCGGCTGCCCCCGGATAGGAGATGCAGAGTTTGCAGAAGTCTACCGGAAGCAGGAGAATCTGAGTTGGGCCTGCTTCCTCCACGGGCAAGATGTCGTAGGTCTCCTACCCCCCTGGCTTTGCCACATCTGCCCGCCCATCGAGCCCGCGACTTCATTTCAGACGAGGCTCGTTGCGAGCCTGGTGGAGTCCCACACGATGGAGGGCTACTTGTCCTCACTCAGGTGCGACTACGCGCTCCGAAGCGGCGCGCCGGCGGAGGCCCAGCAGCTGCTTCGCAACATCCGGGATCCCGGGCTGAAAGCGGCGCTGGCCGTGTCTCTTCAGGCGCAGGGCAAGGACTCGGCCGCTCTGCTTCTTGGTAGCCCAGTGGTACCCTTTACTCTTTTCTATTGGGGGTCATGGGTTCCCTTATAAAAGAACCAACCCAAAAAAAAAGGTGCCCTTTTTGGAATATGGTTGCTGGGCTACCAAGGCTTCGGGAGGTGCAGCAGATGCAGCGGCGGCTGGGCGACGTGTACCTGAGTAGCTGAAGGAGTACACTTTACACTTTTTGGGCTACTATTAATCCCCTATAAATCTGAAAGTGTACACTTTTTTGGGGCTTATGAACTCAGCAACTAAGGTACAGGGAGGAGCACTGCCGGCTGAAGGCGGAGGAGGTCCTGGGCACCCTCCACTTCCTCGAGGGCAGCTTCGCGGCTGGCGACGGAGCCGCCAGCGAGTCGAAGCTGACGGACATCGAGGAGTCTCCCGAAGCATCCCTGAACCCACGTAGGCTTTGGGGTTTTAGGGCTTAGGGTTTAGGGCTTAGGGCTTAGGGTTTAGGGTTTAGCTCACTCCTCCCTCAGGAGAAGCTGCACCATCTGGCCGTCCATGCCGCTGGGTCGCTTTCCAGGGAGGCCCGGATCGGCCTGGTGGAGTTCATCCTGCAAGCCGCCCTGAGCTGGGTCTTCCGCTTGGCTAAGGCGGGCATGTTCCCCAAAATATGGCGCTTCCCCAAGATGATCCTGAATTAAATCAGGAGCCCCAGAAATGGGTACCCGTAGGTTTTATAGGTATCCCCCTGGGCGGGGTCGGCGTTTGAGAAGTCTGAGGGAAGAAGATTTTCGAGTTCGTTCTGAGGTGTGTCGTTGGCCTTTGGGGATTGAGCGCCATTAGGCGATCTGGCCTCCTTCGTTGTTCGCGAGTGGACACGTTCATGGACTTTTCCTACCCTAAACCCTAAACCCCTAAACCCTAAACCCTAAACCCTAAACCCTATAAACCCTAAACCCTATAAACCCTAAACCCTAACAGAGGTGGGCCTCGATCCCGCGCTAATCTTGCACAAGCTGGGGAATTTGACTCAGAGGCTGCGGACGCCCTTGCATCTTCTTGCAGATGCCCTCGGCTCGCAATGGTTTCGTGGGGGTAAGGGTTTAGGGTTTGGGGGTTTGGGGTTTGGGGTTTGGGGTTTAGGGTTTAGGGTTTGGGGTTTGGGGTTTGGGGTTGGGGGGTTTAGGGTTTATAGTTTATTTATAGGGTTTATAGGCTTTATGGGCTTTATGGGCTTTATAGGCTTTATAGGCTTTGTAGGCTTTAGAGGCCTTGTAGGCTTTGTAGGCTTGATTGGCTAATTTGTAGGTGTCTCGCACCGCCCTCAGCAGCAGGTGTGGCATGTGACGCCAGCCGGCCTTTTCTTAGGTGTCTCCTTTTCTTGTAGGCGTTAGAGGCATGATAGGCTTTAGGGCTTAGGGTAGGCCTGCAACGGCACATGTGGCTTCCCGACTGCAACAGAGGAGCTGACCCACCAAGAGTTCTTCGAGGCCTTGCCGTCGCTCGCGAGGTTTGAGGCCTTTCACGCGCGATACTCTGGGGCAAGGGAGCCACTTCTCATCCAGCAGGAGCTTCAGGTGGTGGTTTCGAAAATTCGGGGGGTACCTTATTGGGGTCCCTTATTCATAAGAGAATCCCTACATCTTTGGGGGCCTTTTCGGTCTAAACCCTAAACCCTAAACCCTAAACCTTCTAGCCGATTCTAGCCCTTCAGGTCGCAGGGCATCAGGCACCTTCAGTAGGGACCACGGCCTTGGGATCCGCAGCCGGGAAGCCTCGAACAGATCTGCCCCCAAGGTTTAGGGTTTAGGGTTTGGGGTTTAGGGTTTAGGGTTTAGGGTTTGGGGTTTAGGGTTTAGGGTTTAGGGTTTAGGGTTTAGGGGCCCCCCCAAAGCCTAAACCCTAAATCCTCAACCCTAAGCCCTACACCCTGAACCCCCCAACCCCCTCAAGTTGTTGGCATAGGGGCCTTCCTAGAAGGGAGGAGGTCCAGCAGAACCTGCGGAGGTTTTTTGGGTTTAGGGTTTAGACTCTAGACCCTCATCCCTAACCCTTTGCCCTAAACCCTCAACCCTAAACTTCGAAAAGCCGAAACTGCAACCCCAAAACATGACCGAGTGAGTGCTTTCAAGGCTGAGGGTTTTGGGGAGCGCCGGAATCCTTAAGGACAGGCACGGAGGGATCGAGACCCCAAACCAAAATGAAACCCTAAACCACAAACCCGAATGGAACCCCAAGCCCTATACTTATCGAATTCCTCAACTCACCCAAACTTTGTTACAGTTGGGTAACATTTTACATGTTTAAGGGTACTTAAACCCAATAAGGAATAAACAAATTTAATTTTTAATATTATCCCAACAATGAGCAAGCAAAGCCCCCTAGGTAAGTGCGACGACCTAGCAGCTTCATAGCGCAGGCTCCCGGTATCGCGTCGAGCTCCGTGGGTCCGACATCCAGACCTTTGTGGGCCCTGCGCTCGGACCCCAGTTTGGGTGAGGGGGGTTTAGGGTTTAGGGTTTAGGGTTTAGGGTTTAGGGTTTAGGGTTTAGGGCACATTGGAGCCGGTCCAAGGTTTCGGGGAGTCAGGGTTTAGCGGGCTTAGGGTTTTAGGGCTTAGGGTTTTGTTACTCTGATTATTATGTTCTTTCTCTTTGTTTTTTTTTTTTTGGGGTGGGGGGGGTGGGGGGGGGGGGGGGGCGGGGGGGGGGGGGGGGGGGAGGGGGGGGCGGGGGGGGGGGTGGGGGCGGGGGGGGGGCGGGGGGGGGGGGGGGTTGGGGGGGGGGGGGGGGGGGGGGGGCGGGGGGGGGGAGGGGCGGCGGGGGGGGGGGGCGGGGGGGGGGGGCGGGGGGGCGGGGGGGGGGTTAGGGTTTCGGGTTTCTGGGAGACTTTCGGGTTCAGGGTTCAGGGTCTAGGGCTGTGGGCTTTGGGGGAGCTCGGGCTTCGCGGAGTGCCTTGGGGCCTTCGAGGAGTTATTCCGAGGGCTCATGGAGAGTTCCATTCCTTGGAAGGGCGGATGAGGTCGTGTTCTGCTCGGTGTGGCAGTGTGCACTCTTTGCCCCCCCCATGATCCTCAGAAGCTTAGGGCTTAGGGTTTAGGGCTTAGGGCTTAGGTTTAGGGCTTAGGGCTTAGGGCTTAGGGCTTAGGGTTTAGGGTTTAGGGTTTAGGGTTTAGGGTTTAGGGTTTAGGGTTTAGGGTTTAGGGAGTTTAGGGTCATTCCCAGGCTTCAGAGCCTGGAAGCTGGGGAGCTTGAGACAGAGCGGGAGGTGGAAGAGAGGATTCAGTTCATCAACGCGAAGGTGCGGGCATTCATGAATTCGACGGCCTTGCCTGAAGTCTTCGATGACTGCCAGGGATGGCTCCAGAAGTGTGCCTGGGTAGGCCCCTGGGATAATGTTCTTTATTCTGTTCTTTTATTGGGTTTAAGAGAATCATCTTCAGGAATATTTTTCAGAGGCGTTAAGGGGCCAACCGAGGTGCCGATTGGTGCATTGTCGTGACAATGCCTGCATGCCACCACAAGCTGCCGTTTGTGTTGGTCGACTTGCCGGGCAACAGCGCCGCCTGGACTTTTGAGAGCCATCCGCCACTTCCCTGGCGCATACAGGGCTGTATAGCTTGGTAGCCCAATGGTGCCCGTTACCTTTGTTTGGTTCTGGGTTCCCTTATCAAGTAGCCAACCCAAAAGAGGGTGCTCTTATTATCATACGCTTACTGGGCTACCAAGATAGTCCAGCACCCATCCATGAAGCCACGCATTTCGGCGAAGCAACCAAGGAAGGGGATGTTGCAGGCGAGTTCATCAATGCCATGATAAAGGGAAGTTGCCGCCGGGCCATTTCAGCTCTGCTCACGGTCAGCCCGGATCATCTGATGCTTGGACATCAAGAATGACCCCCAAGACCCAAAACCCTAAAACCTTACAGTAAACTCCATCATCCCAGTACCCCAAGAGGAATACTAACGGAAATCCCGGCCCTAATCATCCTTAAGCCATGTTCCAACTTTCTGGAGTTTACTGTGGGCCATGTCAACCTTGAACCAAAGTTCGTGATCGCGGTGGTCCCTTTGAAACGGCTCTTAGGCGCCTATCACCCCTACTAGGATGCCTAGTAGTACCCTTATTCCCTTTTTGGGGGGGGTTTAGGTTCCCTTATAAACCCCTTAAGCAAAAAAGTGCACCCTTTTTAAGCCTAGGTTACTGGGCAGCCTAGCCTAAACTTTTTTGGTGGCTCCAACTGCAAGGCTTCAGAGGCCCCGCACAACAACTCCCAAACTCCTGAACCCTGAACCCCTATGACTCCAAGCTCTTGTCGGGTTTAGGGTTTCTAGGGTTTACCTTGAAAGCCAGTAGACTATAAACACGGGTTGCAGAATCTTGGGGGCCATAGTACCTTAAACCCTAAACCCCCCCCCCCCCCAAGCCCTAAACCCTAAACCATACTAGCCTCGTATTTTGGGGTAGCCTAGTAGGGAGTCTCCAAAGCCTCCTTGTCTAGGACCCGGCTAGTTGTTACTTCTGGGTAGCCAGGCGTTTCAGGTAGGGTTTAGGGCTTCGAGAGTTGAGCAATCCAGGACCGAGTTGCAGCCTGAGCCGTCCTGAAAGGGAACCCCTGTAGACTCCAAGCCCTTGTGGGGTCTAGGGTTTAGGGTTTAGGGTTGAGGGTTTAGGGTTTAGGGCAGTTTAGGGTTTAGGGTTTAGGGTTTAGGGTTCACGGTTTAGGGTTTAGGGTTTAGGGTTTAGGGTTTAGGGTTTAGGGATGTTTAGGGCAACCCAGGACCGAGTTGCAGGAGAAGGGAGGCTTGGGGCCCCTGCAGCGCTTCTTCGCTGGGGCGGAGACCTTCAGCGGCTACTTCGTGGTGATGACCAAGGCCGCGACATTCTACTGGAACTGAAGGCCCTAAGCCCTAAACCCTAAACTTGAAACCCTAAACCCTAAACCCTAAACCCTAAACCCTAAACCCTAAACTCAAAACCCTACATACTGCTTGAACGCTTTTGGTTTCCGGGGGGTGTTGGGCTGAGGCGACGACGATGGGAGTTCCTAGTTCCTGGGGCATATGGGCAGTGCTGACACTTGAACCCGCATCCCTAAACCCTGAATCCATCTCCTGAAGGTTTCTTCGAAGAAGGTGGAGACTCAAATTCGGCCGGAGTTGGAGAAGTATGCCGGGATGCTGCAGCCTCCAGCTTTGGCGGTGAAGTTCCTCTGTCCGCTTGGTTCAGGTTGTTCTGAGGATTGCCTTGTTTTCTCTATCTGCCCTGGCAACCTCCGAAACCCTATTTCTGTGTGGCCCCGCAACAGTGATCCCAGGTTCGTGAACAGCTTCCTGCTGCGCGCGCAGGGCGCGTTATCAGACGGCCCGCTTCCAGACGAGTTCCCTACTTCGGCGCCGCCACGAGAGCAGGAGCGTTGCCGAGCCGCCTTCCGAGGAGCACGCGGCCAAGACTTGGAGGACGACGACGATTTTGATGGCAAGCGGATTGGAGAGGAGCTTGCCAGGAAGCTCGCAAGCTTTCCTGACAGCTGCACCTTTCCTCGCTTTCTGTCTACCTTCGTTGAAGGACGCCTGCCAACAATGATCCTGGAGCCGACGCTCCGCAGGACCAGG
>CAJNDS010002629.1:0-53479 GCA_905221605.1 Symbiodinium natans
GTGGCAAAAGGCCTGCAGGCCAGCATTTTCTGCAACCCCTCCAGGGTTTAGGGGTCTCAGGTTTGTTTGGAGGGGTTGCTATCTTCAGTTTAAGTTTAGGTCGTTCCCAAACTTCATTGACTGTGATTCAAAGCAGGCGGTTCTGGCTTACAAGATGATGGGATAGAGTCACAGCATGTTAGAATGGTTAGAATGCACAAACAAAGAGGACAACTGCGCAAAAACACGAACAAGAACACTTTTCAAAGCACACAGGCCCGCAAGGCCTTTCCCAATTTGCCAAACCCGAAGATTAGGCTTTGGCAAGTGTTTGCTTATTATGCTTCTGCCGCAAGGTTCAGCTGTTCTTAGTCTTTCGATTTTCAGAAAGTGCCCGAAAGCACGATTAAACTGATTGGAGTGTATTGTTTTTGCGTCAGGTCATGTCCGTCATCTACGTGCAGAATGCGGAGGCGTACAGAAGGGGGACCCCAGTCAGGGGTAAAACGGGCCATCATGGGCCCGCCTGGGAGGGAAGCGGGCCCCCGCGACCTAACTAACGGGCGGTTTTGCTCTTAAGCGTCTCTACTGTGTAGGTAACCCAATATCACAAATTTGAATTCCCATAAACACGAAGACATGCAGCAGCCATTTGCCATCCAGGTTGTCCTCTTGACCCTACATGCCCCAGACCAGGTGTTCGTGAACTACCGGGCGCGACGCTCGGAGATCTCGAGTGTCATGACGCCGGAAACACCGACTCTTGGCTTGCCATCATGTCGAAATGCTAGAAGGCACTGCCAAGACACGAGGTTGAGGTTGGGCGAGGTTCAAGGGTGACCTTGGGCACATGTCGAAGCAGGGGGGCCTGATCGAGGTAAGCTAGACGGCTGGACGGGGGATCATCAGCTGCGCCTCCAGTTTTGGGCGTGTACAATCGATGCCTGCTGTTAAGAAGGGAAAGGCAAAGCTTCAAGCAGAGCACAAGTGGGCTAATGATAAACCACGCATGTCGTCACCGAAGTACATGTATATGACCCGGAGGATCGGTGATGTTTGGGATGTGAAGACTGCAGCTGTGCCACTGGCCGGCGTCGGCCGCATGAAGGACAGACAACTTGCTTGAAAGTTTGATCAGCAAGACATTCGACACGAGTCACCCTGCTGTCTTCTGAACTTCTTTTGCAAGTATAGATTCGGCAAAGCGAAGCTCAGGGTGTCATCAGGACTCCATGTACTGAGTCTACTATATGCAAGGAAAGTTTCCTTAGCGGTCCCCACAAGACTTTGCCCTGAAGTCCTTGCACAACTTCAGGAGAACCCTGTGGATCCGAAAATCAACGAGCACTACCTTTGGCATGGCTGCAAGCCAGAACCTTGAGTCAAGTTGAGCGCACATGCCGCGTTTCGACCATCCCGGTCTGAACGTTCAGAAAACCCGTTGAAGGGTTGCCTACAGAAGGTTGACAGTTTCCAGGTTAAGGCTTCAGGCGTTGAGGGCAGGTACCTACAGACTTCCTCATAGAGCGCGGGCAAGCAGGGTCTCTATGTAAAGCATTGACGGCCGGAGCCGACATGAGTTAAGTACGATTCTTCAAAAGTGCAAAAATGTCAGTCTCTCTGGTCTTCTCCCTCTCTCTCGGCCTCCCTCTCTCTTTGCCGTGCGCAACAGCCGAGGAAGGAGCTGAGGGCAACATGGCTTGTCGGAACCCGATCCAGTAGGACCTGATGCCCTGGCCTGGGCTTTCACATCAAATCAAATCCCCACAAGAGACTGGCATTGCCAATGTTTGCCACGTAAACCCAGCCGCAGCACTGCGGATGTGAGCAGAGCGAAGGCATCACTGATGCCAACTTCGACTTGACCCGTGCCCCGGCCTGGTACTCTTTCCGCGTGACAGAGGCGTTATACAGATCAGGAGTTCTCAAGCAGAATGCAGCGGCAGCTGATAATCAGCGAGGTGGAACATTCTGCGGGGAAAGATTTGGGGCATGTTGCTGCTGGAATGGCCCCAAGAAATCCCCAAGAATCCCAAGCCACAGACCCTCCATACCCCAGTCCAGACAGATCCATAGGTGCGGGGACAGCATTCGGCTCACTCTTCGGACCAGGCATTTACCTGGCTGAAAGCTGCCCCTTGTCTTGCTTTGGACAGGGTTTCTGGAGGAGATTGCAGTCTTACAGGGCTTCTCAATGCCCAAATTTGTTCTGCAGTCCGCCCCCCAACACTGAGATGAAATTCCCACTCCCGAACCATGAGCTCCAAACTCTGAAGCCCCTGCCCCAGGTATGAAAGCCGACGAGTACACACAACCGGATCACCGGGGTTACTTTCCTCTGCTGCTGTGCCGGGTGGTGCTCGAGAGCTGATATACTGGTTTCACTGGCCATTCGGGGCGTCGCAATGTCTAGCGAATGTTTGGGTGATCCGCGCGTAGCATTGCTAAGCTGCCTTGAGTGGAATGGGAAGCACACAGGGTCTAGCCACTTTTGCTTGCCAACGGCTTTCACCTACGTAAAGCCCTGACGCTGATCTTTCCAATGACCTGTTCCTGTGATAGCGGAACTGATGCCGAAGGTGTCAGCCGCTGTCAGCCATTGTTGAATGCCCAATCTCAACAGTCTGATGGCTGTTTTGGTTGGCACTCCCCCCCCCCGTCCCGAGATTGACCCCCACTGCATGTCAAGACCTGCAAGCCATTGCACGCCCAATCCCCCTAGCCATGCCAAACATCCTAAACTCCAAGTCAGGTGCTGGGGAACGTCCTCTACTGTGATCACCCCTCACCGGTGTCTATCAGTTCCGACCTGGTGGCTGCCTGTGGCGAGCGAGGAGGCCGTATGAAAGGGCGGAACTAGAGGGGCGTTGACTGTCGCTGACGAGCAAAGCGAGGGATAACAAGGCGAATTTAACGAGGTGCTGAACCAAGTTCAAGAGACCCCTCCCCCGTGAGTTGTCAACCGTTGTCAACCCTTGAGCCGCTTCCCAGCCATATTTTTGCCAAGCTGTCTCCTCAGGCTACCACAGCATCCTGGGAGACCGGGAGAAGGTTAATGGAACCTTCCGCGAGTTCATAGCCGCTGGGAATGGACTCAGATACTGTTGCATTTGCACAGTACTATACAGAGCCTAGTAAGGCTTAGGATAGACTGGGGGGGACGACAATTTGGGTGGATTTCAGGCTCAGGAGTCTGAGGCTTTCCACTGCTGTGCCTGATCAAAGAGACCGCAGACCTCAGGTCTTCGACAACCACCAGGTGTATCCTGAGTACATCGTTTGGTACCGCCGAGTTTTTTAGCGACCGCCTTTCCAAGGGCTAGTTTTTGTTCCAAGAGGGGTTTCGGGATTGCAAAGTCAGGAAATGCATGTGGGGAGGTCTCGAAGCCGGCCAGTTGAAGGCTTATGCAGCTATGCATTGCTGGCCGTTGTGCTCTGGGGTCTGGTGCTTAGGCTTCTGTAGTTGTAGTTCGATGCGGGCCTGCAGCGTCAAGAGCTGTAGAGAGTTGTGACTGCTGTCATGGGCCCATTTTTGCGCCTCCGGTCTATGCCTGGGCAATATGCCGCTTAGGCTAGTTCCATGCCTAACGCTTCGTCGAATGCAGCTCTTATTCGGTGCCAGGCTGCAGACATATGCGACATACCGGAAACGCATAATTTCAAAGTCGTCATTCATTTCTTAATGGTTGCCCCTTGGCGTAGATCTGGAACCTCTTAATCTCCAGATCTGAGAAGTTCAGATTTCCATGCCAACCCTTGCTTAAATAAGAGTTCATAACAGGAGCAGGGATGCCCACTTAGTATCCTTCAATATCCTTCATATTCGCAAATCAGTTCAGATTTCCATGCCAACCCTTGCTTAAATAAGAGTTCATAACAGGAGCAGGGATGCCCACTTAGTATCCTTCAATATCCTTCATATTCGCAAATCAAAGTGAGAAAAAAAAACCCAGGCTACGTTGAGCTTAACGAACCCCCCGTTGCTGTATCAAGGCCTTTGGTAGACGAAGCGAGGCAGCATGGTGAAAGGGCTTACGGGTTACTATTCTGTTTCTGTATAACACGTGTGTTATGTATATATGCATGTAGAATTCTGTGTATGTGGGTGTGCATGTGAACCTACGGGCATGGACCAGAGCAGAGGACCGGCTGCACAGCAGCTATGGTCTTCGTAGTTTCCCTGATGGGATTCTTGGTGCACCACGGTTGAGATCACCAGCTTGGCCTGTGTGTGTCGCAGTTCCTTCACAGCCCTCAAACAGCCCTAACAGGATTCTCCTTGCAGAAGATCATCCCTTTTGAAGGGACACGGAATAATCCAGTAAGCACGTTGAGGCACTTTGCAGCAGCCACACCTTGTTCTCTGTGACAAGCAGGCAAGCCTCAGTGTTCTCGACACATAGTTGCGGTCGTCGACTGCAACTGGACCGTTAATAGAGCATGCTGTTTGGGGAAAGGTAAGTGCTCAAGGACCGAAAAATTATTCCCGTCAAGGGTAAATGCCCTGCTGCCCACAGAGTCTTTTGCTGAGAGCAGCTCCGTTCCACACAGCGCTTGCTTTAATTGACTGTGCCAGCAGCATCGAAGGCATGTTCTACTCATCGAGTGTTGGAGTCTAGAGGTTAATCAACCCTGACAAAAGCTTGCAGATGACTGCTGGCTTTCGGCAATCCTGAACTCGCTTTAAAGCGAAGGCACGATGGAGCCAATGGGAGTCGCCGAAAAGCCGAAAAGCGTAGGCGTAGGATGGCTTGAAAGGGTGCTTGGGTGGCTCAACTTCCAAGGAGGAGTTGTTGTGTACAAGAAGCCTCAGGCGTCGAGGTAGGTTTGTAAGGAGCGCTGCCTGATTGCTGCCGCTTTGCCGATGTTGAGACAGAAACCAGGGCAGCCTGTCCCCCTTCGCCATGTCAACCGATTAGAAGGCTTGAGGCTAAGGCGTAGGACTACGCGTGGCTCATCTCGCATCCCACTGTCCTACTGTGTGCTGCCTGGGCTTTGAAGCTTTGGGTCAAAGGTGGTCCCCCGAGTTCGCCACTGGGCCACGGTTTTTGGCAGGGGGGATCTCCGGTGGTTCAGTCTTACAATGCAGGGAGGGATCCTCTGCTCAGTTTCGGGAGAGGCTTCACGCTTGGGGCAAGAAGGTTCAATACAGTCGGTCAGCCACCCAGCTCTAAATGACAGCAACGGGCTGGAAGAGCACCGAATTTCGGTGGTGATTGTGGGGTGTCAATATATGGTAATAACGGGTCACAGCTTGGCACTGTCAATGGAATCCAAGACGCATGAACGGCATGCTGATGCAGTCCTGTTTCTACGAGGGGTACAGTAACGCCCAGGCAGCCATGGCTGGTGACCCCTACCCTTCACCACCGCCTGCAGCTCGCTTTGTGGGGATCGACCTGGGTGTGACTTGCGCCGGGGACCCGGGCGAAATAAGGTGCCTGAGGGTACATGGGGATGCTGGTTCTGGTGGGGGTGGCTTCTGGCTATGGTGGCCCAATGTGGCCCAGTTTGTTTGCCGATTCTTTTGGCTGCCCACGGACTAGGTCAAGTTTCCCGTCAGCGTCCCAGATCGAAAAAAGTTGCGAGACACCCCGTCCTAGCCCTGCCTTCAGTTTCCATCTGTTCCTTTAACTGAGGTTGTGGCATCTTGTAGCGCGGAGGACACTTTCAGACACCGGAAAGCTTTGACAAGCACAACTGGAGTTTGAGTTTGAGATGCAACCCAGGCTACGATTGGAATTCGGGATGGCACTGATAGACATCCGAGCTCGAACCCTGCGAAGACAATGCACGGAGCATTTGCCAGGGCGTGCTGGTTGTTAAACCCAATCCCTTCACCCAACCACGACCTGAACAATGACCAGGAGCGAAATGCCATCTCCATTTGCACCAACGATGTATCTGGACGATCAACGCCTGCTGCAGTCTCCTTCGATGGCAAGCTTCGTCACGTGGGCGTCCCACGGCACGAACTTTCAGCCTTAAGTCTGTGTAGGCTGAGTTCGTCACCGACGATTATCTCGCGGCTGTCCGGCTGTCCTTCCAGCTTTAGGCCGATCCGTTTTTGAGTGGAGGCCCCAACTCCACCGCCCAGGCCCAAGGCCTTCTTGAGCCATTGAATCATTGTGAGCCCAAAAGCTCAGGTGAACGCTGAAGGCCGCTTGATGAGCGCGCCGAAGCAGACGATCTCGCACTTGCCCCTGGCCCTGGTGCCAGATCCTGGAGTTAGCACCGCGCGTTTTTCGTGGGTTTATATTATAGGAGTATGTAGACATGTCGAGACTTATTCCCAGAGGGGGCAGCTAGGGGGCAACCTTGTCTCGACTCTGGTAGATTTTCTGTTTTCATGTCTTCTTCTTCTTCTTACTCCCTTGAGTTCTTTACGGACCCTGTGCTGAAGCCCGAAGTTCGTTTCAGAAGAGTCGATCGCTTGGTCTTTTGCCGCACAGGTGGCCTCGGATTCCGCCCAGAAGCGAGCGGAGAAGTATCAATTTCTTTTCCCGACGCAAGAGGATGGAATGGCCGAGCCCTACAGGGCAGTGGTTGTACCGGGTAGCAATGGGCAGGGTTTGTTTGAGCAAGAGCGTTGGGACCGTTGGGATCTCCTTGCTGCTCGTCAGCCCTCATTCCTCTGCATTCCTCTGCATCATGTCGTAGCTTCCTGAGCTTCCTGTGCGCCATCACCACCACACTACCCGCCCCCCCAGCTCCCCGATTTAAACCCCGAAGCCTGTGTCCGATGGAGGACGGCAAGCTGGGCCCAGTCACCTTTGACGGCAAGGATTTTCCGGTGCCCAGCTGCGGTCCTTTGAGCGTGCCTCCGGTGACACATGTCATGTTCGTGAATCTACTGTGCGGGCCCTTTGTGGTTGAACAGGGCTTCGAGACTTCACATTTGTGATGTGTTGAGAGCTCTACTAGCGCTTCGTCTGCGGATGCTCGGGGCGCTAGGAATCATCTCGAAGCCTTATCCAAGTAAAGTTATGCATTTTTTTTTGAGTGTTGGGCGGAGTAGGGACTGCTCGGACTGCTCGGATTCTGTTTTCGACCCATGCGCGTGCACCCGCATATGTTTGTTTTCTGAGCCAGGAATCAAACACACAGCTCCAATACCACTCGAAGTGTCGAGAGGCAATGTGGAAGCATAATGCCTGCCCCTTCCACAACCGGGTGCCAGTTCGGTGCGCCAAGGAAGTGACAAACCAGACATGAACTCCACATACCCGAGTCCCCAAAATTCTGAAACCAACAGTGTCCGGAAGCTCAGCACATCTCAACCTAGGTGCTTCTTCGCACTCTCAGCGGCCACCTGCACAATTTTTTGTGCATTCTTGGATGCTTGTATGTTATGTTCCGGAAAGTTTCGGGCTGCAAAATGCTGCAAAGGCTGCCAAGGCGGCCGTCGTGACAGTCTCTGTTGCCACTAATTTCCTAGCCGTTCAAGTCAATTGACCCTGCAGATGACACCGTCCCGAAAGTGCGGGGCTCCGGCATCTGAGGCTACGCAGTCGACGAGGGGACCACTTTACAGCAGCTCCTTGGCCCAATCTTGCTGGGCCGTCAGGGCACAATGTTTCTGGCTTCCGGGCGCCGCTAAATTAAATCTGGGCCGAAAACGCCAGGTAAAACATAGTGTACATGGGCAGTACATGGGGCCTTCCTTGCGTTGAAGGGCCAGGGTTTGCAATTGGACTTGGAAATGCGCTTGCAACTTGCGACATGTGTTGAGCTGGCCGATTCAACATCCGACAGACCTGTCGAACCTCGCTGAAAGTGTGCGTTGCGTGGCCCTGGGCTCAACAAATATCAACGATAGCTGGGAAGCGGCCAGTTTGGCTTGTCTCCTGAGGCTTTGCATTGCCGTCCCAGACTTTCTGTCCGACAAAGAGCTGGCGGTTGTCCACGATGCTGTGCTTTGGGCGCGTACTTAAGCAAAGCATTGAGCTGAAGGAACACCGTATGGACGGAAGTACGTAAGCACAGGACAAAGCCCCGAATCTACCCCAGCTGCCCTCGGTGGTCTGCATATTGAATGTCATTGTTGGTTTCTACACACACATATATGTATATATTGATATATGTTTTCATATAATATAATACTAATAATACATATATATACATATATACCTATATATTGTTTATACCACGGTATTTGTAATGTGACGAGGGGGGGGGGGGGGGGGGGCAGAGCTGTACAAGTTGCACGCGCCCCTGAATGTATCCTACAGTGAAATATTTCCAATCTGTCGAAGCGTCTGTGTATCTGGCGTATCTCAGAGGTGGGACTTGCAGACCTTGCAGCTTCCACGCATCTTCTTCGCCATTCCGATGCCGTGGCCGTGGCCTTCGCCCACAGCCAAGGCTTGGATGTCCGTGGCTTTTGAGGCGATGTTGGCGATGTTGAACCATAGCATTTCCTAGCACTTCCTAAAAAAAGGCAGGATCCGAGCGTGCAATATAGGCTAGATAGGCTTAGGCCCTCAAGGTTCTCAAGGCTCTTGAGCCTTCCCGGCACCGCCTCTTCCATTGCTCAATGTATCAAGAAGTTAGGTTGCCTTACAGCCGCCACAGTGAACCTCGAGGGCTGGGCCGTAGGAAGTCCCGAGTCCTGGAAGGGAATCTCGGTCCCCCAAAGTTTAATCATTGGACTGCTATCGGAACCTTCTTGGGAGCTAGGGCTCCAAAGGTTTTCCAAAGGGTTTCCTGGCCTTGCAGTGTAGCCCTTCATGACTGACGAGGGCTACCGTGTATGTCAGCTTGCGCCGATGCAGTGGTACAGTAAACTGTAAACCTCCACACCTGAAAGCTGTCTTTTGTATGTGAGCCCAAATTGAGGTGTCAGTGCTTAGACAAATCTTGTTTCGGCTCTGCAGGGCTAATCGTTCTTGCCTCGGGAGGTCGTTTGGATTTTGTTTATCGCTTGGCCCATCATTATGCATGCTTCAATCCCCGGTCTTTAACGTCTAGGCGGGTGGCAAAAAAAACCAAACAGAAGTCTCAAGACAGAGGCTCCTCCCTGCTGCCGGAGGGAACCGAGGAGCAGGGGTGCTGTTCTCTGGTACAGGGAGTTCTCCTCGTGTACAGTACCTCATGAGGTTGGAGAAATAGTGGTCAACCTGCAAGTCTCAACTCATCCAAGCCGAGTTGTATTGTAGTGTCTACTCAGGCCGGCACTGCACTACTCAACTTCGCAGGATGCCAAATTGAAGCTTAAAGTTCCGGATGCGAGATTTCAAGTTAGGCTTTGGGACAAGACGATTTCGGCGATGCGCTGTCACGAAGTCAGCTCCAGGAGTCAGGACCCACAGTTCTGCACAAGTCAGGAATGAAATCTTAAGCTGCGACTTGTCTCAGTCTCAGCGACAGCAAAAAAGGATTGCCAATCCAAACAAAACACTTCTATACCTATTCAACCATCAGATAAGCAAAGACAAGCACCAGGAGCGCACGGTGGGCTTCGTGGACATTGGCTCTTCCCACGGCACTGTGTCCGTGGTGCCCCGAATTTTCTGGCCCAGTCTGAGGTGACACGTTCATGCGCAGCAATTCCGTGTCTTTAACATTGGAATCCTTAGTTGTGGAGGAGCAGCGAATTCATGAGCGATTTTCGCTCCATGTCTTGCTGCACTGAACAGATATCATCGATTTCCATCGGCCGGCTTGAGATTTCTCGGACGGTTTTGGAGTGTGAGGAGCTAAAGTGGATGCAAATGTCAGTACGAAGCGTTTTTGGCCACAATCACCACGGCACCAAGGTCCGTTTTGCCCGCAAAGAGGGCGCACCCGATGAGGCGTCCTCACCCCTCGCCGCAGGCATATCTGCGGAGTTCCTGCAACCTAGACGAAGTGATGACAACCTTAACTTTCTCGTGGAACGGCGGTCTAAATCCAAAACATGGGAAGTACAGGTGCGAGTGCAGCCTGCAAGATTACTGCAAGATTACTGCAGCATTCGCTCTGATCATCTCTGGTCCTTTCAAAGTTGCGAGTGGAGAGCAGAAGCGATTGCAATCACAACTGCGCTCTCATGTCGCCGTACCTGCCGCAGAGATCGCCGAGGTACCGGTGCAGCGAGGAGGAGTTGGGCGTGCAAAGTGTCTGTGCTCAACTTGTACACGTGTTGATCTTGGTCGAGGCCTTCAGATAGATGTATCGTGGCGTGAGGATGTGATCAGATCTCCTTGCTGGTTGACGATTGTAAGTACTGCATGGCAGGGGTGTCAGGAAGCCACCGTTTTGCAGGCCTCCCATTTTCATCTTGAACCCTACAAACATTCAAAGACATGCCTGACTGGAGTCCCCCCAACCGGGACCGCAAGGCCTGATGACGGCTCTTCTGAAGGAGGCGATCTCCCGAATAGAGCAGAAGCACTCGTGCAAGGTGGGGGACTTCACTACTTTGCCTCCCCACGCAAAAACGACTCTAATTATAGCCGTTCTTTGCCCTGCCTGCCACGCTTGGTGCTTGGTGCTATTTAGTTGCTACATGTATTTACTATGGTTCGTTTGAATGCACCGTTTGCCCAATTTGCCCCACTTGACTGTGACTGAACAGCTTCGCCACACAGCGTGGTTGCATTCACATGGATGAACGGTAGCGTTTTGGACTTGTAACCATTTCCTTCCACTTGCCCCTCTTGCACTCCTCAGTTGGCAAGCACGCAAGTGAGTGAGGCAAGTAGGGCTAAGTAGGGCAAGTGCCCCAAGCCCAGGAGCCCCCCTCCGCCAATAAGGCTGCGCGCACTGCCCGGCAGGATGGCGGCGGCTGAAGCTCATGATGCTCGCTTTCTACCGGCCAGAAAGGTGGTAGCGGCGCAGCGGCTGATGCTCATGATCGAATGGCTTGTGGGCGATGCCGGGACCAGAAGGACAGCAGCAACTGATGCTCATGATGCTCGCTTCTGGGCGCTGCCGAGTGGTTGATGCTCGTGACGCTCGCTTGTGAATGCTTTTTGCCGCCGCCGCAGCAGCAGCAGTAGTAGCACCAGCTCCTTCTTTGCCTGGCTGTCATGAGCTTTGTGTACCATGCCTTGTATAGGAAGGGAAGAGGTGCCTTCCCTTTCACCATCCGAGTCTGATGTGAGCCTGCTAATGGGGGTATCGAGTGTAAAGTGTCTCTTGACTTTCTGCCAAGAGACATCCTTGCCTCCCTCAACTCCAATCCAGGTCAAGCTTGGCACAAAGTCAGGCGTTCGCCTGGCAAACGAGGCCATTGCACCCGCGTGCACCCGCATGCACCCGCTGGCTGCCTAAATGGAAAAGCCCATGTTAGTCTGTTGGAGATTAGGCCTCGCTGGAAGTCGTATTCGTGACGCGAGCCCCCCGTGGCGCGCCCGGGATATAGACGGGAGAGCAGAGGTTGAGAGTGCCCATATGTCTGCAGAATGCGTTTCCGAAGCTTCGTGCTCACAAAAACCCTGCCAACAAATTGAGATAGCTGGTGAGCTCCAGTTGAGAGCCTTGAGTGCAGAAGAAACTGGTGCATAAAGCATAAGCCTAAGCCCTGCTGCTTCAGCCCCAAGCCCTCAACCATGCAAATTGTCGTTTAGCAGGCCGTCCATGCTCTGAAGCAGCTGAGCATGCTCCCGGATGCAGAGATGGGCGACTCAGCTGAGAGCCTTTTTGCTTCCACTGCTTTAAGGAAGGCCTGGTGTCACATCTTTCGCATGTCCGATAGACTTGATAGATTTCCGGCGTGCTTTTGAGCTGGATCCAACTGCGGTCTGACGGCAAGGGGTGAGATGTTCTTGCTGATCTCGAGACGCCCAATCGGCTTGGGACGCCGGTCAATTTGCCACATGGTCTGCTCTGAGATAGCGGGCGACGTCAGCGACGTCAACAAGTCCCGAATTGACGCTGCGTGTTGTTGCGGTGGCTTTAGCGGATTCCTGATGGCAAGTTGCTTGGAGCGCGAACCTGTGACATTGAGCAGTCTGTAGCCTACGACCTTTGAGGCTGCGAGGGTTGCTATTCGACTCGAGGCCACCAAAGAGTACAAGCTGTTTCGATTCAAGCTGAGGTGAGCGACAAAGTTGCGTGACTTGTGGAAGGCTTCACTATGGGAAACGGGGAAACGGTAGGGTGAAGGCTGTGAGCCGAGAGCAACAATTTCGACAAGACTCTTGTGTGCACAATTGAACTTCAGATGATGCTAATATCCAACTCTGGACACAGCTAGTCACAAAACAGGCCACGAGGAGATGCCCAACCTTTTTTAATCTGGCTCACATTTTTTGTTTTTTCAACCTTGGGGTGCATCGACGAAGGGGGTGATTTCAATCGTTGCGCCTGGTGACCAGTGTGACAGGGAAGAATGAGAAGGGCTAAAATGGTTGGTTGGATCTGCGATCTGGGCACCTGGAGGAGGATGCCATCTTTTGAGGCCATCTCTTGACCTTCCCATAGACTGTCCGGCTCAGCACTCTGAAGGTGGTGGCTTTGGCAGGCTGATGACCTGGAGGATGATTTTTGCCTGCCCATGTCGGTTCCGCTTCAAGCCTGCGGGGTGCCCATCCAGCGGCCCCGAGCAGAAGCCGATTGAGCACCACCATTGGGTTCTTCTGGCTCTGCTCTTATCGCAGCCTGGGCTTCTAACACCATGAGAGCAGCCCCAGTGCAGAGTCTCAGCGCAGCTTCCTAGGGTCTTGGCCATGAACTTGGGGACTGCAGGATTTGGTCCATGCCTCCGCCCACAGTGCCGTCGCAACCCTGGCCAAACGAGGTCTCGAGGCATTCATGCCGGAGGGCCCGGAGGGCCCCGAGATCGATGTGTCGGTGCCTCTGACGCGCACCGTCTTCGAGGCCTGAGGGGTCTTTCTCCAAGGCGTCTGCAGGGTGCTGCAGGGTTCAAGGGTTTGCCCTGAAATCAAAAGGTTAGGAGGATTGCTGGGATGAGTGAGCTTGGGGTTCCAAAGGGTTGTGGGGAACGCGCGCGTGCTTCATACAGCAGTTCGGCGTGCTGTAGGTTTTAGCAGGATGTCCAACAATTCTGAATCTATTTCCTTCTCGCCGCTCACTGGTCAGTTTAGGGTGCCAACATCTGCGGCAATTAATTGCTTGTTGCTTGGTTGTGGAGCTGCCAGATCCTATATCTCCTTACAACCCAATGATTTGCAGCCGCCTTCCGCGCCTTCGCACTGACACCACCCTCTACAAGTTTGTGTAGTCCTGGAGCCAAATCCGGTTTCCCATAAACAGCGCGTCGCCCGGCGCTCCGATCCTTTGTGGCTTTCATGAGGCTGCGGCAGCGTCAGTGCTTTCTCGGCTGAAGGAGGCGGCTGGATGTGCCCAAGTGGACGGGAAGTCCACGTGCAGAGTTATGTTGCTGGGTATCCCTATCTTCTCGGAGCGTCTTAAGGCAGCATGTATGGCTGAGGCTTGATATTGATGTAGGAGTTGACGGGTCAGGCATGCTCAGCCTGCATGAAAAGACCTTGTTTGCGCATTCATGCCCGTCGCTATCTATGGTTGTATTGCTTGTTCTCGCTGCAAGTTGTAGTGAAGGGACAAAGTGGAGAAAACAAAAAGAAGGCACCGCCTCACAGCATCAAACCAGAACGACACTCACTTGGTTCGCATTACTTCCATTTCACAACCCTGCCCAGCCTTGGACCACAACCCGAACCAGTCCCCTTGAGGTCTTAGCCGCCGCAGCCGCGATAGGTCCATTGGAGGCACCTCATTTGCAGGATCGGTGGAAAGGTGGGAAAGGTGGGAATGGAGTGCTGGGCATCTTCTGGGAAGTATTCTTTCTTCTTCATTGATTCGTGAAACGGTTTGGATGTTGCCAGCTGCGGGCTTCAGTCACGCGGCGTTTTCACATGCAGACTGTCGGCCAAGTCGTTAGAGCTTGTCGTTCGGTTTGCAGGGAGTGGGTGCTTTTGTGTGGAGGAGGGGGATTTGCAACATGGCTATTGCAGCGCCGAACGGGTAAGCGATGAGGGTGTGCAAAACCCAAAATCAGCCAGAACTGCATGGGAAGCTCAACATGCGAAGCGAAGCTAAACATGCGACGTTTTATCTGATTCTTTTGCCATCTTTTTCCATAATAAGTCGTAATTGCCACCAAAGTCCGAGTCTAATCCGATTGCCCAAGCACGCGGGGATGTGAATCCTCTACAGACTTTACATCATGAGGCAGTGGAACTCGTTGGCGGTGGTGGTCGCATCCCAGCCGTGCAGAAGCTGGCCACTAGGACCTGAAAAGGAACCCAAGCAGCCCAAGCAGCTTTTGCTTCATACCTTCCAATCGTTATTCTGCCAGGTTCAGCCAGTTTGTGTGGCATTGTTTTGCAGACTGGTGCCCTTTGTCAGGCCCATGCCAGAAGAGGCCGTAATCATGAGCGAACACGACGCCATACGAAGCCCTCTGAGAGCCTTGAGCCGTGTTTGAATCCTTATAGTGGCCCAGGTGAAGGATGCCGTGGGCGAGTCCGTTCCGCTGCGCTTCGGCCTCGACGGCGCCAGTGGCGCGACGAAAGTTGAGGGGCGATGACGGCTTGCATTCGTGCTGCCATATCCTGCCATATCCTGCCTCTCCTCCTACAGTATTGTTATTATGTGTTATGGTCGTTCTACCTCCTGCAAGATTGTTTATCTGCGGGCTATGTATGAAGGACGTGTAGCGATGTGCTTGCTTTGATTCTCCGGCACATGGGATGTGCGGCGGAATTCGGGACTCAGTCACAATTGGAGACCCTGCGCGCTCCTCAGTCTTGGTGCGAGGCTGCGTGGCCAGCGGCGCCGTTGCCTGGGCCGCGGGACGGCGGCCTCTGTCAGCCATGGACGCAGCGATGGGCGTAGGAAACTCGGAGCCCATGAGTCTCATTGGAGTTGTTAGTGTATATAGGTGTGAATAGTTGGAATCTTGGGTTTTTGAAGCTCCTGCTGCTTCAAGTATTCTAGACATGTACATGATCCCAAGCCACTGACCTAAAGACTGTCGGAAGTTCGCGTCGTCGTGCAACCGTACCCTCAGCTTATAATTCTAAACTTTTCAACTGCAGACTGAGACAACACGAAACCCTCGGACCTTTTAATCTTTACAGCGTTGAACCTTGAAGCTTCCAACCCTGCAAACCAAACTTCCATTATGATGTGCATTGCTGTACTGTGCTGGATTTGGTAGATATTCGGTTAGGTATGGGGGTCGGGCAGAGAGGTACCGATGCGCAGACAAATAACCCCCACTGAGTCCTCAGTGTTCTGGAGGAGGCCTCGACCAAGAGGAGCTTGGGCGCATTCGCACTCACGAGGCCGAGATAGAGGCTGTCCACAGTGAAGAGGTGTGCCCCTGCTCAAAGCTCAATGAGCTGTAGAGGCTTGAGATTGGTTTTCCTCGCGGCCTAGTGGGCACACAAGCCCTTGGGCTTCAAGACGTGGCCGGTCTAGTCTGAAGCTTTCTTTGGCCATGGTTGAGTATAGTGGTCCTCCAGATTGGGTGAAGTCAGGCATCCTTGTTCTGCATCCTCGCAGTCACAATGTAGTCCCACAAGCAACAGATCACCTGCCGTGAGTCCCAGGCAACGGCTTGAGAAGAGGAATACCTTGGAGTCGTATGTGTACCAGGTCCGGGATTGGATGCCACTCGGTGAAGCGACTCGAAACCCGTTAATGACAGGCAGAAGATACATCCCCCCCTTTGCCATTTCAAGTCGGTCTGCTCCCACTATAAGATTCAACATACCTGCGTAGCAACCCAGTTTGTTATGATTTTTGAGGGAGATTTGTTGGGTTGTCCATAGCGGTGGAGTTGCGGATAATTTCACCAGTAGCGTCCACATGAAGTTCCCGTGCCATGCATCGCCATGGCCCAGGAATGGCAAAAACGGATCCTTGCTGAATCCAAGCGAGCTCAACCCATACTTGGACAAAGTGGTGTTGTGGTTTGAGGACCTCCGCAGGTCTTCCCAGATGCTGCAGCTCTAGTTTCTGTTAGAGCTACTGACCCTTTCCACCTTCAACTTCGTTTTGCACATCGTAAAGACACCTGTCGAGACCAACACGCTTGCAATAAGCCTTGTTAGCCTTGTTAAGACGTTGTTTTGCCCCGACGCCCTGCAGACTTCCGCATCTTGCAAGGACGCAGATATGGCAGAGGAGCCTACATCCTACCAGGCGTATGCGGACAAGTTGCAGGAGGCAGACTAAAGGGTTCAACAGGGACTAAGCGGCGGCCGAAGGGTAATCCTTAGGGTACTGGCCGGTCAGAATACCTAGAGAGACTGACACCCTGTCGCCCTGGCACTGCACCCTCAGCGCCCGTGCAACAGGTGTTTCGGGTTTTTTGGTCCAAGGTGGAGACCTTCGTGAAGGAAACGGGCGCAGCGTACTTCGAGCAGAAAGCCAAGGCGTGTAAAGCACTGTTGGGCCCAATCAAAGTGACGCTAATTCTGTCCTTCCGTTAGGTTTCAGAGCCTCTTTTGGCTATCGAAATTTGTTGTTTCAGGGTTGTCGGGCTGTCGTCCCTGGTTAGTGTAATTTCGGGCCGTATTCTGTAGCCAGGTCTCTCCGAATGAATTGCCTTACCTGGTGCAAGCGTTGACAACACGAGCCCGCCATATACCGACTCAAAGTCTTTGCTGAGTTTGAGCTTAGGTGACACGTCGAGTTCCTACAACCCGGACCCGAAGTCCATACAGTATCCCCCTTCAGATCCCCCTTCAGCTGAAGCAAAGGAGCACGAAGACCAGGAGAAAGAGATCGAAAAGGCAGCAGCTGCTGAGCGGGAGCGACGAAAGGAGCTCGGCATGGACTTCGACAAGGTGCCGGGATGGGCCTGCAACGCAAGAGCTCATTGTCGAATTGTTCAACTGCCCTGTCGCCAGTTCCCTCAGAAGGGCTTGGGTAGCCGCAAGAAAGCTCCGAGTTTGTTTTTTTTGGGTGGTGGGGCATTGCCTGTGGACCTCATGTTCGGGGCTGCGCGGGCCAACGGTCAGAAGCCAGGATGAGCGTGCCATGAAGAAAGAGGATCGGATAAGACTGGCTCAGAAGAACAAGGATGAGGGCAACGACACTTGGATTGATAGACTTGGATTGAGATGTGACTTGCACAGCCGATCCCATATGAGACAACTGCAGGATATGTTCAAGGCCCAGAAGTTTGACGATGCCCGGGGCTCAGACCAGATCGTGTGCTGGACACCCCCTCGCATCTGACGTCTTGGGAGGCTGTCAGAAGATATAAGAAGGCCATCGACCACGCACCTTGGGCGCGCAAGACGTTGAGAGTTCCAAAAGTCTAGATTTTTCGCGTTTCGCTCCCTTTGGTTTTAGACCGCGCGGGTGGCTGCTATTTAGGTTTTACATGATCACTGTTTTTTTCGTGCTCACCTGACCGTTTTACAATTTGACTGCATTTGCCGTTTTACCGCGTAAGGCCAGCCCCAATCTGGCTGTTGTCTTTTTCGGATGCTCTTTCGAACTCCGATTTTTCGATTTTGTTCTCAGAAACAAGCTTTGCAATCCCGCATCCGGAATCCCGCATACGCTTCAACACCGCCAATGCCAACGCGTAGCAACCAGCTGCCATACCCAGCAACATGACATGTCTCGCAGCCACAGTTCCGAGCCCCCTGAAAGGTAAGCCGGCCGGAGGTGGTCAGCAACATGACTCCCGATGAGGCAGAGGAGGCCAAGAAGATCAAGGCGGGGGGTTTCTGGTTTCCGGCTCAGGCCTTGTTGGGCGACAAGGGTGTAGAGCCTAGCCCGAAGCAGCCACGCTAACAAGGCATCAGAACAATTGAACGCTGGCCGCCGTGGATGTGTGATAAGAAGACCCACGCCAGCCATCGGCTCCTGCAGGTCTCCTGCCATCTCAATAGTGCTCAGTGCCCATGGGTTGCAGGAAGTGCTGGCAGCAACAAGTCTGAGAGCGATGCTCCCGAATCCTTCGGAAATTAGGAGGTCTGAGTGTTCGGGATGCGGCAGGAAGGGATTGAGGGTTTGAGGATAAAGGCAGGCGGAGACTAGCAGTAAAGAGTTTATATGGGTTGGCGATTCAAGACGCTTTTCTGTAGGACCTTATAGGATCATGGCTGAGGCACTAAGCCATGACCGATTTGTTTCACTATGAGCTCAGCACCTTGTCACCTTGTCCATGCCGGGTTTGTGAGACTTTGGTTTAGGTTCTGGCGTAGTGTAGCCAGTGTAGCCCAGGCTACATCAAGGCTGGCGAAGCTGCTGCCCAATCCGGCGGAAAGAATGCCGCGGAGCCCTTCTACAAGAAGGCCCACAGTGCTTGCATCTAAAGGCCTCAAGCCCGAGCTGAAAGGACGCACCCACCCAATCTGAAAGCCGGTGACGAAGTCGAGTGCTAAAATGGACAGGCAAATCTTGATTTTGTTACAGCCTTACTGGCTCGACGTGCATCGAAGCAGGCGAATCGCTCCCAGAGGGAGACGAGGGCAAGCTTGCAGCAACGTAGTCTGGGTGGAGCCTTCTGCTTCTCGGGATTACTCGGGTTCCTGGGGGCACTTTCTTTCCACGCCCCCGTCATGGGGCTCTTCCGGCAGGGCCGGGAGAGCCGGGAGAGCTGCCACGTGGGCGTACACACGGCAAGGCAAAGACCTTCTAAATACACAAATTGTTGTGTAGAGAGCGCAGGGCAAGACCTGCTCAGCTGCTTCGACTTTTAACATGTAGTCGTGCACCCTTCATGTCAGCCATCGCTCGGCGTCAAGTTCAAGCGTAGATTTGCCGAACAGGTGGTTAAAGCCTGGCAAGATAGCCGGGCTCTTCTGGTCATGCGCAAACTGCGCAAACGCAAACTCCAACATTTGCCGCCGCAATCTCATTCTCCACAAGTCCGCACATCTTCGAATGTCAGAGAGACCACAGTTTGCTTCAAGGTTGAAGCTCGGAAAAAAGACTGCAGCACCATAGCAAATCTGTACGAAACCACCCTCTGAGCATTCTGCCGAAGAACTGAACCGTTGGCCATCGTTCTAAACATACTTACTCTCTGGTTGTCATCCGGTGTATATATCAAGCTGATCCGATAGCCGCTGAACCCTTTGAGCCTTGTTGTTGTGCCATGGGCGAGTTCCGGTCATCATAGCAGTCATAGCAACTGCATGCGGTGCACCTCGGAGTTTCCGCATGGTCTGGCTGCAGATGCAGAAGCAGCCGCAGGTCGAACTATAACCCGAAACCCTGAACAGGAGGAATTGTGAAGCCCTCTGCTTGTTCCAAGCGCCTGTCGGCGGGTGTGGTTAAATCATCTTATTTGGTGAGCATGGATCACGACTGTCGGCTCTAAGGCTCTAAGGTTTGGGGGCCGGCGTACGAGCCCAGAGCCCTATAGTACATTCCATTGCCAGAATGCCAACGCCACAGTGTGGTGACAAGATTGTTGTCCGACAAGGCTTCGAACCCATAACCCCAAAACGTGGACACGAACACCCTCAGAGCGTGACTATGACACTTTGTCAACACCAGGGGTCAGTTGCAGCGTGCCTTCAGGCCAGAACTTCGTGCGAGGATGTCCTGGTGGCTTGGTCGGAACCATCCTTCCCTTGGACCTCTTCAATCCGTTCTTCTCTTCTCCCCAACACATGCTCTCCCAACGGAGTTGCCCCATATTACCACAACATCCACATCACCTGCATCAGTTCAAGGTTCTGGGGTTTATGTTCACAGGTCTGAGGGTTTTTCTGGCCCTACCAGCGAGTCAGGTTGCGCGATGCTTCGGTCTTGTTCCCTCACATGCACAGTCTATCATGTTCTTGTTCCCCGGACCTTGTTGATTCATACATCGAGCATAAGTTGAAGCTTTAAGGCCAGCCTGCTGCCCAACCCACCCAGGCGTGCCAGTGATTCTCCCAGTCGTTTTGTCCCTACAGACTGACCTGTGAGGTGTCAGGTGGGCGGCAAACAAGAATAGTCACATTACTTCGAACCCGACATCCTCAACGAACATGACTGAGGGTTTCGGATCGAGTGCATCCAAGGAGCTGGACGCCAGTAGCATCAAGGCAATGTTCAGAAGAAGCCTGTGCCAAGAGAAGTCGCTGCCCTGAGTTTAGAGGTTTGGCTATCGCTGCTTACGCTGACTTTCATTGGGAGCCTGTAGGTGGGTGTGTCAGATGCCTCTCCCTGATATCGCCTTTCCTGCCTTCGTGCGCGTGGGAGCGTCGAAGCCCCCCAAAACAATCGCGGGCTCGCCCCACCCCCAAATCCCCCCCACCCAGCATTCCAAGCCCTTGACCCAAGGCTTGGGGAGCTTGAGGATGCGCTCAAGGACCTTGTGACACTTGCACCGAAGCCATTCGACATGGACACGAATACCCAAACCTGAGACACAAGGTGGAGTCTTCTTACAAGCCCAGGTCCAGGGCATGAGGTATGGCAGGATGACCCAGGATTCGTGACAGCCTGTCCATGAACTTCCATAGGGCGATCCGAACTTCTGGGCACCCAAACAGGACATCAAGAAGGGCTTGGCAGTCTCGCCGGAAGATGCCGACCTCAAGAGGGCGCAGGCGGGCGTCTGGGCCTGGCCTGTCGCAGGTGGGCTGATGATCTGTAGGCTTCTACGCAAGGTGTCCTGCCAGAAGGATTCCCTGACATCCCAACTATTTCTTCAGAAGATGACTTTCTTGTTCTTCTACGGGGTCAGGTTTCGCTGATAGTTTCCAAGTTATTTGGTCTTCAGATGCGGTACAAACATGCCCGTTAGCCTTCGGGCTGTCGGCGAACACCGATGTATTCGAGATCTTGGATGTTCACAGCACACCCGTTGGTAGAGCTGCCTTGTCCCCGTTCGGAGTCTCGTTCCGATTGTCTAGACAATCCCCGCGCCACCCATCCCGAATACAAGATGAACTTGCTAGGAGCGCCTACAGAAGCTGCTGAGTCTTTGTTTGCATTCATGTGTAGTCTTTGTGCCCTGGAGTTGCCGATGACACTAAGTGCTGTTGCTGGGACTTTTGCAGAGAATGAGGAGTATTGCGCAGCAGTCCTTCTCTTCACCTCACGTGGAATCTGTAGAGTCTCAGAGGCCATGGACATTTGTGCAGCAAGCAGTTCGCATGCAGCACCGAGGAATAAGCAGAAGGAGGGCCAAAAGAAGGTTTTCTCCAAGATGTTCGGCTAAGGCGCGCTTCACCGAGTCGGAAAATGTATTTCACAGACCTCAACTGCAATGTGCGTATAGGGCCACTCATTGCGCTGTGTAGGCCCACCTACCGAGGTTGCAAGTGGGCCATGTATTTGAGTGATGGAGGCCTCCGGTCCCCCAACCTCAACTGTGCGTCATCAAGGCCTACCAGAATCTTACAAGTCGCAGTATGGTCTCGGCAGGTGGATCCACACCAGTCACAAAACCGGCTTGAGATTGCACAGATATGCTGGGACCAACTGCCGTCCTGAGTATCATCACGGGCCAGGTAGAGTGGGTGGGGTCCATTGTAGACAGTAGAGCCAAAAAGGACACAGCCAAGATCTCCCAAGCCTAGCTGGCCCGAGTGGTAAAGTCGAGCAAGCCGCTCTCACGCGTCTGCAGCGGGCCCTCTGATGGCTTCGTGTGCCGAAGTGGCCGCACACACGGCTAAATAGCCGGAGCCATCTTTTTGTCCAAGTATGCCGTTTCCCGCTGCACTTGTTGGATAGGTTCGAGTCAAAAGTTTTGGTTTTTGGTCGCCTTAGTGTGGACTCATCATGACTGATCTACGACTACAAGGGCATTTACACTTCACTACGGCTAAAAGTTAGACGAAAGCCGGTTTTCCGACAGCAGCGGCCTACTCAGAGGGTCAGCCAGTTCGTAGCTGAGTCAGAGACCGACCCTGTGACAACACCAGGGTGCCAAAAACCTGTGAGAGCTGCATGGGAAAAAAGGAATGCCCGTGGCTGCACCTGCTGCCGCCTGATGCTGAATCAGCAGCAACACGTGATGTGGATATTACATGGCCGTCATGGATGATCCTGGGCATTTGTCCAAGTGCCTAGTGTTCGTTGCCGCGTGAGTTGCCACAGTCAGGCAGCGGGACCGTAGCAGTAGCGAGCGATTGGTTGAACATGCTCGCGGCACGTACTTGTTGAATCATTGTAGAGTCTTGTAGAGTCTGGCCCTGGTCCAAGTTGCAGCCGAAAACCGCGTGGCTGCTCTCTTGAATGCTCGGGAAGACATTGCGGGGCCATGTCAAATCACAGCTGCCCTGTTGTGTTGCATCAGGACTGGCTGTAATCAGGCAGCGGCACAGTAGCAGTTGTTTGTACCTGCTTGCGGCCAGTATTTGTTGAATCATTGTAGAGTCTTTCCTGGCCCTGGTCCAAGTTGCAGCCGAAAACCGCGTGGCTGCTCTCTTGAATGCTCGGGAAGACATTGCGGGGCCATGTCAAATCACAGCTGCCCTGTTGTGTTGCATCAGGACTGGCTGTAATCAGGCAGCGGCACAGTAGCAGTTGTTTGTACCTGCTTGCGGCCAGTATTTGTTGAATCATTGTAGAGTCTTTCCTGGCCCTGGTCCAAGTTGCAGCCGAAAACCGCGTGGCTTCTCTCTTGAATGCTCGGGAAGACATTGCGGGGCCATGTCAAATCACAGCTGCCCTGTTGTGTTGCATCAGGACTGGCTGTAATCAGGCAGCGGCACAGTAGCAGTTGTTTGTACCTGCTTGCGGCCAGTATTTGTTGAATCATTGTAGAGTCTTTCCTGGCCCTGGTCCAAGTTGCAGCCGAAAACCGCGTGGCTGCTCTCTTGAATGCTCGGGAAGACATTGCGGGGCCATGTCAAATCACAGCTGCTCTGTTGTGTTGCATCAGGACTGGCTGTAATCAGGCAGCGGCACAGTAGCAGTTGTTTGTACCTGCTTGCGGCCAGTATTTGTTGAATCATTGTAGAGTCTTTCCTGGCCCTGGTCCAAGTTGCAGCCGAAAACCGCGTGGCTGCTCTCTTGAATGCTCGGGAAGACATTGCGGGGCCATGTCAAATCACAGCTGCCCTGTTGTGTTGCATCAGGACTGGCTGTAATCAGGCAGCGGCACAGTAGCAGTTGTTTGTACCTGCTTGCGGCCAGTATTTGTTGAATCATTGTAGAGTCTTTCCTGGCCCTGGTCCAAGTTGCAGCCGAAAACCGCGTGGCTGCTCTCTTGAATGCTCGGGAAGACATTGCGGGGCCATGTCAAATCACAGCTGCCCTGTTGTGTTGCATCAGGACTGGCTGTAATCAGGCAGCGGCACAGTAGCAGTTGTTTGTACTTGCTTGCGGCCAGTATTTGTTGAATCATTGTAGAGTCTTTCCTGGCCCTGGTCCAAGTTGCAGCCGAAAACCGCGTGGCTGCTCTCTTGAATGCTCGGGAAGACATTGCGGGGCCATGTCAAATCACAGCTGCCCTGTTGTGTTGCATCAGGACTGGCTGTAATCAGGCAGCGGCACAGTAGCAGTTGTTTGTACCTGCTTGCGGCCAGTATTTGTTGAATCATTGTAGAGTCTTTCCTGGCCCTGGTCCAAGTTGCAGCCGAAAACCGCGTGGCTTCTCTCTTGAATGCTCGGGAAGACATTGCGGGGCCATGTCAAATCACAGCTGCCCTGTTGTGTTGCATCAGGACTGGCTGTAATCAGGCAGCGGCACAGTAGCAGTTGTTTGTACCTGCTTGCGGCCAGTATTTGTTGAATCATTGTAGAGTCTTTCCTGGCCCTGGTCCAAGTTGCAGCCGAAAACCGCGTGGCTGCTCTCTTGAATGCTCGGGAAGACATTGCGGGGCCATGTTAAATCACAGGGAGAGAGATGCGATACTCTTGGTCTTTGTGTTGCCTTTTGCGCCGCAGCTGCTGACCACTGCCCAACACTGACGCACCAAACAACATCAGCACAATGTGCAGTAATGTGCAGAGGCGTCCTGCATGGATCAGGTATGTGAACTCTTGCACCCCTGACCAAAAAATCCTGAACTTTCCTGAACATGTGGAGACTTTTGCTCAGCTAGGCTAGGGGAAAGTCCTCAATACAGTGACCAAATTTGCGTGCGATGGCGGCTTCGCCAGAGACGCCAGTGCGGCGAGCAAAGCTCAAGACCGCATTGGTCCTTGCGGGTGTTTCAAAGTCACCCAGTCCAAGCCCATCTGTTGCTTTTGATGCGGAGTCGCCTGCACCATCACCGTCACCCTCCGCGTCCCCGCGCGATTTAAGAAGCGCTGCAGCGGCTGCATTGCGGTCGCCTGCTGCAAGTGCGGCGCAAGTTCCGACTGAAGCCAATGCCGAGGATGGCGACAGCGTACGGAAACGGAGAGCTGGAGCAGCTGGACGGTTGAAGGCCTCCGTTATGTCGGCGGTTCAGGCAAGCCCGGAGTTTTTTCCCGACGAGGATGCGACTCCAAGCGCATCCCCCAGCGGTCGACCTGGAGCCGTCCCCAAGCTCAAGGGTTGGTTGCCATCAGGTTCTGCCAGTCGTCTGGATGTGGACGAGATGGAAGAAAGTGATGCAAAGGTGGCAGGTGAAAAAAGTGAAAGAAGTGGTAAGGGAAGGGTGTTCAGACGTCGAAGCAGCGGCGGGTTCAAAACGGTAGCCTTGCATGGGCTGGCGGCTTTTTCTGCATTAAAGTCGGAGCTCGACGCGAGGAACCAGGATGCAGACGAGGACAATGCTGTGCAAAACCCCAACGAGGTCATTCTGCCCCCAGATGACGACAGCGACGATGAGGAAGAGGAAGAGGCAGAGCGTGACTTCCTCTCCGCTTTGCAGCGTGTTCAGAGCAGCGGAAAGCTCTCCATGCGCGAGCTGTTGTCATGCGGCAAGGAGCTCAGGCAGCAAACCATCTTCCAGGATAAACCTGATGCCACCATCATCGCCGGGTTCCGATCTGCCAAGTACCTGGACGTGCAAGGAAACGAAGTTCTCTGGAGCAGGGGTGGGCTTTGCGACAGCATCCTCGAAGCAGAGTCACCTCTCGTCCTTCTGCTGAGCGGCAAGGTCAGCGTTGCCAAGCCAGGCCTCCCCGAAGGGGAGAAGATGCACAAGGGTGGCGTGGTAAATGCTGGCGATCCAGATGTGCTTGGCATGGTGGTTGAGCAGGAGTGCTCTGTGCTTTATGTGGACCTACCGCGTGTGGAGAAGGACATGGCAGACCTGCAGGCAGCGCGTGAGCAAGTGGAGCGCGAGCTGCGGAGGGGAAGGCAGCCAGCTACGTGGCCAGAGGAGCTCATCAACCAGCTGGTTTTATGCATCCAGGACCTTCCTTTCTTTGAGGACTTTGCCTTCCCACAACTCCGGAGTTTGGCACGCGGCCTCCGTTTCCAGAGCGCCCGCGAGGGTGAAGCGCTGCCGCAGCCACTCCACCTGCCAGAGAAGCCAGAGCCATCATCACTGGTGGTGCTGTGGGAAGGCAAGGCAGGCAAGTATCGCCGGGTGTCATCGGAGGGAAACCCACTTATTACGGCAGCCAGCACAGCACAGCTCGACCACCTCGCCCCCGTTGCGGAGCAAGGCCAGCAAGGCATCAAAAAATCGCTGAAGACTGGTGCGTCCATGGCCCCCTCAGACAAGAAGGACGGAATGCTGCCCGATCTTGTGCCGGACCTGGAAGAAGAGGTGCGCGTAAGCCGTAAGCTGTTTTTGTTGTTGGTGTTGGTGTTGTTGCAAAGCAGGCCTTGCAGTTGCTGCAGCAGCGGCACCACTACTGCTGCTACTACTGCTGCTGCTACTACTACTACTACTACTACTACTACTACTACTACTACTATTAACTACTACTAATTACTACTAACTACTACTAACTACTACTAACGACTACTAACGACTACTAACTACTACTAACTACTACTAACTACTACTAACTACTACTAACTACTACTAACTACTACTAACTACTACTAACTACTACTAACTACTACTAACTGCTACTAACTACTACTAACTGCTACTAACTACTACTAACTACTACTGCTACTACTGATACTACTGCTACTACTGCTACTGCTACTACTGCTACTACTGCTACTACTGCTACTACTGCTGCCACTGCTACTACTGCTACTGCTACTACTATAACTAATAGCTAATGGCTACTAACTACTAACTACTTACTATTAACTACTAGCTACTAGCTACTGCTACTAGCTACTAGCTACTACCTACTAGCTACGAGCTACTAGCTACTAGCTACTAGCTACTAACTACTACCTACTAACTACTACTTACTACTTACTACTTACTACTTACTACTTACTACTTACTACTTACTACTTACTACTGACTACTGACTACTGACTACTGACTACTTACTACTTACCACTTACCACGTACCACGTACCACTTACTACTTACTACTTACTACTTACTACTTACTACTTACTACTTACTACTTACTACTTACTAGCTACTACTTACTAGCTACTACTTACTACTTACTACTTACTACTTACTACCTACTACCTACTACCTACTACTACTACGACTACTACTACTACTACTTCTACTTTTACTATTACTATTACTATTACTATTACTATTACTACTACTACTACTACTACTACTACTACTACTACTACTACTACTACTACTACTACTACTACTACTACTACTACGACTACGACTACGACTACGACTACGACTACGACTACGACTACGACTACGACTACTACTACGACTGCTACGACTACTACGACGACTACGACGATTACGACGACTACGACGACTACGACGACTACGACGACTACGACGACTACGACGACTCCGGCGACTACGACGACTACGACGACTACGATGACTACGACTACGACGACGATGACTACTGCTACTACTACTACTACTACTGCTACTACTACTACTGCTACTGCTACTGCTACTACTGCTACTACTAGCACTTCTACTAGCAACAGTAATGCGGCCTGCAAATCGAACTCATGGAGCTGTTGTCAGTTTCCCTCAAATTGCGGCTCTTGGGCGTAGGCTTCCTTGTTAAATCCAGTCGGATGCTCTGCTTAGACTCAGACCCCAAGCTCTGACCTGTTGTTTGTATGGGTTTTCTTAAGGCGTCCGATAGGTTTTGCTAAGGTGTCCCGCTTAAACCCCAAGCTTTGATCTGGTGTCTGCATGGGTTTTCCTAGCGTGTTTGCATGGGCCCTGATCTGGTGTTTGTATGGGTTTTGCAAGGGTGTCCCGTTGAAAAACCATGCTTTGACCTGCAGCATGCATGGCTTTTACATGGTCCTTCAAAGCAGTAAGTCGGTTTTTTTAAAATACATGTTGCATGAAAAGATGGTTGAAGAGGTTTGCTGGCGTAAGTGGCAGAAGCAGAAACAACAACAAGTTCGAGCACTGCTCAGGTGAAGTCCCAGGCCGACAATGGCAAGGTGTACCTGAAGCGCTACGGCGACCTGCGACTAGGTTTCGTGCTCGGGCAGCGCGACATGGTTGACCCGGGAGGGCCCAAAATGCACGAGCCCACTGTGCGATGCGAGGGCCGCTGCAAGATTCTGCGCTTGTTGCGGCGCGACTATCTCCACTGCCTCAAGGAGGCGCAAGTCGAGAAGCACTGCATTGTGCATGCGCTGCGGAACATCCCTCCCTCCAGGCCGGGTGAGCCCCACCATCGCTCCGAGGAGCAACTCTCGCTTTTGGCCAAACTGGTGAAAAACACTCCTGAGTTAAAAGGCTTTGAGAGGCCAACGCTAATGCAGGTGCTTGGCGCTGCCACCTACATTAATGCTGGCCCAGGCCACGTCCTCTGTAAACAAGGGCAAATCGGAGACCGGTTTTATGCCATCATCGAAGGCCTGGTCAGCATACATGTCCGGCCGAAGTTGGCCCTGGAGGAGGGACATGCAATGAGTGCAGTCGCCGAGAGGAGTGGCAACAGCGCTTTTGTCAAGGCGATGCTGACAGCCCTTGTGGCTGAGCGTGCGTCCCGGCCAGCAATTCCAGAGCCAGCTCAGAAGGATCAGAAGGATCAGAAGGTAGGATCGAAAGAAAGGAAAGGGGCCTCCGCCTCCGTGGAGATCTCACCGAGCCCTAGTTCCAGCATTGCGCCCTCCGCAGCTGGATCCATGACGCCGGCGTCCTTCCCGGACCTCCCCAGAGGAGCTATGCGTCGGCGCAAAGGTGTGCGCATGGTTTTGGGTGACGAGGGCCCAAAAGACTCAAAAGACTCTTCCGAAGCCAAGCGGGGCTCCGTCAAGATTCAGATTCAGTTTGCTGAGCCGACGCAGGAACCACCTTCCCTACCGCCCTCGCCACAGGCTCAGCCACCCGACTCACCCGACTCACCCGACCTCGAGCTAGAGTCGTCGCACTCCGGCATACCCTCGGAGACGGAAGGGACGGAAACGTCTTCAAAGCTCAACCTCCGCACAATGCTACAGGACCGAGGTGGCCTCTTCTGGCATGGAGTCAGGTCACGAATGAAGGGCTCCAAGAAGCCGCAAGTAGACCTCGGGAAGATGGTGAACCGCTTGGGACCCGGGGCTGCCTTTGGTGCCAAGACGCTGCTCAAGAAGGAGGCGAGAACTGCTTCGGTGATGACAGTTGAGCCGACAAAGCTTCTGGTCGTTACCCGGGAAGATTACGTGGCTCTTGTTGGCTCCATGGAGGAGGCGAAACGTCGCGAGGCCGCCGAGTTCCTCTGCCGCCATGTGCTGCAGGTCGAAGTGCGTGCTGGGAGCAACCGGGCCCTTGACCATTTGCATCCTGCCCTCCGACAGCGAATGGTGCGGACATCGAAGGCTATGACAAGCTGCACTTTGGATCGGGGAAGTGTTCTTCTGCGCCACGGCGAACCTGACTGCAAGGAGGTGACAATCCTACGGCAGGGTGCCGTGGCCTACTGCTACCCGCCGGGCCACGAGGGCAAGGAAGCACCGCGGTCTGCCCGCACGCTGCGCTACGCAGCTGCAGCCATGCCAGCATCGCAGATTGTCACCACAGCGGGAGAGCTTATTGGTGTCTATTCCGCTTTGTTAAAGTCCCCAGAACCTGCCACAGTTCGCGTGGAAAGCGCAACATGCGACATCTATCGGGTACCATGGGCTGATTTGCAGCGAGTCTTGACGCAGCGAAATGTGAAGCTTCTTCATGAGAGGCTGGTCCGAACGCATGGAGCACGCTGCGAGACGTTAGCGGTGCACACTCCGAAGGAGATTTTCCACGTGACGGCAAACGCCAGTCTCCAGAATACCGTGCCAAGCAAGGAGCAGCAGGCCGTCAAGCAAGCATTCGAGAAAGCTTTCGATGCTGTGAGTCAGTTCGCTGAGGGAAGTGGCGAAGGACTTACGAGCGAAGCCTTCATTCGGGCACTCAAATCTTCCAAGAACTTCGGGTTGCAAAGTGCCAAGAAACCGAAGCCGAAAGCAGCTCCGAAATTTGTGCCGGGAAGTGCGATCGCTCGCGAAGCAGAGAGAAAGGCTGCTTATGAGAAAGGCCTGGAGAAGGCATTGGTGCAGCTTCATGAGGCCGCCCAGAAAGCAGGACTTTGGGAATCCTTGCAGACACTGGATGTGGACAGGGAAGTTGCAAAAAGCCGGCAGCCACAGCAGATGGCAAGTTCTCATGTGCGTGCGCAATTCCTGAAGGTCCTGAAGAACGAGCACTCCATGATCATGGAGCGCTTCATTCAGGAAGCATGTCTGGATCCGATCAAGCCGGATCTGAATGCTTGGCTCCAGAAGTACATGAAAAGTGACTACTTACGCAAGCATCCAGACTTGCAGGAGCTTCAGCTCATACTTCGTCGACAGATGATGCCAACACATGGTGACGCAAGGCAACATCAGCTGAAAGACGTGAGCAGTGGCTGAAGTGTTTCTGGAGCTCAAAAGAGTGCAACCCATTACTAACGTGATACATCACGAACAGCTATGCTAAGCTTGCCGAAGGCAGCTGCGACGGACAAAAACTGTCTGTCGTCGAACCGAGAGCTAGCGCAAACAACGCTTGCCTTTGCATTGCTGAGGTCAGTGTTTTTGTGGCTAAGCTGCGTAGTTTTGTCCATAGGAAGGCCAGGGGATCAGACCTCTTTTTGACCAGGATGTAAAGGCTAGCCTGTCTCAGAGATTTTGGGCAGTGCTCAATTGTTCAAGATGCGGGGTTGTTCCGTGCACCCTCAGTAGATCCATGCTGTAAGCGAATTACTGGAAAGGTGAGTTCCGACACCCCAAGTGTTTCTCGCAAGCTTGTGGACGGCTTTGGATTCTGCGCATCGTTTCGGTTGCAGTTGTAGTCTTTACTTTCAAGGGTTCAGCTTGGTGGTTGGGATATACAGGGTTTACAGGGAGTCATTGGTGTTGCAGTTTGTGCTCATGTGTGGCCGCCATGGTATTTGTGGCCGAGAGCGAGAGCCCAAAGAGCTCCGGCATTGAGGCGGTCGGGGGGTGGTTTTCTCAATATCAGGTACAGAGGGCTTGGCCGCATTAGCCTTATAAGGTTGTGTATGATTTTGGTCATGGGCGACGGCACCGCTTGCATAGGTCCTGGAGCACAGGCATGCTCACATGTTGTTCAGCTTGGTGTTTCATCCACAATAGTGGAACCAAGTTGGGAGATGTTAGGAGGTAGTCCTCTGATGAAGGGAAGACCTGATGGGTGTTGGCGGCATGGTTGCTTCCCAATGCCAGGCAGCTGACTTGCAGCAGCGCATTCTGAGCTTCACTCACGCCGCAGATTTCAGAGGATGGTTTGGGGCATGCTGGTGGACCAGGCTAGGCTAGAGACGAACACATGATAGATGCCTATTCCGAATGCAAAAATTGAGGCCGGTGCTCAACCTCGAACCTTAACCCGGTAGACGGGTGGCCAAGAAAAACGTTTGACCCCCACCTTCCTGATCCTTCCTCCATGTCGGAGGCCCTCCGCAGTAGGTTGTTTGGTTTGAGGTTCAGACCTGCACGGTTTATAAGGCGATACAAGGCGACAGGCTTGCAGGGAAAGGGGTTGGTCGACCGGATCATGCTGGTGTGGTTGGTGACGTGGTACGCAGGGAACCTGTTCCGTTTCGGGGCCACATCCGACACAGCAAGATCCGAGCCCGTGCAGTCAGGCAAGTCACCTGCGAGTTCGCCGCCGAGGAATTGCGCGCCCCGTGGTGGCTGCTGCTTAGTGCGCTTAGGGTGGGGGTGGGCTTTGGGCACTGGGCAAGTACCTGACATGACCTGACATATGTATGTACTCTCGAAAAATCAGAAACATACAGAACACAAAAAGCAACTCAAACCCCGCAACATCCAAAGCTTGAGCCCCGAACTGAGGTTGGAGGAGCCAGGGGTGCAAGCTCTACTCCAGGCACGACTCCGTGGACCTTCGCCTCCCACATCTGTATGACCCACAAGGCAGCATAAGCGCCAAGGCCCAAGACGCTTCAATTTTTCTTCACATCCCGAACGTTTTCAGGGTCGAATATCGAGGCTGACACGAGCAACTCTGTCAAAGGTATGCGGTACGCTACTGCAAGCCCCAGAATTTACTCCCAAACCCCCCTTGAACCCGGGTGCTGGCCAGGTGTTCGCCTTTTGCTCACCTGCCTCGCTTCTTCGCTTGGCCAGCTCGGGGCGCAGTTGGCACCGTGCCACTCAGAGAAGGGAGGCTTGGGGTACACGAGTGGTCCGTGGTGGTGTGTGGGCATGCCGACGTAACCAAGGGAACACATACAGTATACGAGCAGGGGGTAGCAGCAGGGACCAGAGTCTGCAACCAACGAAGACACTCTAGGTCGACTCTAGGTTCCCTGGTGATGCAATGGCGCGATCAGCCAGGTGTACCTGCCATTGGTGACATCCCCACAGCGTAAGCTGTACATGGTGCGTCGTGTGATGTATACTGCTGTGCACTTCCTACGACAGAATCATGGTGCCCTAGATCTATGGATCTATGTCAAACTGGATCTACATAAACGCGTGCGTGCGTGGGTGGGGTATGCGTGAACGCGTGCTGTACAAGCCAGCCTGATAGTCAAGTTTGTTCGACAAACGTTTGCAGGGGGCACGGGCCTGTCTTGGATACCTGTGCCAACGAAGCTAAGCTGTTCCAAGACAAATCAAAAATGATCTGATCAACCACCTGTACTTGCAAAAGGCACACACACACACACCCAGTCTGCCATAAAACTCAGCCTTGTATGATGTTGCTGAATGTGGTACAAGCATTGCAGCATGTCAGCTGTACGCAGTCCAGCTGCTTGCATGTTCTTTCAGCATGAGCAGACCCAAACATGATTTGATGTGTGCACTTGCAATGTCAAAATCAGTTGTCATCACGTGGAAGGCACTTTTGCGTTGAACATCAGCTGATCTTTTGCAAGGGAAGAAGAGAAAAACGGTTTAAATCTACTGAGTGCCCACTGAGCTCCAAAGTCGAACCGTGCTGGCCAAAACCGGTTTCTGTCAGGCTTGGTGGCACCTTCGGCTTTCCTTCGGCTGGGGTCGAGATAGTGAGCTCCGGTGCCTGCTGCCGCCTGGCCAGAGCTTTAGCCCCACATTCTGCACGAAGCCTAAGTGATTTTTCGTCATGATCGTGGAGCCCAGGACATCGGGCAAATAGATGCTTGGGGCCATGCGCATTTGGGACTTGTGTAGAGTTTGTTTTTGGTTTCCTTTGGCCGCCCTTGTTTTTGAAAGCGGCGCCCGTACGGGGCCATGCGTTTAAGCATTTTTGGAGGGGTGGGGGTGGGAGGGGGGGGGGGGCGGGGGTAATCACGTGACTTCGACTGCAAACCTTCAAGCCCGAAATCCCTGTGGCGAAAGCAACATTTCGAACCTGAAATGTTTGAGCCAACAGACAACAGACAAAAAACCAACCCCAAGAACGTGATTTCAAAGTTCAAGATGGGTGATGGGCAATTTGCACCCGCACCTAGGCGAGAGCGCAATTTCAACGTACCCTTAACATCCCTTAACCCCAAACAAACACTGGGAGCAGCGCAACCCGAAAAGAAGTACCCTCAACCCCAAACAAACACTCGGAACAGTGCAAACCCAAATCCTGAACACTGAACCCTAAAATCCTGAACACTGAACCCTAAAATCCTGAACCATGAACCCTGAAGAGGACAATCAGCCTAAACCCACTTTCCGGGTACGATGGACCAAAGTTTTTCGGGTTTCAACCAAACCACAACTCCAGAAAATCACGCCTGCGCTGTGGCCAGAGACCCCCTGGAAAAAAGAAAGCAACAAACAAAAAGAAGAACCTTCCAGTGTTTTCGACACTTCCGCCAGCTGCTCTCACGCGCAAATGTGCGTTTTTTTTTGAGTTTTGCACCCGCGACGCCAAAAACTCAAACACAAAATGTGTCCAAACGCAGGGCCCCGCACGGGCGCCGCCACCTTGTGTTTGTCTATTTAGATTTAAGCCTGCACTTGTATCAGGGATCGCCCTTTGTGCAGTTTCGGTCGAAAAGAAATTCTGGGCGATCTGAAATTGCAGAAGCAGAGGTCGGGACTTGGTCTAGTTCGGAGTCCTGCCTGCATGGGTGAGTTGACTATGGGGCCACGGGAGATGAGCCCATCCCTCCTCCCCTAAAGGTACTGTACCGTACTGTACTGTACCGTACTGTACTGTACCGTACTGTGCTGTACTGTAGGGCGATCTGGAGTTTTCAGGCGAGCCCTGCGGCACTTTGCACGCCGCCATGACCTGAGCGTGCTCCCAGATCCTGAGGCCGAACTTGCCGTGCAGCCTCCGAGCCTCCCCACCTAAGTTCAGCCTGAAGCTTGTGTGTCTCTGAGAGCATCCGTGAAATTTGCAGAAGTGCCCTCTTGTTACGGGGTCCCACGTGTTCGTGGTTCAGGGTAGAGGGGATGTTATCGAGGCGGGCGAAGTCTCTTGGAAAAGGGTAGCTTCGAGGATCCTGATTTGAAACCCTCGTGGTCGCCTGCAAGGCCCAGGTTCCGAGGCCAAGGAGTCCAGGACGACTGCCGCAGACGCCACCCTCCACACCAACGGACCGATAGTTCAGGGAGGTGCATGCTGTACAGAGTAGCTAGGGCCGCCCAGGCCGCTGTATTTAGGCTTTGCAATCTCAACAAAGAAGGCACACAGTGGTCACAAGCAGGCCTGGGCTGTGATTCAGCCAATTGCCAGCCCTTGGGTTGATAAGTTTGAGAGCGGATGGGCGGGACGGCTCCTGAATTTCTTGACCAGACGATTGAGAACCTTCTGTAATGACTTGCCGTCCCACCCAAAGAATGGAAGAGCTTGGGGCGATTTGGGGCTCTTAAGCGTGGAGCAGGAGTATTGTGGCTGCGAAGCGAAGCCCCCCCCCCCCCCATCCCCATGGATTTCCATTTGCTGGCGAGGACCTGAACAAGCCGATGCCGGTGACAGAAGGCTGTGTGTACGGATACGGGTGCAGTCACAAGGGTAAAGATGCAGAACAGAATCTGGCGGGCAAAGAAACACTATGAATAAACTATGGCATGACTGTTTTCAGGTGCCACTCCCAGGGGCGACTTTGTACTGATGGAGTTACAGAGTTTACATTACTTGTGCATGTGTCACATCATGCACACCATCGTTCTCTGCAGCCTCTGAAAGTAACGGTTTGCTCTGAGTTTGCTGTGTGGTCGACCGCCCTCGGGTTTTTGTCCAGGCTCCCTGCAGTGTCACCCGTCACAGCTGGTCTTTCGCACCCTGGATGCAACTGGATCTTGCTGACGCACGACAGGTGTGCTGAAGACGCCCAGGACGTTCTAGCAGCATGAAGCTTCAGCATAGGGCGCTGCATCTCAATTCGGTGCACGCAGCATGGGGTTTGGGTGCGAAGCTGCCCTTGTCTCTGCCTTTCTCCCCCTTCAAGGAAAGCACACCATGGAGCTGCTGCAAGAAGACCAGGACCCATCCCATATTTCATGATGGCTTCGTCCATCTTCGTCCTCATTTCTCCGGAGCTCTATTGTGTGGGGAAGTGTGGGGAACTGTGGATGGGTCTCGTAAGTCTGATAGGTCTTGTGTCTTGGAACCGCACATACACCGCTCGTATGAGTGCAAGCTTCATTTCCCATGCGAGGAGCTCTGGCTGTTGGAGCCTGATCGACTCCGGAGCGGAGCCCGCCAGATACTTTGCCGTGTGGTCGTGAAGGAGCGGAGAGGACAGCTAACAACCGCGAGCAGTGTTAGCCAGAAGGACATCCACCCGGGTACATAGGGGCTTTCTCTGGCTTGCTATGCTCGCGGGAGGGACGGAGAGGGAGAGAGAGAGAGGGCGAGCTCCAGAGCTAGAGCGAGAGCGCGAGAGTATACTTGAATGCAGCATCTTCACGGCAGACCTGAACGATGCCCAAGCCCTCAAACCCCTGCAGCCTAACAAAGGAGCCTGAGCTGCTGGCCAGCTGCGCTGTCCTGGAATTGGATGCAGGCAGATGGGAGTCCCATCGTAGGACGCTTTTGCCCATTCTTGCCCTATGCCCAGCCCATGCCCCCATAGTGAGAATACTGCTGAATGCAACGCTACACCATTAAAAAAAACAAAAACTCGCCCCAAAATTGGAAGCTACGAAGCGACTCGAAACTATCAGAACCCCACCGACACCAGGGGCTGGGATGGTTGGATTGACCGCGGCGTGCCACTGCCGAACTATGACCCTTACGGCTGCAGATGACACCTGGCCATACGTGTACATTCATCTGATATTTTCAAGCGTCGCGCTTACATCCTCAGTTTACATGTCCAAGTTTACATGTCCACCCGCTTTGTGAGGATGTGGTTGCCAGACAGAGTGCTGTAACTACAGTGCCTCTTTGTATGCGGAACTGCATAGAAAAATAGGTCCACTGACTTCCAGACTTAAGGACCTGGGGTGCCGCTTGCTTCACCTGAACGCACGCAGCGTCAGCAGTGCGGTGGCCACCAGCATGGGAGGGGCCAAAAGGTACCAGGCCTGGGTGTGAGAGAGTTTTTTCTGTGTTTTATGTATTTTTACGTACAACCTCAAAGCCATTCTTGCAATCAGGAGAAGCCGGTTGGACCCAAACCCTCAGCAGTGATTTTGGAAAGTTGTCAGAGGTTTCCATTGGCCTCCCTGTTTCCCCTCCTGGTTTGCTGTTCATTCTGGAGGTGTTGCATGGAGGACACAGGTCGGGCCATCACACGCAGCGTTTGCAAGCACAGGATACGGGCTCTCCAAACTTTCCGATCCTGAGTTTGCCTTACCCACTCACACGCTTGTGGAGTGGGGTATTTTCCACCAACATGGCTCTGATGTGGGGGGAGCGAGGGGGGGTGGGGTAGGCGAGGGGGGGGGGGGGGGACTGAAATTGCTTGAGTTCGCATGCATCAGGCGGCGTGGGTCGATGGCGCCACCGGACGCCAGGTTCCCATCTATGCCCTTTGACGCAGAACTCGCAGGGTTACGAAGGGTTGTAAGCCGGGCCGGTCGAAACCCAATTTTCTCAGCGTTTGTGATTCGGGACATTGTTTGCAATATTTTGCAAAGCTTATATATAAGGCGTTGGTGATTGCGAACTGAAGTTCTCTGGACTTGGACCAACATAGTCTGCTTTGGGCAAAGAACTATGTCCTGTTAAGTTTTGGCTGGCTTTTCCTATGCATTCTATGCAAAGGCTTGCAGAGTTTGCCTAGGCCTCTGCCCAGGTCTATGCCTTGCTACCCTCACGAGCGGGAGCTCAGGAACTTGCACGGCAATGGCAGTGGGACCTTTAGCCAAACTCAAACTCGGGGGTGGGCAGGCTAAGGCGCAATCATCCATCTGCAAACCACCTTCAAAGCAGCATCGCACTCTCCCTGCGACCGACTATCAGTCTTTCACTGTTTCTGTGGGGAACACTACGTGACTTAGGCGACCAGACAGTCAAATGGCATGGTGCCTCCCGGAATGGCTCCCGATCTCCCAGCCTAAAGCACGATGCAATTTCGGCATTTCTGGTACGCGATCTTGTGCCTGTTCCACCAAAGCGAACGCATTTCTAGCTCTCTTAAGGATAGCGGTACAGCGATGCGAAGTATGCGCCCTTCATTGGCATCGCCACAATTCAATGCGGCTTGGACAATGTGACAATGTGCTTGCTTGCTGCTGCGATGACAACTGTGTCCGAGAACAAGCTGTCTGAAACGGTGCATACATTGTCATACATTCAATTGGAATTGACACACAGGGCAAAAGTGCCCGGCTATACCGGATGTACGAGTTGCTACAGTAGATTTTGTGACACACCATCTTGGGGTTGGCAGCAGGTCCTGCATCCAAGAGCTTCCCCGCTTGAACTAATCTTTCCAAGCTGCAAAAGATGCAGGTGATACTGCACGCTGGTCGGTTGGCTGCTCAGGCGTGGAACGTTATGTTGCTGGCCATGACGTCGATGTTTGTCTGTCCCCCTCTCTCTCTCTGTCACGCCAAAGTGTACAAATCTGTCGTTGGGGGTTTTAACAGACTAGAAGCATAGCATTTGGGATGACTTGCCACTACGCTTCCGAGCTTCGACTGGAAGGTTCCATGTCGGGATAGGGCTCCCTGTGCATGCCTTCCCAAGCGGCGCGTTCCCAGCCCCAGCGCACAAGATCTCTGCAACCCACAGACACGGACATTCCTGGGATGAAATCACCAAAGTTCCATCTCCAAGCTTAAAGCTCAAACTGACTGCTCCAGCAACCTGTGGCAGGAGCAGCTTGAGCTGTGCACCGAGCTGCTGGCGTCAGGAGGGTGCCTTCTGACGGCCCCTGAGCTCCGAACTTTTTCTGAGTCATGTGGTAAAATTTGAAGCTTAGTCCTTGCTGCGGCCGCCAGATACCGCCAGTCCACCGATCTTCCTCCCTTGAAGCCTTGCAAACGCAAGTTCAACCTTCATAGCGCTCTTGTAAGGTTGCTCAAGGGCTGGGAGGGACAGCGGTGATGGCACCAAGCACTGGCTCGTGCTCGGATGCGTTGAGATCGCGCCCGTGTAAACTGTGCATAAGCACACCGATCCCCGCCCCAAATAGGCAACACATGTAAACAGCAGCTACGACAAGTCTTTCTTCATCCACCACCTCGGCAACATCGGCTTCGGTACCCCGATGGCCCTCAACAGGTTGCCAACATCGTCGATGCTACGGATCTGGCGGAGCTCGTGCACACTTCGAGACAGGCAGCCGAAAAAGCTTCTTCTGTTGCTCAACACTGACTGCCTTAGCTAATCTGTCCGAATGGCGAGTCTGCAAGCTTATGGCACCGAAAGCTCAGCACACCACCCTGAGCCCTCTATTGCGACAACCATTGCTGAAACTGGCTTGATCAGCCAATCCCGCTTCAGGGTTCTGTGCTTCATGTTCAGGGGCTGGCTTCGGACGCTTTGTTGTTTGAAACCACGGGCTTGGAGTGCCGGAAATTTCCGTTGCCCGCGGAGGCGAAAGTCTTCCATGTCGAAAGAGACGAGGCCCTGGGTCCGCAATCTATGCGCGCTCAATGTTCGCGTTCCCGAAAGCCAGGTGTTGCGCTTAAGGGACCTTCAGCCCAAAACCCCGCTGCTGCGAGACCACGACAGACTAACATTCATGTATGGGGCCATGCCAGTCTGAGTATGCTGACTTCAGGCTGTGGAGGGTGCATTTGTTCCCTTTTTGGGGGTGCCCGGGGGGGGCGGGGCCTGGTCCCTTGGTCCTCCTGCTCCGTCCATCTATACACTCGCGTCGAGTTATCGGCACGCGTTTGTACCACTGAAAACTTAGGAGGCAATGAATGAAACAGCACCTTTTCCTTCTCACGTTGGGCAGGTGATGTATCCATGATATCCCCCATTTCCTGTCTTTTGAGGCACAATGATTGTCTTCGAGCGTGTTGTTGCGCTCCTCGCTTGGGCTGTTAATGCGTCCCATCACAGTCTGACTGAGGTGCAGGTTTGCTCCCCCCCCCCCCACGCACAATCACCATGGTGCAGCCCTTGCCGTTCCCAACTCACACAGGTGTCCCATGTCCGGTTCATAGGTGTGGAAACGCAAGGGTGTGCAGCGGTTCCTTGTTTGGTTTGGTTACTGGGGAGTTTGAAGGGGCTTAAGGCTTAAGGATGGAGAGGCTTGCGTTGGAGGGATCAGGAGGGGATCATTCATCCCAGCCCTCCAACCCTAAGGCCTGCCCAACTCTGCCAAAAACTAGGGCCCTCCAAAAAATATCTAAAGGGCGGCAGCCGAAGGTTAGAGGGGCCTTCGGGTTGGAGCTTAGGGTTAGAGCAGTCCTTGGGTTGGAGGACGGGCGTTTGGGGTGTTAGGGTGGACGGGGGGGGGCCTTCTGGCCCGTGCAGCCCTCCAGACCAACTTGAGGATTGTCTTCCAGATGTTATAGCAACCGAGGGAGTATGCGGGATCTGTTTCATGTGTTTAAATATCGGGGAGTTGTAAAAGCGTCACCGTGCTGTCATAGGATTGTGAAGATCTTTCGTGAGGTATTCCGCAGCGACAGCGAGGGCTATTTCCGGTTGCTGCAGCTGAGAAAGCGCCACTGAACGGAGGCGCTGTCAGGCATTCAAGTATTATGCACCTGAATGGAATGAAGGTTGCCATGCAATGGGAACGATCAAGATTCAGGCAGATTTTTTCATCAGCTTCACTTCCCGACTCTTCTCACAATGTCAGAGCAAGAAATGCCAACAGCTCAGGCGCTGAATGCAAACGCACTGACACGTGATAGCATGGATCTGATGACCCAGAGCACGCCCACACGGACGTCTGAACAGTTTTCACAACATCACTGCCTGGTGGTCGTAGTTAGATTTCGAGAGCTCAACGTGGCTCGTGCCAAGGCCTCCATCCAGCATTGATCTTCCTAACCCTCAAGTTCCATGCCTGTTTCAAGATTTGCCTTTAGGGAACATGCAAGCTATGCAAGGTTTGCATGGTTTTTGCATGAAAACAGCCTCCTGCATGGCTTCCCAGAGCTTCTCAGGATACTTCGATCCCAAGCATAGCCATGTCAGCGAGTGCCATCAGGGTTGGCCCCTCAAAACGGATTGGCAAACAAAAGCAGGCATTTGGAACTTGAGGGTCCAGGCTCCGCAAATGAGGTGGACCTGATTTCGTTTAGCCTTCGTTTCGGCATGTTTCGGGGCAGGATCCCTCATACACAAAGACTGCGGATTCTGTGAAGGACTAGGACAACCCTAGTGGATGCTTGAGATGTTGGGTGATGTTGGGGATCCGGGCCAATGCTTGCCCAAGGCTGCTGTTTCGAGGGACATTAGACGTATTCAAGGTAGGTGCTGCAAAGCGCGTGTATGCGCAATGGCGCGAAGTGCAAAAGAAGCCACTTTGCAGCAACTAGTACTATAAGGCAACACCTGAAAATAAGGACGAATTTCAAAGGGCACCTTGTCCAATGCCTGAAATTCTTGAAGTATATTTCTTAGGCCACCGACGCCAGACAGTTGTGAAAGTTGTGTCTAAGCTGTTACGTGGCGCCTGTTGCCCGCAGCCGGTCAGGCTCCATCCAACAGTGGACCGCGCTTGGTAACCGAGTGCGGCTGGATTTTTTTCATAAGTTACTGGTAGTTTAGTTTCAGGGTCATCTGAGCTGATCGGTAAACGACTTAGGTGACTTAGGCCTTTATCGGCTATTTTGAGCAACAACATCGGTCATGTGTGCTTCTGCGCACCTCCGCCTGGGTAACAACTCTGCAACATGGAACTTCAAAAGGAACTGCCTCTACTATTTAGGTCCGGTGGCGACGTAGAGACACGTTTGCCTGCCTTATCATCGTATCGCCTTCACATGGTGAGGTCGAAGCCTAGCGCCTTGAATTCTGCGGCCGCGATAATGAGCCATGCCTGTTTTCTGTCCTCGTGGCTCCCTGCGGGCTGTATAAGAGTCTGACATGTGCAGCTTCCTTTTGGCCAATTGGGTGCTGGCTGTCCCTCGACATGCTTCAGGCAGCGCCGCTTGGGGTGTTTTTGACGGGTGAGGTGTATGTGGGGTTTAGGCAGTTTAGGCTTGGGTTGAGCAAGTTTTTCACAAGCGAGCATGAGGAGCATAATCCCTCGCACTCAATCTGCCTCGCGCATCATCATCAGCCCCCGCCCCGACAGCACCCAGGCATTGGTATCAACATTCAGAATCAGCTGCTATTGTTCTGCTTCTGCCCGGAATGAGCATCAGATTGCACCCTCTACCCGACGGCACCCAGAAGCAGGCATGGTGAGCACCACCTGCCAATCTACTTATGCCCGGCAGCGCCAAAAAAACGAGCATCATGAGCATCACCTGCCAGTGTCCGGCAGTGTCCACAAACGAGCATCATCGGCCATTATTCTTACGGATGAAGCCAAGGCTATGCAGGGAAGTTGGGCGAGCCCTGAAATGTGGGGAGACCTGCGTGTGTCTGCCGGCTCGTTCTCAGATTTGATGAGACAGACCCGTCGGTTGAGTTGCAGACGGGTTAGGATCAGGAGTTTCCATCTGTTCGAGGACCTGCCTGCAAATCTCCTTGTCCCATAATTTGTATAACTGTACAGATTTTAATATTCGCCTCGAATTGATTTTATCTGTTCCCCACATCTTTGTGTGGGGTTCTTACTTTTGGGGCTGTCCCGCGCTCCTTCCTTCCTCCTCCTTCCTTCCTTCCTCCCTCCTTCCTTCCTTCCTTCCTCGTTCCTTCCTTCCTTCTTCCTCTTTCACCACATCACGCACCGCCTGACTCACCAAACAACATCACGCACCATCATCACATCCACGCACCACATCACGCACCACATCATGCACCACACGCACCACATCACGCACCACATCACGCACCACAGCACGCACCACATCACGCACCATGACAGGCGCGACATCTACGCACCAGATCACGCACACCACATCACGCGCCACATCACGCACCACAGCACGCACTACATCACGCACCATGACAGGCGCAGGGCTCGCGAAACGCAGGTGTCGTTTGTTCTGGCAGGCGCGGTATTTAGGGGCCCTGGACCCTTGCCGCGCGCGCGCTCGGGGGCTCGCCAAACGCTGGCAGGCGCGACACAGGCGTCGTTTGTGCTGGCAGGCGCGGTACTCAGGGGCCCTGGACCCTTGCCGCGCGCGCTGGCAGGTGCGACACAAGCGTCGTTTGTGCTGGCAGGCGCGGTACTTAGGGGCCCTGGACCCTTGCCGCGCGCGCTCGGGGGCTCGCCAAACGCTGGCAGGCGCGACACAGGCGTCGTTTGTGCTGTCAGGCGCGGTACTTAGGGGCCCTGGACCCTTGCCGCGCGCGCTCGGGGGCTCGCCAAACGCTGGCAGGCGCGACACAGGCGTCGTTTGTGCTGGCAGGCGCGGTACTCAGGGGCCCTGGACCCTTGCCGCGCGCGCGCTCGGGGGCTCGCGAAACGCAGGTGTCGTTTGTGCTGGCAGGCGCGGTATTCAGGGGCCCTGGACCCTTGCCGCGCGCGCGCTCGGGGGCTCGCGAAACGCTGGCAGGCACGACACAGGTGTTGTTTGTGCTGGCAGGCGCGGTGCTTAGGGGCCCTGGACCCTTGCCGCGCGCGCGCTCGGGGGCTTGCCAAACGCTGGCAGGCGCGACGCAGGTGTCGTTTGTGCTGGCAGGCGCGGTACTTAGGGGCCCTGGACCGGTGCCGCGCGCTCGCTCGGGCACACACACACACACACAGACACACACGCCCACACACCCACACCCGCACCCACCCACCCACCCACACACACACACCCACACCCACACCCACACCCACACCCACACCCACACCCACACACCCACACCCACACCCACACCCACACCCACACCCACACCCACACCCACACCCGCACGCGCACGCGCACGCGCACGCGCACGCGCACGCGCACGCGCACGCGCACGCACACGCACACGCACACGCACACGCGCACGCACCGCACGGCGCACGCAACACACGCACACCCGCGCACGCACACGCACACCGCGCAAATACACACACGACACACTCGCATCAAACGCACAACCGCTAATGCACATAACCAAATGACTACGCAGAAACCGACACTCACACACACCACACACACCACCCTACACACACACACACACACACACCACACACACACACACACATCACACACACACACACACACACACACACACACACACACACACACACACACACACACACACAACACACACACCACCGCACACGCCTCGCACACACACACACACGACACAACACCAACACACGACATGGAACACTCACAACACACCACACACACACCAAACAACAGACACACACCACACACACACCCCACACACACTCACACACACACGCACATACGGGCAGTACACACGCACACGCACACACCACTCACACTGCACACGCACAACGCACACTCACCTCAATCCACGCACACGCACACGCACACGCACCTCACGCACGCGCATCGCAAAACCGCGCACGCGCTGCCAAAACCGCTCACGCGCAACAGGCTCATCAACCTCGCACGACAACGCAACGGCGGCGCACTCCACCAACTCGCACACAATCGCAATCGCACACTCGCACCACGCCACGCTACGCGCAACTAGCGCACGGACAACCTTCGCACTCTCACTTCCCACCGCCCCACTCCCACGCCCACATCACGCCCACGCCCACGCCCACTCCCACCCCACATTCACTCCCACCCCACTTCCACGTCCACCACGACCCACCACACACACACACACACACACATACACACACACACCACACCACCACACACACACACACACACACACACACACACACACACACACACACACACACACACACACACACACAGCACACCACACCACACACACACCACACACCACACACACACACACACACACCCACCACGCCCACACACACACCCGACCCACACCCCCACACCCCACACAGACACACACACACACACACACACACACACACACACACACACACACACACCACACACACCCCACCCACCCACCCACCCACCCACCCACCCCATCCCACCCACCCCCCCCACCACCCACCCACCCACCCACCCCCCCCACCCCACCCCTCACAGCCGACACACACACCTCACTTCACGCAACGCACGCACACGCACGCCCAACCGCACGCAGTAGTTACCTCACCGCACTCAACCACCTCACGCACCGCCGCACCGCCACGCAACCGCACCTCCCTCACACCGCACTCACCTGCACCTCAACCACTCAACGGCAACGCACCACGCAACGCCCACTGCAACGCCGCACTCCCACGGCACGCACTCCACATTCAACTCGCGCGGCACGCACTCACGTCACGCACGCACGCACTGCACGCACTGCACGCAACTTGCAACGCACGTCACGCACCCTTCACGCAAAAGGCACGGCACGGCACGCACGGCACTCACGGCACGCACGCACCGCTGCACTCTCACGCACGCTGGCAACGCTCGGCACCGCGACGCGCGGCACCGCGGCACGCGATGCACGCACGGCTACACGCACGCACTCACGGCAACGCACTCACTGCACGCACGTCACTCACGCACGCACGTCACTCACTGTCACTCACGCGCGGCACGCAACGCACGGAACGCACGTCACTCACGGCACGCACGCACTCACGCGCACTCATCACGCGCGTACGCTCGTCACCGCTGCACGCACGGCAACCCCTGCACGCTTCGCACGCATGCGGCACGCAGCGGCACGCTCGCACGCCCGTCACGCACGGCACGCACGGCACCCACGGCACGCACGGCAACGCAAACGGGCAACGCAACCGGCACGCACGGCACGCACGGCAACGCACGGCCCACGCAACTGCACGCACGCACGGCCACGCACGTCACGCACGGCACTCACGCACCGCACGCAATACCGGCACGCGCGCACGCGCGGCACGCCACGTGACACGCCGGCACACACCGGCCCACACGCGCGGCAAACGACACGCACACACACACCACACACGCACGGCACGCCACGCCCACACGCACGCACAACGCACCCACTACGACACACACACACGCACCCGCACCACTGCACGCACCACACACGCACGCACACCACCCACACACACATACACCACAAGAACCACAACACAACACACCACAAACACACACACACACACACACACAAACTCAACACACACACACACCCCCACACACACACACACACCCACACACGCACACGCACACACACACCACGCACGCACGCACGCACACACACACACAGACAGACACACACACACACACAGACACACACACACACACAGACACACACACACACACACACACACAGAGAGACACAGACACAGACAGAGACACAGACACAGACACAGACACAGACACAGACACAGACACACACACACACACACACAGAGACACACACACACACACACACATTCACACTCACCCACGCACTCACTCGCGCACCTCTTTACTCGTTCTCAATAGATAAATTTGCATGTGGGGTGATCCGGTCCTTTAATTTGTATTTTGAATCGTAGTTCGGTAACTTGAATCTCTCCGTTTAGAACGTTCATCAACTCTTCGCTCTCTGTAGAATTGAACAACCACGTGCTCTTGTTTGAGAAAGAAACGCGCGTTGGCTTCGGTCCAAAACTATGCCGTGATAGAGGTTCACAATCAGTGAACGGTTGTACGTTAGTCGGGCTACGCTTGTATGCTTTTTTGAGTGAAGGTACCTGGTGCTAGTGGCACGTTCCCTGCCATAGATTCAGTTGGCTAGGCGCGTGGCAACATCCCTCAAGCTGAGGCCCAAACCGTCCAATTCAAACACCATCGCCCTTGAACTGCAATCCGCTGTTGATCGCATCGAGGTGAACATCTCCGTGTGGAATCGTTACATGCAATTGCGGGGTCCAGATTCGACGACAGAGCTGCAGCTGCTTGCCTCGTAAGAAAGAGAGGGACGTCTCGGCGAAGGGTTCTCAGCTTTGGGGGTTGGGTGTTGTTAGTATTGTTAGTGATTGGGGTTCTGAGAGTTCAGGCTTTGAAGATTACGTAGAGCCTCCAAAAGCCATCACTGTCCATGGTGGACACCCATGGCAGCCATAGCAAGCAGCAAGCATCAGTTCGAGCCTCGGGTCCGGGGCAGTGAAGCGTGGTGCCTCCGAAGCGGCACAAAGATTTTGCGCACGTCCTTTGCCGAATCCATGCCCTAAACGAGTTTCCTACTCTGAGCCCGACAATCGTGTGCAGCACCCAGGTTTGGCCACTGGTACTTGGTCCACAACTTGCTGAGCATCTCAGGGTTCCGTGCTTTAGAGCCAGTGTTCTTCGGATGGTTGAGGTGTGGATATACTAAGTTTGTAGTTTGGGCGACGCGGCGTTGTTCCATTGGATCAGGATCAGTGGTCTTGGAAAATAGCACTGCTGAGCCTCAAGCTTTACAGCCTTTACACAAGTGTGACAACCCTACATCTATTGACCTAGCGCGGGGCCTGCGTTCTGGGCGCCCACACTAGGACAAGCATCTTTCACCGACTTACAGATGTTTTGTGTTTCGATGTGCGGGCGGCAACGTGTGTATATGACAGATATGAAAGCGCTTCTGGAGAGAGGGTCTCTAGAGTTTTCGCCGAGGTTCCCCGGTGCTTCTGTGGTGCAGCCTTTCTCCACAGAGTCTGCAGCGGCCGTATACAATGGCGAGATTTACAACCACCACGAACTCCGGCCATTCAGAGGCGTACGGTGTGCTTTGCACCAGTTGGGCTCAGGAATGATTGGAGGCCTGGAGGCGGTTGAATAGATCCGGTGCATACAGAAGCCCGAAACTAAGGCTACGTCGGACCTATGGGTAGGTCTACCCTAGGCCTACGGGTAGCCTATGTACAGGCCTACGTAGAGGCTATGCGAGGCTACCTATAGGCCTATTCGTAGGCCTACGAGTGGGCTACTGGTAGGCCTCCCTGTAGGCCTACCAGTCGCCTATTGACAGGCCTACCAGTAGGGCTGTGGATAGCCTACGCGTAGGCCTACCCGTAAGCCTGCGGGTAGGCTGCCGGTAGGCCTATCCGTAGGCCTACGGGTAGGCTACCGGCAGGCCTACCCGTAGGCCTATGGGTAGGCTACCGGTAGGCCTGCCCATGGGCGTGTAGGTATGCTACCGGTAGGCCTGGTCGCAGGCCTATAAGTAAGCTATCTATAGGCCGGCCCGCAGGCCTACGGGTAGGCTACCGGTAGGCCTAGGCGACCGGCAGCCCTACCCGCAGGCTTATACGTAGTCGAGGCATAGTAGTAGTGATGATCTCGGGGCTGGGGCTCGGGCACAAAAAGGAGGGCCTAAGAGTCCATGCGTGCGTGATTTCTTTTACGGATGCACATGATGTCTCGGGTTGAGAATTTAGGGAGCAGTTTGATGGGTGCTTTCGTCGTTTCTCGAGTCCTGGGGCTCGGTCCAGGGCCTCGGGCGTACGCCCTGGACCGAGCCCCAGGACTCGAGAAACGACGAAAGCACCCATCAAACTGCTCCCTAAATTCTCAACCCGAGACATCATGTGCATCCGTAAAAGAAATCACGCACGCATGGACTCTTAGGCCCTCCTTTTTGTGCCCGAGCCCCAGCCCCGAGATCATCACTACTACTATGCCTCGACTACGTATAAGCCTGCGGGTAGGGCTGCCGGTCGCCTAGGCCTACCGGTAGCCTACCCGTAGGCCTGCGGGTCGGCCTATAGATAGCTTACTTATAGGCCTACGGGTAGGCCTGCCGGTAGCCTACCCGTAGGCCTACGGATAGGCCTACCGGCAGCCTACCCGCAGGCCTACGGGCCTACGCGTAGGCTGCCCGTGGCCCTTTGATACGTCTACGGGTAGGCCACACGAGGGCCTACGGATAGGCCTACGCGTAGGCTGCCGCAGACTCTACCGACAGGCCTACGCGTAGCCAGCCGTAGGCCCTACAGCTAGGGCTACGGGTAGCCTATACGTTTGGGCTTCTTTACCATCCGGTGAGAGAGCTTTGGCTTTTCATAGGCTCCGACCAGACACTTGGCGCCGGTGATGGTGAAGTGCTGCTGCCGGCCTACGAAGAGACTCGTCTCAGTGGGAGACACTTGAACAAATCCTGCAATGTAAGTACAGCTGCATGCCTCCACAAGCCTCCTGGCCCTCTAGCACAGGCTCTGTTTCAGCCACAAAAAGCCCGATCCCCCTCCCCACCAAAACAAGCGAGCAACAGGACTTCGGGCCCACATTTCCGCAGCACTTGGATGGCGAGTTTGCCCTTGGTCTGGTGGACCGGCCCTTTGGACGACATCAGAGAGGAAAGGCTGGATGTAGGGCCGTTTGTCAGGTCAAGTCTGTCGCTTCCGATTGCAGTGTTGGACTTGACGGTCGGACGGTCATTAGTCAGGACTGGGGGTGTTTGCGGTTGGTGTTCAAGTCTTGGATACTCTCGCATGTGTTTGTCTTTGTCGTTTCCTGCGGGGCAAACGGATTGATGATGCGGGGGAAATTTTCGAGACAGATCCATTGGGCACTTGCATCAACATGGGTATATGGGTACCCCCAAACAGAAGGCCTGATTCGACACGGGAGTTTTTTTGTTTGGGGGGGGGGGGGGGGGGCGGAGGCAGCTTGGCAGTGTCGTCGGACTTGTGAGTTCTAAGCCTGACTTCTGACATGTCGGGGAGCTGCGTGGGGCCTCAGCTTTGAGTGAGTTAGTGTTGGTTGGCGTCTTGGAACCACTTGCTTGGTCTGTGAGGCAACTGGAGATGGTTGTTCTGGAGCCCTGGCGTTGAAATATGAAGGTTAGGTTATCAAGTTCCGAATGTTAGGTCATGATGTCGCGTTGCTTGTGTTCAATCAATCAGGATGGCAGCATGTCCACAGGCCCGTACCTCACAAGTTGGGATGGCGTTTGGACCTTTCAAAGCCATGGCAGCCTGGATCAAGATCAAACCAAAAAGAAAGAAGGACCAACACCCTCAAAATCTTACCAGATTAGAAGGCAGAAAGGAAGGGGCAGAAAGCAGGAAGAGTGAAGGAAGTAAGTGAATCTTGGAAATAGGCAGAATGCTCTGACCCCCAATGTTGTTGTTAAATCCCTTACCGTAGGGGGCATGCCCAGGTTGAGCAGGTGACTAATCCACAAGCCGTCTACAACTTTCAGTTGCTTGCGATGTGAGGCTGTGGATGCCTTCGGCACGAAGCCGTTGTGGTGCCCTCTTGGATTCGCACGTACAGTGAGCAGCCACAAACTGGCAGGAGCATGGAGCCTAAACAGTTGGTGGAGCTGTGTTCGCTCCTGTTCGGGGCCACGAGCTGCTGCCACTGGTATACGAAAGCCCGTACTACCGGTAGGTTTGGGTTGTGGTATACATCACATGTTGCATTGTATACGTATACATATATAGATAGACACGCATACATGCGAATTTTTGTTGCCAATGCCCTGAAATGGTTATCCATGTCTATCACCCCTGTGCAGCCTTCTGACCGGGCAACTCTTGTTGAGTCGTCGTGAGAAACGTCCCCCTGCATTTGGTATAAGCTTTTGGCAGAGCGCAGATCTGCGCCATCAGTGCGGAACCATTGAGACGTAGGTACGGCAGCTCCTCCGATGGACTCCGCTTCGCTGCAGCATCCTACCGAAGCGCTCTGCGACGGAGCTGAATAAAAGAACCGCAGGCTTTAGAGACTCGGGTTGACTGAATTTAGGCAGATTGATTTAGGTCTCCGGGTGGTCCCGTGCCAATGGGGCCATAATGGGGCAGTTGAGGGGCAACGGCTTTGGATCAGGCAAAACAATGGGAGCGAGGTTTTGGCCTCAAGATGCCTTCACCGATCTTGTCGTCCACTCCATGAAGCGCACGCACACACACACACACACACAAGTGTAGGGTCATGACGTGTGGGCCAGCGAAGGAGGTCGCCAAAGGGGGGGGATGCTGAGTAACCCCGGATGCAGAGATCAGCATCCACTGTAACGCCGTGGCACAGGCCAACTAGTTAGTTTTAGTTGCGTTCTGCGTTCTGTCCCAACCCTCCTCTTAACAACAGCACAAAGCAGGGCAGAAGAGGCACAAGGGAGATGATGCTGAGCATGCCGATGGCAGGCGAGGGCACCAGCCAACTCCTGCATAGAATCCAACGTCACCCGGAGGCGTGAAAAGGAGGTGGCCTGTCCACTTGATATATGGTGCCAAAAGTACACCGGCTGATGCGTTGGTGCTGCTGACATTGTAGGGGTTACACAGCCAGGAGGCCAGCCAACACGCAAACGGTCAGCGAAGCCGGTCGCAGAAAAGACAGCTCGAGGGCAGCGGCAGGTGAAGAACGATGAAGAGAAGGATATTGAATGTGGGAGCACGATGTGGGAGAATGATCCGGAAGAACATGAGCCAGAAACAAAGATGACCGACAACTACTTGGGGGCGAAGTGCCCCTGCACTTTGTGCCGTTTTCAAGACAAGGACCAGCCGCAACAAGCCTCCTTCCTTTTTGCGCCATGCTGAGCGGTCAGGGTCGCCTCGGCATCCGGGCCAACGTGCAGGCAGAAATGCTGTCCCGATATCTAGAATCTAGAAACTTTCAAGATCAGAGCGGAAGGGAGGTTTGTGAAGCCGGTCCACCCGCCTTTGGGGCACAACATGTTGTAGGTTTACAGGGGTTTACTCAGTTGCGTGGTTTTGTGAATCATGCACCTGGGACAGATACAGTGAGGAATACTGTGAGGTCCGAGGCACAAGTTGGAAGCATCGTCTGCTTGGTTCGTGGGCGGGGTTTGAACCGGCCGATTTGAGAGTCATTCGCAGAGTGTGTACAAGCGTAACACATACTGTGTCTGTGCGCGTGCCGCTGGCCACGCGTACTGGAGGTGAGCTAATGTGCTGTCGGGAAGAGACTGAAGCTTTGCCTGCCATGTGCAAGAGTGAACGTCGAATAGCTGCACAGCTGTGCAATGCAGCAAATCGTTTGGTTTGGAACTCAGGGTGCAGCTCGACCTTTCTGAGATACGACGCTTTGCTGAGCACTGGTCGTGTCCAGGGTCCAGAGGTTGTTCGGGAAGCTTTACCTGCAAGTTCCTCATTGTCGAAATCTCGTGCCGGCTTGCTGATGCTTTCACGATGTCATGGGCTTCCCAAATGCCAAAGGGCAGTTATGGAATGCAAGAGCTTGATGGGCCTGGCAGCATCATGTCAACTTCATGTCATGCATCTCACCGCAGGGTCCTGTGGGACTCCTCATCTTTTTTTTTGCGTGCCCTTTGTCATCTAGCCACTTTACAGGTGGGCTATAACTTTACACACGAAACTCACATCACTATGGCATTTGATGTATGCGTTTGTCGGCAAGCAATTGTGTATGTGAGTAACGTGTATACAGGAGCAGAAGGCTGCCGGGCGGTGTTGACTATGCCCGCGCGCAACTAGCAAGGGGAATCAAGGTATTCCGCATTTTTGTCCTGATTTAAATCGCAATTCGGGTCTCAAGGGTTTATAGTTCCATCTGCGACTGCTTCGGGCAAGGCAACCTGTGTTGTTTGAAACTCCCTGCTTCGATCTTACCAGCCCAATTGTAGCAACACACAGTCTTCTGAAACTTTCCCACGCCGTTTGCATCCTTAGCCCACTCCTAAGTTCGTGTCGCTGACAGGGCCTGTGCCACCAAACTCGATCCTTGTGTTCACTGCGCAAGAGGCATCGGGTCTGCAAAGGGCGTCTTTGTGAGAGAACACATGTACAGGAACGAGGGAAGCTGCAGCTTCATGGTGCTCTGCAGGCCCCGCTAGGTGAGAGCTCCTGCTTGTTGAATGTTTTCTTAGATTCTTCCTTTCCTGGAGATATCTGGAGTAAACAGCTGCAAAAGCTGCGCGGTGTTGAGTCGTAAAAGCGTCGTACACTGGGCAACTATATTTAGACTACTACCCGCATGCTGTGGTGGTTGGTGGCAGGATCCGCAGTCATGTCGACCATTCTGACGACGAACGGGATGGGCTTGCAGTAGAGTGTGATGCCGTGATGAGAGGCGAGACCCGTCCAGCTCGTCCGGCAGTTTGCGCAATTCGAGTTTGACCTCAGGCTGTCGTCTGGATCTTGCTTCTACCATACCGGGTTTGAGGGTTTCGGGGCCATTGTTGAGTGTTCTTCTGGGCGTTCAGACGATTTCGAGCACCTCTGCCGAGGAGATAGAGAAAGGGGGAGGGGGGGTGTCTTTAAGCGCACAGCAGAAGGAATAGGAAGAGGAAGAAGAAGAAGAAAAAGAAGGCGAAAAACATATTTTACTTCGAACATCCCCACCTTAGGGATTTGGGGTTTGGGCATTTCAGGGAGTCTCTGGGGTTGGGCACTCCAGGCAGTTGTTGGGCAATCCAGGAGTCTCTGAGTTGGGCACTCCAGGGAGTCTGTGGGGTTGGGCACTGAGGAAGACTCTGGGGCTGGGCACTCCAGGGAGACTCTGGGGTTGGGCGGGAGTCTCTGGGGTTGGGCACTGCAGGGAGTCTCTAGGAATAGACCAGGCGAGGAGAAGAGTTCCGGGCGAGGAGAAGAGTTGAGTTCAAAATCTAACAACCCCACACCGAAGGTGGGGAAACAAAAAAAACAAGAAAAACACAAACAATACCAATATAAACAGGAAGAGAGTGAGAGCGGCAGAGGCTCGCGGAATGCGTCTCCCCTTCTTGCCCATGAAAGAGAGAGAGAGAGAGAGAGAGAGAGAGAGAGAGAGAGAGAGAGAGAAAGAGAGAGAGAGGGAGAGCGAGAAACAGAGTAAAAAACAAGACGTTCGACTCTCACGCCCTTCGGGGCGGCTCCTCTTGAGGGGGGCCTAGCGTGTGGAGATAGACAGGTGTAGGGCCAGGTAGGGATATCTTTCCCCCTCCACAGAGCTGGGGCGTGCGAATCGCGCGGGGGTCTGCCGGCCCCCATGCCCGAACGAAAGAAAGAAACAATCAAAGAAAGAAAGAAAGTGAGTGAGAGATGGGTGGGGGGGGGGGTTTGCGTGCAGAGAGCGAGAGAGAGAGAGAGAGAGAGAGAGAGAGAGAGAGAGAGAGCGAGCGAGAGAGCGGCATGCGTGCCGGAAGGAAGGAGGGCCCGGGGAGGCCTTGCACAAATTAAGCAACAACTTTGACGGAAATTGGGTTTGGGATGTGAGGGCGTCCGCTATTGATTGCAGAAGGTTTGCCCCAGACATACTCGAAAAGTCTGTGTAGAAGACCCTAAACCCTAATACCAGCCCATACCCAATGACAAGCGGCCAAACATGCGAAGGCAGTGGAAGTCGGACACCGGAGATTGGGAGACGGCCTTTTTGCGGGCCGTAGCACAGAGAGCGAGGCTTGGGGGGGGGGAGAAAGGGCCGCAACTGGGCTCATCCATAGGGGTGAAAAAAAGAAGCGATGCGTTCAGGGTTCGAATGTTGCATATACATATAACATATATATATATATATACATATGCGTATATATATATATATATGTCTGGAGGCTCGAGTGGAGATGAAGACCATATGACCTGGATGAAGTTCCGGGTTCAAAGAAAGCGTTTCAAGGTTAACCTTTAGGCCTTAGGCTTTGCACCGAAGGAGGTGTTTGAATACACAGCATGGAGCAGTCTTAAACTGCAGGCCTGCCTTCATTTAGGCTGTGCCATGCTGTGCCATGCTGTGCCATGCGCGGAGTAGTCAAAGTACGAAAGCCGGCGTGCGTGCTTGCTTTCCCGCTCT
>CAJNDS010002629.1:53579-156990 GCA_905221605.1 Symbiodinium natans
ACGCGCACTCTCACGCGCACACGCGCACTCTCACGCGCACACGCGCACTCTCACGCGCACACGCGCACTCTCACGCGCACACGCGCACTCTCACGCGCTGCACTCTCACGCGCACTCTCACGCGCACTCTCACGCGCACTCTCACGCGCACTCTCACGCGCACACGCGCACTCTCACGCGCTGCACTCTCACGCGCTGCACTCTCACGCGCTGCACTCTCACGCGCACTCTCACGCGCACTCTCACGCGCACTCTCACGCGCACACGCGCACTCTCACGCGCACACGCGCACTCTCACGCGCACACGCGCACTCTCACGCGCACACGCGCACTCTCACGCGCACACGCGCACTCTCACGCGCACACGCGCACTCTCACGCGCACACGCGCACTCTCACGCGCACACGCGCACTCTCACGCGCACACGCGCACTCTCACGCGCACACGCGCACTCTCACGCGCACACGCGCACTCACACGCGCACACGCGCACTCACACGCGCACACGCGCACTCACACGCGCACACGCGCACTCACACGCGCACACGCGCACTCACACGCGCACACGCGCACACACGCACACGCGCACCCGCACCCGCACACGCACACGCACACACGCACATGCACACGCACACACGCACATGCACACGCACACGCACATGCACACGCACACCCACACACTCGCAGACACACACACACACACAGACACACAGACACACAGACACACAGACACACACACACACACACACACACACACACACACAGAGACACACAGACACACAGACACACAGACACAGAGACACACAGAGACACACAGAGACACACAGAGACACACAGAGACACACGGAGACACACGGAGACACACAGAGACACGCAGAGACACACAGAGACACACAGAGACACACAGAGACACACAGAGACACACAGAGACACGGGGAGACACGGGGAGACACGGGGAGACACACACACACACACAAACACACACAAACACACACACACACACACACACACACACACACACACACACACACACACACACACACACACACACACGTACACACACGTACACACACGTACACACACACGTACACACACACACGTACACGTACACACACACACACACGTACACACACGTACACACACGTACACACACACGTACACGTACACACACACACACACCCAAGCACCCCCCACACGCACACCACACCCATGCACGCAGGCACGCAGGCATGCAGGCATGCAGGCCGGCACACACGCAGGCAGGCTGTGCATTTCAAAGACGTCAGAAATGCTTCTTGTACATGCATCCTTGCTAGGACTTCACCCGGCGCTCGACGGAGTGCGATGCCAACGCAGCGACGTGGCACGGAACTGCGCGGGTACGAACTTGAGCGGACATCGGCATCTTATGATGAGTCGGGGATGCTCTGGATGCTGGAAGCGGTCACCTGTACTCACAGTGGTTGCCCACAGCACCCCAAACCGAGTTGCTCACACCAGATCACCTGGAAGAGACTAGTGCTTTGGAATTGTGGGCAATGTGAGCTCCATGAATCTCCATGTCTCCATGATACTCATTTTGTGTTATCTAGCTGCTTAGGTTGGAGAAGCAAAATTCAGGATAAATGCGTAGCTTGTGTTTCCAGCTGCTGCCCCGAAGTTCTAGCACCCCGAGAACGACATCACAGGTCGTCCTCGCGGTCGTTCGAATCTACAAGAGGCAGCAAGTGGCAGACAAACAGCCAATCCCAAAGAACATCCAATCCCCATACACCCCCACAAAGGTAGCCGTCCATTTCGCTGCCGTGGCCCTGTGGGGCACTGAAGGGGCCTGGGCCGTTGGACGACGAGGGAGGCCTGTTTCGGTAACCTAGGTCGAGGTTGATGCAGGTTAAGGTTAGAAGCACGTAGCCCCCCAGGCCTCCTACAGCCTTCTTGCTTGACAGGTAGACAGGTAGATAGAGAGAAAGAAAGACAGCAGAGAGTTCAAGACCAGCATTGCTCCATTCGGGTTTCTCACAACATTCTTTGGGGGATCACTCCTACAGTGGTTGTCACGCCCGATCCCAGCAAAGGGGGACTGGAGCTGGGTTTGCTTAGTGCCTAGGCTTGAGGACAGCATCTCAACGGAGTGCGAGCAGGTTTCACGGCGATCACAAAGCGCAAGAGAATGAGCCACTTTGCAGACTGCGAAGCCCCAAGTGCAGGAGGGAGCCGGACCCGCTTTCGTCAGCGCAACAGTTGCAGTGGGCTCCTAGGCATTACGTGGAGCTTTCAGAAGTGCAGGCAGCTTTGACAGACCTCCTTGTGCCATCGAGATTAGGCCAGCTCCTCCAGTTTTACAGCTCAGCTGAGTGGACAATTTGCAGGAGGCTGTTGAGAATCAACGACCAAATTCTTGGCTAGACAGGCCGCGAATGGATCTACATCCAACATGGGGCCAGCAACCATTCAGGAGTGTACTCAAGACGTGAGCGCTCCGAAATCAGCTTGAAGCTTACAGACAACAGCGCCTTCTGTTCAGAGACATTTAGGGAAGTTGGACCTAGCAGGCATGAGGATCTGTTTTCGTGTATTCACTTTCAACTCCAGAACCCAGCAGTCCCCCTTCAAGCTCCGTTCTCGCAGTTGCAGACATGTGAGGCCTCTCCGGAAGACTCTGGGCTCAGTTGCTCCATGTCCCCCAGAATGTTGAACACTTCCCACGCACCAGAAAATCCGAGCCGGTCCAGGTTCTGGATATGGATTGGAGTCGGGTAGCTCGGCTCCAGATGGCTGTCAGCAGCGATAGTATGTTGGCTTATGTTCGTTTATGTTGGTTTATGTTGGTGGGGGGGATGGGGCCGGCAAACCCTAAAGCCCAACCTGCACCGCGCAATCTGGTAGGACGTGTGGTTTTATAGGATCCTCGTCCCTTCGGTCTTCAGCTCCGTCGGTTACAGTCCCTGATACCGGGTGTGAACGCAAGAGCCGTGCAGTGGGAAATTAAGACGACCTTGCCAAGGCATTGTAAAGATGCTAGTTGGAATGCTCCCCCGTAGACTAACGGTCCTTAATGGGGATTTTAGTACCCCTATTCTGGTCCCTTTAAAGACTGTTAGAAAAAGGGGGAACATCCACAACTTGTAAGCAGCAACCCCTTGCGATTCTTAAGGCAAAGCACTGGAAGCTGCCGGCCCTGGTCTTGGCTTTGGTGGCCCGTGCGGCTCGCAGGGCTGCCGTGCTGGTTCCCGAGATTCAGGGCAACTGGGACTTCACAAACCCAGCGCAGCAAACAACAAAATTCAGGGTTCAAGGGATGGATTCGTTGGGGGTCTATGGGGCATCCTGCATGAAGCTCCCTCATCCACCAGAACACTAGGCCTTTAGAGGCATTTGGCTGAGCTGTCTCGTCGCCTTGAGGCGAGGCCTCGCTGTGCAACCTCCGCTCGCACGATCTCGAGGCCGCGGGACCCATGTTGAAAGTTCCTTGCCATCTTTCCAGACCCGCATCCCGGATCTCTTTTGGCCACGTTACGGCACTTTTTTTGGGCAAAAGGTCGCTGGGTCACCATGGCGTTTCAAAGCTTCCCACATGCAGGAGCTGCAGCGGCAGCTTCGAGACTTGTGGGCGAAGTGACTTGCTTTGCATCCATGATCATCCATGATCCGTTGTCTGCTTTGGGACGAGTATGCTTCTGGGGCGAATGCATCCAGGATGTCAAGCCGTGAGCAGCGAGCCCTTTCATTAGATCTGAATTTCGGGCTTGCTGATGTCGACTTCCTTAGTTCTGGCCCCTGCGCAGGTGGCCACCAGAGACTGCGGAGGTCGACCTGCCACGTGTGGAGCCTTGGCACGCAAAGATCGGAAAGGTCCCAGTTCTCTGCTGGACCTGTACTGGAAGACGTCTTAGGGAGTGGGCTGGAGCCAAAGCAATTATGCACGCTGCACTTAGACAAAGAATGCAGAGGTGCCGGCTCTCGAGAGAGCTTGAGAGACGCCAAGATGTGTGGGCAAGGTCTACATGCAGTGAATGACTGAATTGGAACTTAAAGTCTTGTGCCGGGGTTGTCGTCCCACCAACAGGACGGATTGAGGCTGGACATGGCTAGACCCTACATGACCCTGCCAAGCCGTGGAGTCATGGAGCCCTTGACTTGTAGGCCATTGTAGGCTCAACGTTCGTGGAATGTGTTGGAGGGTCAGAATCTAGAGCACAACAGGATTCCGGCGTCCTTGAGCTTTGGGTTTGGGTGGTTTGCCATGTGGTTCTTGGATGCATCTCAACCACAAATCTAGGTCGCGAAGGCCCAACTTGCAATTGCTTGAGGTCCATTTCTTGGCAGTCACGGAGCCACTATGGACCGCTGCCGATCCAGACAAGGCCTCAGTTGTTCTAGTCAGTTGCCATTCATGGCTGTTTTGGCATGTGATGGGTTTCTGAATGTTCTTGTGGTGGTTCTTTTCGGAGCCACAACACCCTGGCCGGGAACATCTATCTATGAGGGGCTGCGGTTTGCACACGGCTGTGCCAAGCAAGTGACTGCCGTCTGTCCCCTGTGCTGGCAGCAGGATGGCCATTCCAGCAGTTGTCCCGGAGATGCCCAGGAGCAATTCGGGGGAGGGGGTCGCAACGCTATGGCTTATACATAAAAACTGCTTGCAGTGAACTTCGTAATCGAAACTAAAGCGTCAGGTATGGGGAGATTCCTAAATCTCGAGAAACCCTGCTCCATGTTCCTGAAGCTCCAGCTGCAAACCTAAAGACATCGGCCCCTGAAGGGCTCGGGTTCAGAGCATGGAGGCTAGTCAAACTTGGAGGGCTCTCAGCATTCGAGTTTGGGACCTTGGGGTTGCGTAAGGAGATGTGCGACGTCCCCGACGAACTGCAGCCACGTTGGGAATATTCGGACTTGAAGCGATTCTCTGCTGCATCTCTACACTCACTGGGCATCTTGTGGTCAAGTGGTCCGCTACATCGGTGTTACAGCGAGCTACAGTGCCGCCGACAGAATCCCCCCATCTCGACGAGATTACAGTCACGGTTCCTTTCACGAATCGCAGGACTTGGGATGACTCGCAACTTCTCCGACCTCGATTACGCGCGCGGAAATTATGCGGCCTCCCGACTCGGTTGCAGAGAGTCTCTCCACAGGATACCTTTGCTGAGGGTTGGCAAGGTGTCTGGAACTTTGCGCCATTTTGCAGCAGCTTAGCAGATGTACTTGCTGTCATTGAGCCATAGTCCACTACTCGATTTTGCATCCACCTCATCTTCACGTATGACTTCTGGGCTCCAGTGTCTGAGGTTTATTTTCTGGAAGTGCGGACTCACAAGCAATTTGCATAAGTTCCGGCTAAGTGCATGATAGGTAACCGGACATGCCCCAGTTTCTGAAGCCGATTGGTCGCCAGATGCATGGCTTCACTTCGAAAGACACCATCAGCTTGGTGACGTTCCTTGCCAAGGCCCGGATTCAGCAGGGAGAACAGCATAGGTCGCATAGGTCAAGTCGGGGGGTGCTCAGGGACCGCGGCACTGTGCACATGTCGAGAGATGACCTGGCATCGATAGCAGGACCTAGCTGGCCATACTTCCCTGCACCTTTGCTTCTTCAACTAGCAAGATGGTAGCGCGAGGAGCATTCTTGGGCCATATTGGCCCGTGCGGCACTGACCCCACACAGCCTCGGCACTATCGAGCTCACAGTCCCTGCCTATGTTTCGTCTACTTTATGAAGAGCCGTCTCGTTTGCTGAGAGCTTGCTCGTTGCATTGACTTTAAATTCACGGAACAGGGCCTGCCCACCACTTCCCGCTGCTCAGGGTACGCATCCCTTTGGCGTGGAGCTGATTCCCAAAGACGTGCCTCTGCTGCAAGGATTCAGCTCCGATGTTGGCATAGCTTGGGCCAGGTATTTTGAGCTTGGGCTTGTCATTCAAGACCGCGTGGCCGGCCACAGAAGGAAGCAAGCAGGAATCACACAAGGGTCGAAGATTCTCGGGGCCTTGGCACTTACAACTTCCGAGACCTTCGTAGAGGCCGCTGGACTGGAGCCCAGCCATGTTTTCTGACAAGCAGCATCATAACCGAGAAGTGTGAGCCGGAGACAGCAAATCATATTGCGCCGCAGTAAGAAACATAAGAAACTGCGTACTGTTGGAACCAGGAAATAGGAGTCCAGCTGAAATGAGACGCCGTCGATACCAGAGAAACCGGGATTGCTGGAGACAGCTCATGTGACCCTTAAGTCGCTCTTCAACCCGAAGTTACCTCAGAGGCAGGCTCGAAGTTGCAGCACTTCGAGGAAGACCAGGACATGGAAGACCCCTGAGGAAATTGTCTCAGTTTCCTTTGGCGAAGTTAAGCGCTTGTCGGTCCTATCAGCTTCGCAATCAAAATTTAAAATTACGTGGTTCAGGCACTCTCAGCACAGGTGACAAGACAAAGGAATTCGCATTTTGGGCTTCCGACTTCAGACGGGTGTTGCAATGAAAGTATGACATGATTTTTCGCGGTGGTTTGGCCAATGCTCGATGTTCGCTATTTCCTTGCTGTTTCTTTATTTCCGTTGGTATGATGTGGTTGGTAACTATCCGAATCCCTGGCTGATTGAACTTTTGTTATGTCACAGTGGACATTCCAGAAAACGCTACTAACAGGACGGCTGGTACAGGGCCCAAAATCTTCTGCAGACCACCGATGACTTTCAGCAGCTTGCCACTTGTTGATCCCCGGTGTCATTCTTCTGCCTAGCACATGAGGCCAGCGAAAAGCATTCGGTCTTGGGGCCTTCCGAGTGGCTTCAGTGTCGACTGTCATGGGATGCCATAGAGCCTTTGCCAAAACACCATTGAAGCCGCGTTTGGGGCTGCGCTCGTAGACTGCAGCCCAACCCTGAGCTCGCAAGCAACTCATCGAAGATGTTGATGCATGCCTTTCAGCAGTTGTTGTTTTGGTACATTGGTCTTGCGCGCTCTTCGGCTGCGTCTGCTTCTACTCTTCTCTACAGCGTTTGTGGGTAGGTGGGTGGGGGTATGGGTCTGCATGCTCTTACCAGGTGTGCAGACAAGAGGCATCCCAGCGAAGAAGCAAGCCCCTCGACCCAAAACCCTTAAAGTTCCTTCTCAGCAAAGAGCCCCGGACTGCAGGGTTCGGTGGAATGAGAGTCTCGCGCAACTGACGTTCAGCTACCAGGCGCTGAATGCTTCACGAGCCACATGGGGATTTGTGAGCAATGCTCGTGTGATCTATGAGTGGTTTCGGATTCATGCAACTTCGGTTCAGTTCGTGCTGGAGTCGAGAGAGTCAGGGGCATGCCGCGGTTAAACTCAGATACGCCCTGAAGCCGAAGCACCCTCCCGCAGACCTGGAAAGCTCCAGGCTTTGCCTTGCTATGGCCTGGCGGATACTCGCTATGTCGAGGCGACGGCAAGGAGATGTTGACGTGTAAAGTTGAGTTAACCCATGGTTCTGGTGCTGCCAGCTGCGTTGGTTGATGTTCGCTCTGATCTGGCGCGTCCTCGAAACCTTAGAGAGGCCATGCCGCTGCGAGAAACATACATCAAGGACGCGCTTGAGGGACCTTTGCGTGAGAGGGGTGGTGCTGAAGGGCTTTTGCTGCTAGACAGGGGCTTCACGAGAACCTTCATCTTGCAGAGAGCATGTAAATTTCCAAAGTCGAGCCGCCTCAGACTTTCAAAGGAGACCGATTCCCCGGAAGCGTGCTGCACACTCTGCCGCTTTGCTTGATGCGGCTAGCTTTTTAACAACATTACTTGTGGCGCGACAGCTTCAGTGGCCAGGACGCAAAATCCCATCCTTGGCCATGCGCACGGCGTTCTGACTATGTATATATCTAGATGGTAGCATGGGCCAAGCACCTCCGCAGTGTGGGCGTCGGATGACAACATGTCCTAAGAGGGTGCTGAAACAGAAGCTTTGCCTCGAAGTAGCTCCTTGATTCTCGAAAAGGGCCTTGAAACTTCAGTGTCCGAGCCGAAACTCCTTTTCATAGTGCGGTAGTTTTCTGAGGCTACGCGGAGCAAGACTGTGAGGTCTGGATGTGGCTCGAGCGTCCTGTCGTGAATTTGGTCAAAAGTATAAAGGTGTCAGGATGCAATGCAGCAATGCATGATTCGCGCTCAAAGCAAAGGAGGGCTCGGCTTGGGACCAAGAGCTTGGAGTTTCCCTGTCAAGGTCGTTTAAGTTTGCAGACTTTAGGGGCAACTCAAACCCTCATTTACCCATTGTTTACGTAGGGCGCCCTGTCACCATCTTCCGAAACTTGTAGGATTTCCAATTGCAAGTCGAAGGTCCGAGGTTCCTCGGGCTCTTCACCACAGGCTTAAGCCAGTCAGACGATACCAACCTAAGCCCTCAGCCCTATAGCCTATAACCCAGTCTTGTGCGAGAACTTTTCAACCTAAGGGATGGTGCTGGTAAGACAGGCTGCTGGCTCGTCAAGGCGGGGAAGGGGAAAGCCAGGGCATCTAGAGAGCTTCCCAGAATATGGGCTCAATCATTATGCTGGCAAGCATATCCCCCCCTTTCAAGCCCTAAAAGCGGGGAAGCCCCCCCGTCGCCCATCTGTCTATAATTATTTGTTGAGTCCGAGTCTTGTACGCTCCCCAACCAAGGGCTTGCCCAGAGAGTGTGTGGGGCATTCCATGCCCTAAATGCCTTGGTAAGCTGTTTGGGTCCCAAGCTTTGGGGCTCTCGGAGTTGGGGACTGCAAGTGTCATGGCGTTTTGGGTAATGTTCGTTCAATGCACCCTGCCCTTGAGGATGTCAGTGGCATCCGGGGCGACGCGCAGGGCGCCATGCTAGGCAGAATACGTGCTCACAGTTGATCACTCCGGGTTTCAAGCCGACCCTTCTGTCACATGGATGCTTAACAAATCGCAGGAGCAGGGGTGCCTACCGAAGGTTCGACTCGTCATCAACGTACTTTTGCTGCCCAGAGAGCGCCAAAGTCCAAAGCCTCAACGCTGCTGTCCAAAAGCATCCATGTAACGACAGATGTTGCTCATGCTTCCTGGTTGCATCGACCTTCGGCTTTGTGAAGCAAAGCAGGGCCTGCTGCAGAGTGGTTTGCCTGTCGTGATATGTCCATCTGCCGCATAGGACCCGGCCAGACTTCTCCGATGGGCCTTGACGCTGAGAAGCCCATGTTGCCTACCTTGCGGCTGTATGGCTCAATGGCCATGAGGCATCGCGAAAGATTCGTGGGCCCAGGCCATGCATTCCTTTTTTGGAGCGGGCATGATTTGGATGGAGGTCAGGTGTTTAAGTTGCGTTGTTGTCCACCTTCTTCGGGCGAGGTGCATCATCTTGGGGGCTTGCAAAGGGGTGCAGTGTATGCCATTGTCCTACCCAAGAATTACGAATCAATTGCCGGCAAAAGTTGGGGCATGCAACTGTGACTCGCGGTAGTGCTGGAAAACGCCAGTCAAGTCAAAAACGGTCGCGGTGGGCATTTCTGTGTCGCTGCGGAGCTACAAGGGTGGGGTGACCAGCCTCTTAGGGAAAAACCGTTATTAACAACGCAGCCCTGTTCTTCAACATATGTTGCATGCACACTTGCATGTAGCTCGAGCGTTTATGGATCAACCAGCAACCGCTCCGAGCAAGCATCCTTTTTCATTTTGCATGGCCGCACTTGCACAAGCCCAAATGCTAAACTAGCTTGGCAAAAGGCGAGGAGGTTTCAGAGCTGTTTCGAACAGTTTAGCCACCTTTCTCAGTGCAGTCGTCATCTGCCTGAGATTCTCATCGCAGTGTTCGGTCCGCCTAGCACAGCACTGCCAACAAGGTTCCTCCAACTCATGCCAGTTTGACTTCATGCAGCGGCCTTCATCTCATGATATCAGCCGAGCCTTGGGTACAGTGACAGGGATGCAGGTGTATGATTGGGGACTTCCCCATACCTCGAGGTTAAACTGACGTCTATTAATTAAGCTTTGCGGGTCGAAAAAACATTTTTGCGGCACCGGTTGTTTTGTTTTTTGGCAAAGTGTAAATGCTGCTGAACACAGCGTGGGCAGGCCATGGATCGTTTTCGAGCTCTGCGATTTGCCGGCACCCTAGCCTACCAAGCAAGACACGCACAGGGTTTATAGTGGTTTGTAATTGCCACAGGTGCAGGAACTGGAAACTGCGAAAGCCCAGCACACTACTGAGTTCACTACCCGTACGTTCATCGGCGAGGGTTAGGGGGCGGTTTTTGAGCACCCCAGTTCCTTTGAACGAGCTGTGGCTGCAAGGGTCGCCAGAAAGAACTGGTCGTTATAGCAGCATATGGAAACACGCTAGCTGCCACTAGCTTGTGCTTAAAACCCTAGAAGTAGCGAAATCAACTCTAGGGCCCATGTGCTCTCGTCTCGAGTTGCCGCTCTGCTGGCATCTGCTTAAGTCATTGCTGAGGCTCTCCAGATTTTTATTAGCGATGTCGTTACAACAAACCCGGCAGTTTCTTCGAACTAACTCTTTCCATTGCCCCCCCCCCCCCCCCCCCCATGAAAAGCATGTTCTTGAGTTATTGAGCTCTCTCTTACTATTTTGTCTTCCGAGGTCTGTGAGCCTGCTGACCGCTGCTGGCCGAGTCTGATGTGCGCCTCGGCGAGGCCACTCGGAACCAAGGCTTGTGCGCACAAAGGTGTCTGCAAGTTTGCACAAGGTGAATGCAGCATCAGTGAATCGGCAACGGAAAGACAACGTGCTGTCAGTTTTGGAGTGGGTGCTTCCACTCCCCAAACCTGCTAATTACAAGCTAGCGAGCGAGAGAAATTGCTGAGTTTGGCGAGACAGCACGGGGGAGTCAGTTTTTTTTTCCGCGTTTTTTTTCCGCGTTTGACCGTCTGACCATCTGAGATTATTGCGGAGGCGTGACGTGGAGGCTACGAGTCCAGATTTGGGCCAGTTGCCAAGGCTGCAGGGCTTCTCCACAAGGGGCATCATATAGAATAATTATAATTATGTGACGAAAAGTTCACGCTGACCCTAATTACGTAATCTCCCTCAGCGGGTTCTTGCATGATACGTGTCATAGGGAGATGTGTTCATGTTGCAGCCATATGCTTGCTTTGCTTATAAGCTGCTGGGGAAACTTGCCTGGAGCACTTTCTTTCATAAAGCCGTCGGTCAGATAATACAGACAAGTGTAGAGGACTTCAAGAGTCCGAAACGTTCGGCTCAGAAAAAACCCGCCGCATTGGGGGGGGGGGGGGGGGGGGGCAGAATTAGGAAAGGAATGACCATGATATATCGACACCGGGCCTCCCAAAAAGCATAATTTGTTTCCTGTAGCCCTTTAACGCTTTCATGCGCGGTTCATGTGCGGGCGCGGGGCACGTGACACACCCTACAGGCTAAACCAGCAAGAGTCCCGCGCGCCCGGTTTTTAGGAAAGCAAGAGGGGGGGAGGGACGTCCAGGCAACATCGCTGGGGACAGGGTTTCTCGAAGGTACCCCCCCCAACCCTTCCTAAAAACAGCCCTGTGGGTCCTGTTCTGTGCCTTCTGGCAGAGTCGTCTCGGTTTGTCTAGAGAGGTCTTACATAGCAAGCACAAGGAGGTGAGACTGGCTAATTACTCCTTGAAGATTTTCTGGGCAAGCGCCTGCTTGAAGCTTCCGTTGGATATGCCTCAAACATAGATTCGGCCATTCGGCATGCCAGTCCTAACCTCCTCATGTAGACTGCTGAGCTGCCATTGGCGCAGTGCATTTTTGCTCAAGATCGCAGTGGTCTGTCCGTTCGTGACATCACTGTTAGCCAATGGCGGCCGCCTCAGCTACTGTGACAGGGTCAAGAACTGGTCTGGAGAGGTTCACGCAAGTGTCAGTCGATTTTCTGCGTTGTTTGTTCATGACATCGTGGAAGAAGCTGATAAAGCTCCTGTTCATCCCTCAGGTCGATTACCGCAGGACCTTTCTGGTGGTTAAGTGGCCCGAGGCAGGTCCAGCCCGCTTCTTGGCTTCACGAGTATGCTCTTTGTGATTCTTCCTCGGTGTTTCGATCGGGATTGGGGTTCAAGGGAATGCATTAAAAGCCCAGATTTTGCAACGCGCCGGCAAAAGACAGTTGCGTGGTTGTTGCCTCTGGTGTATATTTGCGAAAACCAGAACTTCTGTACAAAAAAGCACAATACCTGGCATAAACCGTGCGGTGCCTGGTAGTGCCCAGCAAACTCAGGGGTTCGCCCCGTGGGGGGAAACGTCCCTATCAAAGTAAGCCCTGTATTGCAGGAAGAAGTCGCAGCTGTCCCTTGCCTTGCGAGCCCCGCTTTCATGAAGACGAACGTGCCGTGCAGGACCTTCGCTAATCTTGAGCTCTTCGAAGCTGCCCCGAAAGTGAAGCCAGTGAAGCCTGGTGATGGAGACCAATCTCCAAATCTCCATGCGGCTGCAACGTGTGAACAACCAGCTTTACAGTACACCACGGACTTATCTTGAGATGGCTTCAGTGGCTTCAGTGGCTTCAGTGGCTTCAGTGGCTCAATGCCGGGAAGCCATGGACAGCGCTAGACTTGACTTCCAGGGTCTCCGCCCTTTCTTCCTTGCAGCTACTGCTGCTTCCATGGGATGCTTGTGGTAGCCTGTTGAATGTCATCCTGGCGCACGTCCTATACTTGGATCTTTTGGCCGCTTTTCAGAAGCACCTCCTCATAAGCCAGTTGCCATGGTAGGTCAAACCTGGGGCCTTGTGCCTGCCGTGCTCCCACAACAGACTCAGGGATGATCCTGGAAAGCCTGAAAAAACAGCAGCTGCCCCCGCCCCCCCCCCCCCCCTGCCCCCCCTTTCCCAGGAGTACCTGCAGCTCTTGCCGCATCGTGCATGGGCACTTGCGGCCCCAGGCCTCGCCCGTTGGCTTAGAAGCAAACCAACCTGGCAATACATTGCATACTACGAAACCAGCGGTGTCAGAAAGCGTGGTGTTGGCCTTTGACAAGTACTGGTTGCTTTCCGGTAGTATTGGATCGTATGGAATGGAGCCTTCAGCACTGCTGTGCTCTCCTGCATACTGAGTCCTTTTACACCCAACACCGTCAACCAGCATCCAGTGCCCGCTCCGCAACCACCTCAAGACGCCGACAGCGACAGCGATATGGAGGCCTGGAGGTTAGCACATGCATGACCTTGAGTGGTCTCTGCTTTCGCCATGTAGCCTACAGTGACAGTGCCTTGGACAAAGAAATCGTTTGTACAGATACAGAATACTCGCATTTGATGAAACCGAAGTTGAAGTTGTTTGTATAGTAATGTCGGGTGTGGGGAGGTTCGGCTTGATTTCTGAAGTGCAGGACCGGTCTTCAAAGAAACGCCTCGAGAATAGTGCGAGCAGCCATAGTGTAGGAGCTGGCCCACTCCCGCGCGATAGCAACCCACATTCGTGCGTGACACAACTGGAAAACCAGCTAAGACCAGCTCCCTCTCTCACAAGGGCTGAGGTACGTCAACGCACTGCCCTTCAGGACAGCATGTGGTTGTGTCACTTGAAGCCGAGGAATTTTCACATATGAAATGGATCACTGTCTTCCAGAAAGCGGCGGGGACATCATTTCGCCCGCTTCAGCCGTCCAGCGCTTCAAAAACAGCAACTGACGCGATGATCTTGCCCCCGACCTTCAGAATGTTTTGGGATGCTTGAGCCGGAGCGGGTTTCATGGTTTTGATGGTAAGCTACGATGTGCGTCGAAGGTGCCTCCCGCGACAGCGCGGGAAAAGCAAACTCGAATTGCCAAGCCCAAGCTCTGGACGAGAGCTGTCAAGAGCTCAACCGGACGGCAGACATATCGAGACCGATTCGCAAATCATGCAAAAATCCAGTACTCTTCTTCGTGAAAGTAGGCCAAGTAGGCTCCCCAGAGTCACTCCCCAGCAGGTGGAGGAGAACCGGGAGGACATCCATGCAGCCGATGTGGACAACAACGCGGAAGGCTTAAGATTCTTAGCATGTGGAATTTCGAAAGGAGCCCCAGAACAGATATCAACTGTGGCGCTTAGGTTCGAGCAGACAGCAAGGATGAGAACAGCAATGCAGAGGAGAAGGAGTAGGAGTAGGATAAGGGATGCAAGCGCGACAAGATGAGCTTGCAACCCGGAGAGATGTGCAGGTCCAAAGGTGTGCATAAAGCCGGCCTTGCTGCGCATCATTGAGTGGAAGCAAGCCGTCGCTTCTGCGACGCAAGTGGATGTGGGAATTCCGGTTCAAGGTGTGAAGTTGCAAGTCAAGAACGGAAGGATGCCAGCGAGAATAAAGCAGTGCCCTCTGTCTGTCGAACCTCCCAGAACTCCCCAATAGCCTCAACAACCCAGAAATCATGACTCATGATGGCAGTTGAAAGGTTTGGGGCAGGAGGGCAGCAGAGAGAGAGAGAGACTCTAAGCATGCCCCACTTCCTAGTGTTTCGTGTGTATGGGTTGCGTAGACCTGGTGGTTCTCTGGATATGTTCCGACTCCACGCGCAGGCCGTGTGATCGGCACCTATTGCAGATACATAGGCACTTGTGGGGGATGGGATGAGAGGATCCAACAAGGGGAGATTTGTTCACATTTCTGAATCTCGGGCGTCTGGTCCAGTCTCCGGGCTCACCCCGGCGCCATCGAAATTTGCAGTGGATGCATCACAAGATGCTGTAGCAGGCAAAAGGTTTTCCCCATCTACCTATCTATCTAATTATCTATCTCTACATATATATATATATATACATATATAATATAGGCGTATTGCCTAACATAGTGTTTTTGTATGTGAACGGTGTATACCGTCTCCCTCTTTCCCCGTTAGTGCCGCAATGTTTGAGTGTATGCCCCGGGGCCTTGTCTGGCCCACGGTTTGATCGGTGGAGGCCCTAAGCAGCGCAACACCGATCGAAAGTATTTTCGCCTCGCCTGGTAGTGGATGCCAAGGAAGATCTCAAGTGCATGCGTGGGTTCGCAGCAGGATCGTGCATGCAACTACTGCTATGAGGAGGTTGCTTTTTTTGTGTATGCTACATCCGACATGCTCTCCTGCCCCACACGCGGCACGAGGTCGGCTTGAGGTCGGCTGAAGCCGTGCTGCGCTTTGCTATGGTCAGGAAGGGTTGCAGACCTGCGGCCTGTCCTGACATGGACGCGTCCCGATTCGCGCTTGTAACCTGGATCAAGCTCGTGAGGCTGAAGTTCTGCGAAGTTCTGCCATAGAAGTCCTGACTGTAAGCATGTGAGGAACGTACTTGGGCCATCTTTTCGAGGAAAAGCATGCGGGCCCCGCCAACCAGAACACACATGATGCCTAGCCAGATGAGCTGCTGCTTCGGGGCACGCGGGACACAGACTCGGCGGTTAAGCATGTCTTCTTGTTTTTACTCCAGCGGCTCCACAAGAAGTAGCATTTTAGGGCGAAATGGCAGCCAATCCACAATCCAGAGCCTTTTCGTCGGTCCCGAACAAGCATCCTCAGCGACCCAAAAAGACGCGCCAGAAGCTTCCAGTGGCTTCCAAAATCTGTCCCAGAGGTGCTTCAGAGGTATCATGAACGAATCTGTTGCGATCCAAGCAGCTCAATCCAGTGGATCTTTTGTGTTCAAGCAGAAGACCTCCACGACCCACAAAGAAACATGCGTAACAAGGTGCCGGACTCACGCGTATAACGGAGTCCTCTCTGAGATTGTGTGACGAAACAAGAACCGGCCGGAACGGAACAGAACAACCAAATAAAGGAATCGAGGGGTCTGAGATTGGTTCCCTTGTTAAGACCCCACAAAGGGTCCGCAAAGGCATCCCCAGCGCCCCCTCTCAGTTATAGGGAGGGTATGTATGTGCTTCATCGAACTTTTGTGCATAGTGAGCGGTTTCAGACTTCATCATGAGAGTAGCAGAGATCTCGTTGAACGCAGCCTCCGAGTCGTCCAAGCAAGTCGCCCAGTCGCAGTCTACGGCGCAGCGTATTTTCCAATGCCTCATGCCAATTTCTCCGCGAGGAGTTAATTCGCCGCAAGGCTCTGTGCTGAAGGCATCACTGGCACGTCGCACAAGCCTTGGTACGGAGCCTCAAGAATTGCTCAGTTCTGCATCTCAGATGTGCCCACCAGGATGAACCAGCATAGCTAAGCCAAGCGTAGCTGACTGAACAGTGCATCAACGTTTGAAATCTTCATGGATCTATGCCAAGACACAGTTCATGCTCCGCAGCCTGCCAAAGAGTTCAGGGTGTCTATGTGCTCAGTGGGTTTCGGCCCCCATTCCGTCGGTGCAACAGGCATGTGGCAGCAGCAACTAGTGTTGCTTCGTGAAGCTCAGCGGCAAGCTGCTCCATGTGGTTTCGGAGCTGAACATGCAAGTTTTTGTTTGAAGGAGTTGTGCTGATTTTGAACCCTACAGTTTCCGACATGGGTGGTCTGAGGTCGCCCTGAGGGTTTTTACACATGTTGAAGCCAGGCAGTACAAAGTCATGCTCGCAACTTCAAAACTTGCAGTCCATGATTTGATGCAGTGCGCCAGTGCGCTTCGACATGTCTCAAACCAATTTTTAGATAAAGATCTGGAAAAAGTGCCTCGAGAGACCTTATGCAGACACAACGGGGACGCCCATTATTTGAGCAATGACAAAGTCAAACCAAAGGCATGGCTGCTTGCGCGTGTAGAGCCATAAAGCTAGACAGTGGAAGAATCTCAAGTCCCTTCCTAAGCCATACACTTTTTTTGGCAGCATGTGCTCTCACAGGATGGGTTTTCTTCGCGCTCCTAAGAAGCAGGACCCGTCTGAAGTAGAGCGGTGTGCTCAGTGGCCCCTTTACGTAAAGCCTAAAAGCTTAGGCATGTGCGCTCCGGAAGAGCCAGTTTCCATGTTTAGGTTCCCGTGGTGAAATCAAAGTGCCTGAATCCAAACCTGGAGCCAACGGGATGGCGGATGTTGAGAAAAAGATTCGCAATTTGGAGAGCCCTGGCTTTGCAGCACGGGTGTCAAATGGTTTTGTCTCACGAGAGCTTTGTTTCTTGTGACTGTTCTTGATGGACTGATTGAGGAAGAAGCTGAAGCAAATAATGGACCTGGACGCGAAAGAGCGCAATGGGAGGTGCCTCGTCTTCAAGGTTGTCTTTATGGGCGGGACGGGGCCGCGGGAGACACGGCAAGTGCGAGTGGAATCAAGATGACAACCAGCACTGAGGCCTCTGAGCGAAGAGCAACAAGAAAAGCTGCGAAAGAGAAGTGAAGTGGAGGTGTGCACTCGTCATGACTCGTGCAACTCACACAGACTCAGATGTGTCCAGGCCGAGCTTAGTCAGCTCAAGGCCTCGGAGGCCGCCGCTTCAATGGCTCCGTATTCTGAGCCTTGTCAGAACATTGAGGGTGGATGATGTGCAATCGAGACTGCCGCATTGCGGTGCACGCGATGTGACACCGAGAGCTTAGGTTGCAAGTGAAGTCAAGGTGCCTTATGAGGGCGATGTGCCGACAGGTGTCCTGCAGCATTGCTGGGGCTAGTCTTTGGGCCGGATAGAACACACGTTCAGGAGTTCAGGAGTTCTGACAGCAGAGCGGGCACGTACTGTGGTGCCGACACCGCTGTGAGGTCTGCCTCTGTTAGCCGGCGCTGTGGACGCAGCCGCGGCCGACGGAACTTGTAGCGCGGCGAACTCGTCAAAAGGCAGCTTGAGCATCTTTGAGATCAGATGTGGCAAACATGTCCTGCTCCGGTTGCTTGTGCCAAGCGGCTTGCAGTATTCCCTGGCCCTCCTATTTCCATGATTGGCGCTGACTCTCCTGTTTTAACTTCTCGCAGGTGGCCCAGGACTGACATGTTTGCCTGGTCTCGTGTTTTGAGCGCACAGCTCTCCCAATTATCTGGGCAGGCCAAGAGATCGCAAAGTCCAAGAAAGTACTGGGGCTGGAGACGCTTTGAAGCCAATAAAGGAGCAAAACGAACTGCGAAGCATTTCATGCACCTACGACCTACAAGGAGTAGCCTTGCTTCGTGCTTGACTTGGCCCTGGTGAGCTGAGGAAGAAGCTGCGTGAGATAGCAGGCCTGGAAGAGAAGAAGCGCAGCGGCGAGCGGCTAGTCACGGCTAGTCTGCAAGGCTCAAGGTTTGCAGGGACGTTGCTGACAGTACCCGCGGCTCAAACTGATCAAGTCGTGAATTTGATTCCGAAACCCTCCTGTCTGTCCGAGGTCTCTGGACAAGAAGCAAGAAGAAAAGATCCAGAAGCGGGCCGAAATCGAGGAGAGAAGTCTTGTTAAGAGTTATACTACCCAGACCCGGTGCCAAAGTGGTTGTCGTGTTGCGTAGCTGTGCTGCGTGCAGGCGCAGATCCAGGCAGCCATGGCGGAAGCAACGGAAGAAGCACAGCCATCACAAGGCTGAGGGATTCAGTGATGCGGCCATGCAGCTTCGCAGTTCCTTACTTGAGTTCATGCGGTGGCTTCTTGCGTTGGCAGCTGGCGTCATGTACCGCAGCGTAAGATTATGATCTTCGCATCCCATGGCAATGTTGCAGCCCTCGACAATTGAACGTCCATGAAAGTCCAAAATCCAAACCCCGAAGCTCAAGTCCAGCAGGTGCCGCCGGCAAGGACGATGCGTTGGCCAACGTGGGGCATGCACAGACACCTGCAACCGAAGGCCGGATTAAAGAGTACATTAGTACATGCACATCTTCTTTGGGCTGTTGCAAGTCTGTTGCGCCTCGAGGTTGTTGACGGAAAGTAGGACATCTGCAAGAAGCCATTCTGCCAGCGGCTTCCTTGGTGCAGGTCTTTACATGTGCCATTTGACTGACGCCATTCTGGGCGTTGACGGCCAGCAGCGCCGTCGGGCGAAATACTTCAAGCGGGATGCCCAGTGTTCTCGATATGCTGAGGGCCAAACTTTCAAACTATTTCAAACTTCTTGCATGTGAGGACGAAGAATGGGCTTTCCTGGAAGCAGGCGGGCGCCAAGCATGCGGGCCCTGTGCGCATGCTTTCTCAAAGTTGGGGGTTTCGTTAAGAGAAGCCCAAAACCCGCTATGAGATGCTTGTCTTCAAACTGCCGTTGTTCTGGGGTGCGCTGGAGGAATTCTGTGGGGCTTTTGCGGTGCAGAAGCCGGAAGCCAAGACACAGGACAATTTCGACCGGATCCACTCATTTGAGCCCTGGCAGAAATTTTGCAGGGACCTGCTGACAGGGCACAAGACACACCAAAAGTTCGGAGTTGCATCTTGCTCCAGCGCGACTTCCGCTCTCAGGAGTACTTTCTTTGGTCAACATGGCCTGAGAACTTCGACTGCATCAAGCAGCTGGCCTGCATATAAGACAAGAACCACTGAATCAAGCACCAGCATTGGCTACGTTCCCCCAGCTGAAACTAGATCATGGGGCCCCTTGAGCTCGTCACGCGCTAAAAACTGCATTCAAGTAGCACAAACCTTGTCAAGACGGCAATTGGTTGCCCTGGGGTGCAACAAGAAGTTTCCCTCCAATGGTACAAGACATGGAGGGTGCCCACATGTTCTCTGACCGACTATTGAGCCAGGGTGCCTTGCAGGCTGCAGACATAAGGTACTTTCGGAGGTGCATGTCTTGCAATTTTGAACACCCATGCCCATTCCCCACGTCTTCGATGACTCGAGGAAGAAGATCGCACAAGCCGTGCTCGTTTCGACTAGCGATTTTCGCCTCGAGACCATGGACGGTGAGCGGCCTCTTGGCACAAAGTACGCGGCAGTGTGGCGCTGCACAGCATCATGGAGGTAAGTCCGTCTCTTGATCTTTGTATCTCTCTATTTTCATGCAGTCGACGAGCTCTAACCTCTAAAGACTGAGCGCAGTCCCAGGATCCCTAAAGACGCCGATTGCATCGAGAAGCTTGAGGCCCGCTCGGCAAACCTGGGATGTGGCAGGTTGCTGGCTTCGAGAAACTTGGCCACTGGCTGCTGGTTTGAGCTTGCATCTCTGCGTTTTGGCTAGGCTTACATGACTAACTGATGCTAATCGTCCAAGAACGGACGTCTCATGTCAGGAGCTGAGCGCCAAGGATCGTTCTTGCGAGATGCTTGAGAAGTGTCTTGGCACCCAAACGTCAAGCCCATCATGCGACATCGTCAACATGTGTGGCACACATAAGGGGATCATGCTGTCAGTATCCAGATCGTTAGCGGGCCTTCTGGAATTGAATGTTCTAAAGTTCTGAGCTGCTTTCGAGCATCCAACCAGGACTCCTCCTGCATGCCTGAGGAAGCCCTTGGTGCGCATCAAGATTGTGGTGAACGAAATCCGCAAGTGAAGCTACGAATCAGTTATTCTGCATCTCCTGCGATTGATGGCCTCGGCCTGATCAGTGTCACTTTCCCTGCATTGCTCCACACCATAGACCGCAGTTGTGTCAGGAGGTTTGGTTTCAGGCTGCAGAAGCTGCAGTGGCCGCCTTCTGGCGGCCCTACAGTGTGCTCTTGTTGAGAAGCACTGGGGGTGGCACGGGGACCTAAACCCCTATCTCCTCCCGTTTGTTCTCTCCTCTCCGCCGGCCCGGCTTTCTCAGATTCTCGGGGGAATGCCCCTGGAGAAATGGGAAGTCTCATGAAGTCTCAGCGATCTCAGCGTTCAGTATTTCATCGTGCCAGTTTGTCAAGCGTCGAAAATGGAAGCCTCTGCAGTGCGTCACAAAGCTCGGTTCTCATTTTGGTTCCAACGCGCTTTTCTTCAGAGGAGCTGTTTGCTGTGTTGCTTTTGCAAAGAGCCTTTGTTACTGACCTGATTCGCTTGCCGGGACCCGACAGGCCTTATTCAAGCAGACAGAGGCTGCCCGACGAAAGGCCTGGAGTCTGCATGCTCACTGAAGACAAGCCAAAGGTTGCCCTAAGCTGCGAGATGGTGATTGCGAAAACAACATCTGACGGGCTGCGGCTGGGCTGCGCCACTATCATGTGCCGGACTGCGGGCTTCAGCAGCTCAGGTCAAATCGATCGCCTTCACATTGGCAGGTCTCCCTTTTGGTGTGGTTGTGGGCCATTTGGTTAAAGAGATTCCGGGAACCTTCTTCTGTACAAGAGCACTGCAGTCTGTTAGATATAATTCAGGCTTGGAATGTGTTGCGCATGTCAGGTTGGTGGCCAGCAGGGAGCACATGACCTGCCTAGAATGCGCGCAGAAGCCAAGTTCAGTTCATGCGATGCGCGTTGCGTTGACGCAGATTCGTGGCCCTCCAGCAAGAACCATGTGGCTTGCTTGTCAGCCCCGTATGAAGTGGAGCCCTTAGCATGACACCCCACACAGCCCAACTCAACAGTCACCGACCCACTGACCTGGACACTACTTGTTTTGCCCTTACCACCTCTTCTCGTTAATGGCTCATGACTTCCAACGAAGCCGAAGTGACCTTGGAGCCTTGGATGCACGGAGCAGCGGCAGTGCAACTGCTGGCGACAGCTGCAACCTCGGCGATTGTTTTCTAGTCAATGGTCGGGTGGATCATTGCGCGGCTCATGATCCATTTGGTGCCTGTAGTACTTGGGCAGGTAACCGGCAACCTTCAGCATTGTCACGTCATCTTTGATCTGTAGTATACCCATCCCTCCCCAAAAATTTACATCTATATACATATACATATATAGAGAGAGAGAGAAGAACAAACAAACAAAGGACAAATGTTAGCTCCGACAGGAAAGGTCACAAGTCAATTACCTCCTCAAGCGAGAAAGCTCTGCACCCTTCGTGATGCCGAGGAGCTTCAGCACGTCTTTGGCTCTCTGTGCGGCTCCTCTCTGAGAGAGGCCACGCTCCCAGCTCTGTGAACTAGTCCTTGCTTGCACATGAACTGTAGCCCTTTCGTGCAAACCTGAGAGCCCGAAGCCCAAGTGCTTGCCTATCGGAACCACAAGGGGAGTTTTGGGCTCTATAGCCTGAATGTGGGGTGTGCAAGTGGAAGATGTCATGATCCACCCCAGCAAGAACAGGACATGCGCCGAGGAAGATCCTGTAGATTCGAGTGTGCTTTGGAGTCGAGGCAGCCGTCTTTGCAGATGGCGCCGGTCAGCAGATAGCCTTTGCTGTGGGACGGCAGCTGGCAATACGACATGTGACTCACCGAACCAATAGCCATGAACCCGGCTTTAGGTCCTGTTCCTTCTAGGTGGCTCTGATTTCATTCTAAACAGACACGTAGTTCAGCTGCCTTTGCCCGACATCTCTGAACAGCTACCATCTAAGCACCGACAGCTTGGGGCACAAGTCAGTAAGCGAGGTGCATCGAGGTGCCCTTCAAAACAGGTGTCAAATTGGCAAATGGCCCATGGTTTCGCAGCCGAGGTTGAAAACAACGAGACCAGCTTCCTTGGGACCGGCGCAAGGCCCCTCGCCTCAAAGTAAAAAAGCGACTGCAAAGTTTTCAAAGTTGTTGGCGTATCTCCGATCCCATCCAGGGTGCTTGGAGCAACCATTTGCCTCCTTTGAGTTCTGTATTGTTTTCAGAGCCTCAGGATAGACATGATCACGGCCTGTGCGGTGTCAACTGATCGAAGCCTGATGGTGGTGGCAGAGAAGTGCAGCAACGAAGCAAGGCGGGCGCGTTAGCGGGCATATAGTCTGGAACATGTTGCAATAGGTCCCCTCGGCAGTCTGATACGCTTTGGCAAGCCACATGGATTTGGGCATTAGCCTTTATCGGCTTCGAGCTGTCAAACAGCTGGTTTGGGGGTCGTGCTGTTGCTCACTGCAGGCTCACGAGCAGTATACTCGCATGGAAATATTTTGTATCACATATATTCACATTGAGCCTGGAAAGATGGGGTGTCAGGGACCTTGAGGGTGCGCGCACTGCATTTGCAAGGCGCAGTGCCAGATTGGGTTCAGGGCTTCACGGCTTTGTATTCAGAGCTTTGACATGAATACCCTAACCCGCTAAATGCTCTAAGTAAGCAGCATGGGAGGGTGTTCGCAAGGACCGCGGGTCCAAATTAGTCAGGTCTTGGAAGGTTTGGGGTTTACTAAGGCTAGGGCTGGGCAATATGGGCAGCAGTCGAGTCTTTTGTGCAAAGCAGAGGCTCGAGTTTTATATGCTAGCACCAGTCATCATGAGCTGCCGACGCTCAGGATATCGATCTATGACCTCAAGTCAGGCAGTACCAGTCCAATGATACTTCGCCATTGATGAAGCACAAATTTGAAGTGTCTTTACAAACCATCGACAAGTCTGAAACCCTCATGTGCCAGGTACGAAAAGGAGAAGACTTGTGCAGGTGGGCTAGGGCTAGGGTTTAAAGGCATAACGTGCACTGTCCTCCTAGGTTCGTCGCCACAGCGGCTTGTAGAGGGCAGGGTCTGGAATTCAGACGCGCGCATGCTGCACTATAGAAGCCTTGAACTCTGCACGTCATTCCCTGTGTTACTACCTGCCCAACCGAGGAAAACGATGAAGCCCCTAAGTGGCGCGCTGGGTAGCACCCGCTTCGTACCCTCGGCGTGATTTTTCCGCTTATGTCTCTGCTTCAGCTATGCTGGGATATACTCGGGCATAGGCAGACAACAACGAAAGTCTTTCTGTGCCGCAGCATCAAACCAAATTACAGGTTTGAGGGGTGGTGTGTCAACCAGGCAAAGAGAAGATTGTGCTCTTCCTGAGGTGGGCGTGGGATTCTCTCCGGTGCCACAGGAGCCATGGTTGAGAGAAAACTTAGGGGCTTTGAGGCCTCATCGTTTTCAAGGCAGTGATGCGCTAAAGTTTCTACTCCCATACTCCCAATATAGCCCGTAGGCTGCATGGGAGGCATGCAGACGGTGCACGCTTTCTTTCGGGGCCAGGTTTTTAGGGGTTTCGTCCAAAGATGCCGGGGCTTCGAAGGAAGGTGGCACGCCTCGCTACCTTTGCGCTGTGACTGCCGGCTCAGAGGCCACACTGGTGCTGATGAACTGGGAGTCGGAGAAGATCTTGGCCAAGTGCAAGCTTCCTGGGAATGTAGACCGTTTGGCCTTTCCCTTCCAGCACGACCGCACCGATGTTACCGTGTCTGGCCCACACATGCTCCGGCTCTTGCAGATTCGGCATGCCAAAGGCGAGGTGACCTTGAAGTTGATGCCAGCCTTCTCGAACCTCGCGGAGAAGGCGCAGAAGATCTTGGACCACACATGGCTCGAGGCCGGTCGAAACCTTCTCGGCCTGTGCGTTCAGGAAGGTGCTGTCCACATACTCAGCGCTGACGAGCTGATCGTTTTGCGGACGATTGACAGTGCCTTTGGCCCAGAGGGCGACCTCGAAGATGTGCTTCCCGTTTGTAAGCCGCTTGCTCAGCAACGTTTTGTTTTTTTGGTTTTTCTTCAAACTTGGCTTCTACCCGCGATCCATGAAAATGGCAGCGGGCCCTTTCGGGTCTTACCGACCGTTTTAGACCAAGGGATGCCTTCTCGACCCCAAAATGGCCCCGACGAATGAGGCATCCGCTCTTTCACACAGGGCTTTCTCCTGGGGGGCTCCTACGGATACTTGGCCGTCTGGGAGGAATCGGATGATGGTGCCTTCACCAGCGCAGCTTGTCACGGGTATGCAGGGGTGGTTGTGCTTGAGATTTCCGGTTGGTGTGAGAGATGCGTGGAGGGGCGTCGGGGCATGTAGGTTGTTCTGTGCGTGACAGCAGAAGATCTTCTCATACTCAGACTAGCTGCTCAGGGGTCTTAAAATACGTTAGAGGTCATAGACTTCGACCGTATTTCGGAGCTTCCAGGCTGCATCCTCAGGTCGATAGGTCCGAGGACTCGGATGGGGCCCGACGTACACCGGAGAATGAGTACAAGTTGCTGGGCATCGAGTGGCTCTTCGAGCCTTTGGTTTTTCCAATTTTGTTTTTTTCTTTCCGGTGCCGTTTCGCAACTTTGGGGCCCCGGCCAGCTGCCAATGGCCTCCACCCGCGCTCAAACTAGATGTGGAATGTGAAGGCGTTTCTGCATAAGCCGAGCAGTGCTGCACCCACAGGAGCAGGAAATGAAATGAAGCAACAGAACCTTTGGCCTCCGCTTGCAAGCCCCTCACTGAAAAAGTCCAGACTTGAAACCCCCCAAATCAGACTCTCTAGAAGCGCATGCCACATGCGGGTGAACCGATTCCATGAGGTTGGCTGTGGCACTCAAAGTCCGACCGGACACGGACTCCGTGTGCTCTATCGACCCTTTAGCTGAGATTCATGTCAGGGGACTTGTGGGGAGCTTCGGGCCTTGACTGACGTGTGGCCGTGTGGCTTCCGGCACTCGGAGACACTCCATACTGCTAAAAGCATGTTCAAGCGTTGTCCAAGTCGTTGGCAGTTCCGCATCTGCAATCTATGTCCGAATACGACCAGGCGCTGCGATCGATTCACCCGACAGGGTAGTCAAGCACAACAAAGTTTCAAAAGCCGTGAGCCATAAGCCGTAGGCAAGCCGAAAGCTGCTAAGCCTGCTCAGAAAAGCACTCCGCACACACCTTGTCAGGATGTCACACCCAGCGAGGAGCACCTCCTCCTTGGCTTCGGCGATGCTGCCGCTTGGTGGCGGGGTGTGTCGTGGGGGGCGGGGGAGGGGGGGGGGGGGGGCGGGGGGCGGAAGGGCTCCAGTAGTTCTGCTGGATCTAGTGAGTCTAGTGGTGGATTTGCGTTATGGGGAGTCGCCCCGGCCTGCCAAGACAAACATAATTTGTGAGTGAAAGCTCGTCGTGCCATGGCGAAAGGCCTGGCTTGTCCCAACCGTGGTGAAAGGTCACGTGGTTTGTCCTAAACTTGTCTAGAATGCGGCTTGCGGCGTGAGTTAACAATCTCAAAGCTCTGGCGTAGTTGCTGAGACGATGGGTGCGAGGTGCAACATCAGAAATGTGCAATGGTTTCATGGTTCCCTCAGCCGGTGCGATTCCAAGGCCATGGGTATTGTACCTATGGCTTCGATCTATGGCACCGAAGACGAACAGGCGGGACACCGTGGTTAGCTGCCAGAAGCCGCTTCAGAACTGTTGAGTCGCTGGGGGATCATCTTGGGCCTTTGGGGTGCAACTTGTGCGTCGTCTTGGAGTCCGCCGGGTGCTTTTGGAATGCTGTTAAAGGTGTCCGTCGCGCTGTTCAGGGTACGGTTTGAGGCCTTGGGCTTTCGCTTCAGTCTTGACGCAGCAGTGGCCTGTCTCTGAGACATGCCATCAAACCGTCTTCCCGTATGCCCGTGGGGCCACCACAAGCAAGAGCCAAAGCCTTGTTTCGCCTTGGCAGGTCCCCATCAACATCAGTGGGAACCATTCGGCTGCCATCACTGCCATGGAACCTCAACTTGATCTCGGCTTAACCTTGCCAACTAATGATTCGCAAAGTCATTCTACCACCGAAGCTCGCAAGCTTGTGGCCTCATCATGGGGTGGTTGCAGGAACTCGCTGTCAATTGGCACACTATTCCAACCCCACTTTTTCTGGGTTTGGCGAAAGACAAGCAGCCTGAGACACATTTTGATGAATCAGACCCCTTGTCAAGGCAAACTTGTTCGGAAAAGGTGGAGCGAACCGTGTGTGGGAGGGCACGCGGCACGAGCTTACCTGAAATGTCTTCAAGCGCCGAGAAGGTGATCCCCCAAGCACTTACAGATAACCCTTGGGGGTTCGGGACCACACTGAAGCCCCTGTAGCCCCGCCAACTCAGCCAAGGACATGGCTGTGCATCGATCACTTGTGGTGCCTCGGTGAGATGGGGGGCATAGGGTATTTTGGGGTAGTCTCCGTGATGTGCCTTGTCCCAAGCCTCAGAGTCCCTTCGCCCTAAGGTCACGATTTGCAAGGGCGACAGCAGCATGCGCATTTGGAACTGGGCTGCACGGCCTCTTGGCGTTGCATTGCCTGCAAACTTGAGTTCGAGCCTTCAGATGCCTGACAAGTGTGTACCTTAGGGCCCAGATGCCGCTTTGGAGATTGGATGGTTGTTTGCACCAGTAACTCTCAAAGCTCAGGACTTGCGAGATCCGATCCACATTTGGAGGGGACCCGCCGATTGCTGTGGCTGTGCATCCGCCTCTTCGTCCTATATTAGGAGTGTTGAGAGCTAAGCAGCTGAAATCCCATTTCGGCTTCTTGGGGATAACCTGTCAGGCTCAATTGACGCGTCACCCACAACAAACCCAGGAAATCAAGTCCGGGAGGCCCGTTGCAGCAGGGCTTCGTAGGAACATCTGCGGCCTAAAGCTTGCAGTGGCGTGTCACGTTCAGACACGTTCAGACAGAAATGCATCTTGCACCAATCCCTGAACCATCTCGTGTACCGCAAGATTGCAGCTGGTCAGGCCAACTTGGGAAACGCATCAGCCTAGTTTATTAGTAACGGCCTTGGCCGGCCGTGGAACCCACATCTGCGACAGAACAAGCTCTGAGAAACATACCCACTTTAGTTTTTTAAGCCGGGTAACCGCCGCGGACATTTTGGCATTGGTCCGCAGTGACGGCAGGCATATGGACTTGTCCGGAAGCATTTCAATTCCAAGACTCAGAATCCCTGGCCTTGTCCAAGACATTCGACCCCCCATCCAGGTTTGGATATTATCTGGCTTTGGGCTTTGCGGAGAAGCTGCGCTTTTACCACATCCTTGTCAAGGCAGTGTCGGGTAGTAACTAGGATGTGCTTGAATGACGGTTTCAACATATGACTGCCTGCAGCTTAGGGCGATGGTGCCCCAGGGAGCCATCCCATGCTGAACCCAGCAAAGCAAGTTTGAAAGACCCCTCAGACAGCAACGAGCATGTCAGAACTCGTAGTTTGGCATTTTTTTGGGTACGGCCCATGCAGTAGACAGGACATCAAGCTCCACAAGGAAATCAACCTTCGGGGCATTGGACTTCTGAAGTTCTCTCATGGTGGACACCTGCTGGCGGTCACGCAAGGCTGGTGTTAGCGTTGAGAGTCGGTGAGCCCCTCAGCCCAAACCCTCAGGTCTGCATTTGACAAACAAAGGCCGATGGCCAAGACTTGAATCGCCAGCGCCTGCAATCTTGAAGATTAAGTCCCGCTCATGCCTCGACGAGGCAAATCGATCTACCTATACTCTGTCCGAACGCTGGAAAAGATCACGACGCTGCAAGGCCTGAACTCTACTTGCTGCGAGATACTTGAATGTCAGGTACGAGGTCGCGTTAAGTAAGTCGGATTTCGGAGGATGGCATTTCATTCGCATACGCTCTGGCCAGCGCTATCCAGCTAAATTCTAGATGTTCTAGATCTGGCCTGTTCCACACGCCCGTCAAGCAAGCTCTTGCAAGCCTGAGGCCACAGCAAAGAGATCACATGCCTCAGTTTCGACCCTGAGGAGCTCAAAGATGTGGGGGGCTTCAGGGTGAGGCATGGGCTTACGACATCTTACGATGTGGACGGTTGTCTGAGAATCTGAGAAGGCTTCATGGCTTCAGGCATCGTAGATGCAAATGTGGTGCTCGTGGTCGACACGTGATCGGAAGCAGGACCATGCGCTGTGGAGCGTCTCCCAGGATGGGCGGCTGATACAGCGCCTTGGGATTAGACTTGGGTTAGTGTTTGGAGCACTGGAGGTGAGGTCTTCAGGAAGTCTACAGTGCCTACAGTCTAAGGGCGAGTCTAGGGAGTCTAAGGAGTCTAAGGCTCAGGATGCGTGATTTTGTGTCAGCTAAGATTGCTGGAATCTGTGGGAGCTGTAGCGTGTTGCTGCATTGCCTAGCAAGGTCAGGGGTCTGCAGTGTGTGACTCCAACAGTTTCGCAGTGCCAAGAGCGGCAGAATTCCCAAAGCGATGGCCCTTTTTGAAGAGCTGATGCGCGTCTTCCGGAGACGGACGAACATCTGAGCCACAGACTCGCCAGAATAAGACATCATGGCTATGTAGTGGGAGCTCCGTGTTGCTCTCACATGGGGCCTCACATGGCACACTCAAACTTCAATCGCGTCTTTAGTCCTCGAGAGTTGGAATCCTCCTTGTGGCGAGGGAGTGGTCGAAATTTTGCTGTGTGCAAAGAAGAGGACCCGCACCACATCGCCAGATCAATTTTCCATTGATGGTGCAGGGCGGTAGGCTTGGGCTGCCATGGGCATTGACGTAAAAACCACAACCCTGGGTTCCGTGATGAAGGTGGAATCTCGCTACCTTCCGCATCGAGTGCGATCACTACGAGACTGGAACTGAACGCCTAGCCGTGAGCGCGATTTCCCCGGACCAGGCAGAAGATGTAGACATGGGCGTTTGTGAAGTCAGCTTGGTCGGTTTGGCACCCTGAACAAATTTAAGCCCAGAACTATGCGCTTAACCCTGAATTGGACTTCATTGATCGTCTGGAAGACGGCGTGTGTGCAATGGGCTTCTGAGGCACCGCGGCCCCAAAAGTACATACCCAAGCTGTGCTTATCGCTTTTAAATACATATCTGTCAGCGCTAAGTATGCCAGCTTTTGAAATTGGGGCATTCGCTTTTCATCCGCTTCTGCGGTGCAGGCCACCTGCAGCGTCTTCAGGAATGGAAAGCAGCTGCTCCAAAGGCATCTCGGGCCCGAACGTTCGCCCCGCCTTAATGAATACGCAGTATACATGTTCTACATCCTACTTCCATACTTCTGTTGAACTTAGCCGAGCGTGAAGCCCTGAACTGAAACCCCTACCGGCGAATTATTCATTTAGCCCGCTGCCCGGAAGATTCCTGATCCAGCCCATCAGACGCAGGCTGACACTCTGCAGGGTAAACCATATCGCAAGTCTGTGGGGCGAGGCTTGCAGATGCGCCACCCAAGGTTCTCCCAAAGTTCGTTGGAGTACGAAGTTGAGCTGGAGTCCAACGTGAAAGTCTCATGGAGCTAAGATGTGGGACTGATTGAAGCCTTGGTTTCGGTGTTGCGTTTTCGCTTTTTCGCTTGGCGCGGCTGGGCAGCTGTCTGGAGGTGCACGTTCGCACTCTGGAGGGGTTTGAACTACAATGGGTGTAGGGTTTAGGGTAGTATCCTGTCCTGGCAGTTGTCCGCAGTCCAGTTGCAAAGGGTTTAGGGTTTAGAGAAACCGCTGACTTCAGGAGTCTGGGTTCAAAAACAGGGAGGTTTCTCTTTTCAATTCTAGGCTCCAACAGCTGGGACTTTGGTACACAAGGTCGTCACGCTTTATCACCACCACGGCAACTCGTTTTTCCTCACCGGCACGGCCAAAGGGGGCCTGCAGGTCTACACCTCGCTGCCCTACCAGGCTGAAAGACCCTTTTAACACGATTGAGTTGTAGAGTTTAGAGCGGCTGACTGGTGAGGATTGGGGCTGCTGTTCGGGGCTGCTGTTCCATTGTGCATGCGCAGCGGCAGTGCAGCGGCACTCTTCATCACGAACTCCTGAGCAAAGTCCCTTCAGTGGAAACCTGCAGAGCATCACGGGGAAGGGGTCCATTTAGTCACAGACACAGCTTATCTCATTGGTAGCGACGATCAGCGATTTCGGCCGGCTTCTTCCAGCCCCATCAGCTACACCATGCTATACCTCGGGCCCAGAACCTTCTACTGCAAGTATGTGCGATACATGAGAGGGAAGTGAGGTGAACCAATCGTTCATACAAAGCAGAAACCTGCCCCAAGTGTCAGGGCACGCCGAAATTTCTCGAGCTTGCGCTCCACGGCATGGCGTGTACGGCCATTTGCATCTCCGTCGACGGGCTCCGCGGCAAAGATCTTCATTACAAGGGCTAAGTGTGGGCAAGAGCTTTCAGACTGTAGTACTGTACCCAGCCTGCATCCCCCAGCTAGGCACCTAAATCACAAACAACCCCTGAAGTCCGTAGCCCAGATGCCTAGAGCAGTCCAGTCCAATTCAGGACACACCTGACACCGGTAAGAGTTCACCTTTGTTTCTTAGGCTCACATGCCACATGCATCCACATCTGCATTGCCCCACCAGACATCTCGTATGGACCCGTGCCTGTACCGACATAAAAGAAGCACAGCCATACACTGGCATTAAATCTACGAAATCAATGACTTTAAGGTGAGTGAAAAACCCAAGCTCCCAAACACCTGAAATCGCAAAACTGCCTGAAATACCTGAATTCTGCAACCCTGACCCCGCAGAAGCGGAACCCTAAAAACCTCTAAGCTTCCCAAAGCGGGAGAAGGCGGACGTTGGTCAGCGCCGGGGCTGACGGCGTGATCTTTGTGCTGGGAATTTCTGGCCTTTGCAGCCCCGAGGAGATCATTTGCAATGCCATGGGCGGTTCATCCGGCAACACCACTGTTGGAAGTACAGCTAAATGGTGGCTTCCGAGATTAGGGGTACCTTATTGGGCTAAGCCTACTAGTTGGGGGTCTATTAAGGGTCCCCTGTTTCTGTAAACCCCTAAACGAACTGATCGATGATTTTCCTCTACGCCTAAGTTTGCTTCGTTTGATATTCTCCCCAATTGCGCTGCGGCTGCAGCAGATAAGGGTTTGCAAGGTGAAGGATTTTGATCCCCAGCTGTCACGCCTGAGCCATGTTGTCTGTATGGCCACCGCACCACTGGAAATTGGATGTTTAAACAAAGCTTTTTTTCATGACGTCTTGCGCAAACTGTATCAGATGTGAAACTATTTCGAAAGTCCATGTTTGATGTCCAAGGGCGTAATTCATTTTTTGTCCTGGAACTAAGGGATTAACTAGAATGTGACTGTGAGCCGTTGACGGCACGGCAATCTCTTTGGCAAGCGAAGTGCCGAGATGTGGGGGATTTCGTTGGGGTAGTGGGCCCGTCTGCGGCTAGAGACCCCATGCCCAGAAGTGCTTTCAAGTACCACAAAAGACGCCTCAGCTCCCAAATGCCGGAGGAGCTGAACATGCTGCCTATGGCTTTGTGCTTTGACTTCCCTTAGGAGAGTTTCGAGGTCCAAAATCATAGAGGCTTTGGGCTTCGCGGTTGGGGAGCTAAAGCTGCAAGTTCGGTTGTGGTTGTGTGGTGCCACTCACGGTTCACACTTCGTTGGGCGCAGAGCAGGTGTCATCACGGTTCCCTAAAGAGCCTCGTAAACCTCTCCCCAGCTGCTACCCCCGGGCCCAGGCATCAAACCGATAATGATCGCTTTGCACAAGAAGCAGAGGCCTGCGGACAGCCTCTGGACAATTGCTCTTTGCGTGACTAGCCTGCTGGCGTTCTCAATGTCTCAATGAGTGCGACCCTCACGGCAGCAGATGCAACAACGATATCACCAGGACGATCGTGCAGATAGACTAATGGAGCAATAGAGCATGTGCAAGAGCTGCAGTTACTGCCGTTTGGGTCCAGTGGTGTAAAGTGCGAGGCAGTCCTGGCCTCGAAGCTTCAAATCCAGAAGCTGGAGAACAAATGTCAGGCCCTTCCGACTTGAAAAGAGTTGTTGGGCACAAGGTGCATGGCCCCGCCTATGATATGGTTTGTTGCTTGACTGTGCGTATCAGACCGAGAACGGCTGCATTCACGCATATTCACGCCCACCGCAGGGCACCAATAACGAGCACATTTCGCAAAGCGCGTTTCTGCAAAGCTCTGGGGAGAGAAGACAATGCTTGAAGACACTGCTTGCTGCACGTGTAAAGGCAGGCACCTTCAGAAACGGTCCATGGAAATCCCAGTTTGACTCTCATGTTTGCCCCCACAAAAACCACCGCATCCAACACTATTGGGTGCCAGCCGCAGTCGATGTAGTTCAGAGTCGGCTCCTATGCTCGTTTCTTGTCGATCCGCGGCCAATCTGCGAAGATAAGTCGTATCCCGCACATCCTAGATGACCAGGCCCGGACATCTGAAACATGTCAGTTCTTGCCTCGTGTTGCCGTCTGTCCATAGAAACATTGGGGAAAAGCAGTATAGAAATCCAAGGCTTTGATGGCAGAGTTCCGCGAAATCAAGGAGAAGCGAGAGCGAGAGTTTGCCATGCACGAGGAGGCCGAGATGTGGGCAGGGTTTCGATGTAAGAGGTCGTGCTATATCACTGAGGTTAGAACTTCATTTTGACATGTGCTGGAAAACACAGTTAGCTCGATTGCAGGGGGGGGGGGGCCTCCCAATCAAGCTGACGCACAGTTACATTTCGTAGCTTCGACAGCGCTAGCAAAGAGGTGGGTTTAAAAGAAGCCTGGCAATATCTTGCATTGCTGGACTTGGCTTAAACGGCAGCCCTGTAGAACTTCACAGGCGCCCATGCCGCTTTAAAGAACTCCCGTATGAATCTCTAGCATCTCTAGAAGCGCGCTTTGGCAGTTCACACTGTTCACACATCCTCAATGAGTCAACTGGGTACCCTCAGGAATGCGCAGCGCAGGTAGCGCAGGCCCGGGGAAGAGTTGAATCCAAGGATCGGGTTCAAGGAGGGGGGTGTGGGTGTAGGCTTCAGTTCTATCCGGTCTTCAAGAATCTAGTCCACCTCGACGCAACGTCACGAGGTTCTAGTTTGGATCGCCTTGGCAACGATACGGTTTTTGGAACCTGTCCGAACTGGCAATTGCAGAGCCCTGGTCGAAGGAGCTCTGCTGGCTTCCATCTCGAAAGACCATTTTCCATCCCCACTAACATCTGACTTTGCACCATTCGTGGAATTGCCCCCCAATTTTACTTAGAGTAGTGTGACAATGCTGAGGGCGGCTCGTGGACATCATAAATAAATAGGCCGCTAGGATTTTGCGCTGTGCACCTTTGCGTGCGTTGTGGAACAGGAACTTGCTGACTCGATCAAGCCATGCACCCTGCAACGAGAGCCTGATGCTCTTTGACACGCGTGTCTGACGTGTCCAGGCAAGGCAGAAGGATCAAGCGCAGATCCAGGAGGGGCTTAAGTCAACAATTGTTCTTTCTTTCCCGTGCTGGCTACTGAAAAGCTTGTAGGGCTTGTCGTATAGGCTGAGCCGACTTTCCTGATGGCAGAACTGAACACCCCCGCTTCCATGTCATGTGCTGCGCCGGAATCTCCATGCGGATGCACGATGAGTTTGTCTCAGTTGCGGTATCATCGGGCGGGTGGGGGGGGCGGCGGGGGGGACGGGGGCAATTGATGCCAGGTCGGTTCAGCCAAGGTCCGCATCAGGCGACTTAGTCGGGTGCATGCTTCCATGCCCGAAACGTGCCGAGTAATACTTGTTTCTTGTACGTTGTTGCTGTCAACCTTGCGCAGGAGCTTCACCGACGCCTTGGTGCTTTGGAGCAGGCTTACGGCATGGATGGGAAATCTTACGTAAGCAGTGGCTTCGTGACTTTAATCTTGGTGGCTCGCTCTTGTTGCAGTGGCTTGTTGTCAGATAAGTTATCTGTACTTGTTTCTACTTATTTCTACTTATTTTTGCGTGTTTTTGAAGCGAAAATAAAAATAGTAGAAACATGTAGAGCAAGAAGAAATGTAGGGCCTTTGCGAAAATATCACGAAGCGGGCCATTTTGTTCGAACTTCCAGAAACTAGCATGGACTTGCTGCGCGTTGCGATACTTCACTTACAGTTCATATGAGACAGCCATAGCAAGCCATATTCGTTTTGGTTTGCCTGCCTCCAAGTTCACGTACGCAGTGCAAGCAGATTGAAGGACAGAGCACTGTCGAGGAAACTCGTGTTAGCCAGGCGTGACGGCTGAAAGCTTGCGAGCTGCCACGCGAGGGGAGCGATTTCTCTGTTTTATCTGACAAAGGTTAGTTAAAGGTTTAGGGCTTGACGATTCATCGTTAGAGGTCAGTCGCTGTATTTGCAGGAAAGCTCAGACCTAATTAGAGTCTATATTATATTGGCCAAGCCTGTCTCCCCCTCCCAGGCACCAGGAAAAGTAGAAATTTACGGGGTGCAGGGGGCTTTCGGGTCTAAACGAAATTTCGATGCAACGGCTCGGCTGCACGAACAAGCTTGCTTTCCAGAATGATGCAACGTGCTTGTCCCAAGCGGTTTTCCTGCAACAGCCTGGAACAAAAGCCAAACAGAAGTTCAAGCAAGTACAAATAACTGGCAATAAATAGTAATAAGTAGGAGCAAAGGACATTCTTACGCGCAAACACTGCCAGTTTCTGCTCGTTTCTACTTAAGTCTCTAATTGTAATAAACGCTTGCGCGCGCCGCCCGGCTCAGAGCATGCAGTGTGTGCACAGGGGCATCCCTGTGGGAAGGGTTGGTTGGGGGAAGGAGCAGGCACAAAACACGCTTATCGGCATGAAGCTGACAAAGAGGGGGAGGGTTTAGGGGGGGGGGGGGAAGGGTTGGGTTTGGGGGAAGGAGACCGGATCCAGGTCTGCTTGTTCCAGACGCTTCTCGGCAGGAAGCCGAGGCAAACTAAGTTTACTTAGCTAGGCGTATGTTACTTGCCCTACTTAAAAGTTACTTTCCACTTACAAGTTCACTTACCGCCATTTATAAGTTACTGTGAAGTGTACAATTTACTTATGTCACTTCAATTTTCGTACAACAAGAACGAGTCATGACAAAGAGGGCTCTGATTTTAAAGATGACCACCAGTCAACAGCAACACTTCCTTCTATCATCTGTCGAGTTTGTCGCTTCTCAGTGGGCCTTGCTTGGGAGGCAGCGCAAGCCAAGGAAGCCGAAGGCTCGTGCCACGCTTCATGCCGAGGTTGCGGAAATTTGGCAAGCGTTGGCCATGAAAGATCGCAGAAGCCATGTAGGCCCTTGAGGTCTTGTAGACTTTAATTACGCCCGAAGAAGGCACAGGCTTTTTTGCAACGAGAGCATGTTGACAACTTTTTCCTGGTCTTAATACATCGTGGCCTTCCGTTCCGGGGTCAAGCCACTCTTGGCACAGGTGGGCGATTGATGAAGAACATGGAGCAGCGCCATGCCGAGGCTTCTGTCCTGAATCAACGTCTAGCTCTCATTCGCTGAAGCTGTGTGGAGCCATCATAAGGCTCCCCGAGAGAGACATGAAATCTACGATAGGCTTGTCGCCTTTTTGGGAAATTTAATCGGGTTTAAAGCCTTGATGGGCTGTGGTCTAGCCGACACGAGCAGTTGCCCTCTTTGCAACTGATTGGAAAACGGGTGCATAAAAAGCCACTCGAACTACCCATCTTCAATCCCGAGAATCCGGAAACAGTTTCAGAGCCCTCAAGAGCCTTCGACATCCTCGAACACCTTGCTTCCTGTGCGCAGGCGTTGGACCAGTTGACCAACCTCTACAATCGAAAGCTCTGTCACGAGTCGGATCGCTTACTGGTGCTGAGGTGCCCACAGAGACTTTGAGGGTTTTGACGGGCTTCAACTTGTCTTGCAAAAGGTATCATAGAACAACAACCATACCGTAAGAAAGTTCAATGTTGGGACTGAGATGGACTGAGGGCTTTGCATCGCTTAAATGAGGCTTTGGGCATGCGATTTCTCCTGAACCCTCCCCCAACTTCTGAGGAGTGCCACATGTTTTGGGGTTACCCCCGGTCATGCCCCAAGCACCTTGTGTTCGACGGCGGCTTTAGGGCTTGAAAGCTTCAGCTTTTTTTGGGGGGGGAGGGGGGGGAGGGGGGGTTGAATGTCGGTTTGAAGTTCTGCCTAACGGCCTAGAAAACCACTAAAAAACTATACAGTGGATTCTCAGTCAAGTCAATTCAGATGAAGGATGCAACGGGAAGAGCTGCAAGCCAAGATGGTCCAGGACGCAGGGCCAGCAAACCACAATACAGGCGCATACAGCATACATGGCATACATAGTTGCATGGGCTGTTTCGTGATGTACAAGAGTATACTGCCACCTAAAGCTCCGCGGATGTTCTTTGACCCAGGCTTCAGCATCTGGAAGAGGCATAGAGATTGTAGGGAGCTTGGCGTTTGCTGCTGGAGCCCTAAAAATCTCGAGATCCGAGATGGCTCTAGTTTCGGCATTTTCGAGGTGGTGGTGGATGGGGGGGGAGGGCAGGCCTCTGAACATGGGTGAAAAGATGAATTGGCGACGAATGATCCGCCACAGGGTTTGACATGTGATAGTGTGCCTTCGATTTGGCGTTGTTACGCCTTACGTCAGGGGCATGGTCAGCCTTGATCTTTGATCTCAGCCTTTAGTCGTCCAAGGCCTCCTTCAAAGTGTGGAAGAAAGTTGTAAGAACCTGGCAAGTTCGGCCTGCATAAAGCCACCTTAGCATCTGCAGCTGAGAGAGCGCAGGCAATTAAGAAAGATTCAGCCAGCATGCCTGCAAGCCACACAACCTGGCCCAAACCGCTATCCGAATGGCGATGTGGCAACTCGACTTCTTGCTCTCTGATGCTCTACGTTTCCGGTTTGTCTTCGAATCGGGTGCCTCTTGAGAGGAGGAAGAGGAGCATCAGCAGCAGATGCGCGACTCCGCCTTGGCGGCCGGGCGCTCAATCGTCAAAGGCACTGCCTTCAGGTGAAATGGTGAAATGCTCCAGCGCATCAGGCATCAGGTTCCTGATGTCTCGTGGAACATCCATCGAGATCGAATCTTGCCTCGCAGGCTCAGGAGGAGCTCTCACGCCTTCTAGCCGAAAGAGACCTGGAGATCAAGAAGCATCAGGCCCAGCATTTCACATTGACCCGCATTGTTTGGGCGATGTTCATGATTTACGCACTGACATGGGAATTCCCGTCTTCATGGTTAATTGCACCCAGACTCCACCCTAGATCTAGGACAGGTACGAGGGGCCCACTGAGTTTCGCCACGCAGTCCCTGAAATCGCCGCATAAATCATGGCTGGCTCAGCTAGTATCATCGGTTGACTAAGCACGCCTGTCAGTCGCGCTCAAGACGCAAAGGGTTCCAAAAGTTCCAGAGGACCTCCTGGCCTTCATTCAGCACCGCTTCGAGGAGGTGCAGCAGCTCACGGCCGACAACCATGCCACCTAGCAAGAGATCATAAGGTGCACAGGAGAGCAGTGAGACAAAATATGGTATTCCTCCACACCTGCTGGTCTCATAGCAGATCCCGGCTCCGGTTTCTGTGAAGTTGTTGGGGCTGAGGACCGAGAAGTGATTCGCTGCTTTTCTGCAGGAAAGACATACACGAACACCTTCAAAGTTTGGATGTGTGGCTGCCGACTTCAAGAACTCTCGGAACCAGAAGTGAAGAAGGGGGGGGGGGGGAAGAAGCTGAAGAAGCCCTGAGCATCGCTTGCGTTCCCATCCTGAAAGTCCTGACGTCAAGGGTTTTGCGCCCAGGTCTCAAGCATCATGGGTGGGAGGCGCTGGAGGAGCAGAAGCAGGTACTCGGGATGTACAGGGGCTGGGAGTTTGTGGCAAGGCTTGAGCTTTGGGATCTAGTTTGGGGTAGAGGTGTTGGGAGTTTAACCGGGCAGGGGGTCTTCAACGGGCATCGTGGAGGGTGTAGACAGTGTAGACTGGAACTCTGGCGCGTGTGGCTGACGTGCACGAGCCTGTGGCCCAAGCTCGAAATGCTGGAATCCGCTTGAAATGCTGGAATGCTGCTGGAAGGTCGAGGAACAACTGCGAAAGGAGCAGGAGAAGCTGCAGGGAAGCCTGGAGAAGCAGGAGCGCCCCGTAGAACACCTAGGACCTATAGGGCTTGTCCGGGCACCGTAGCGCACCTTGACAAACCCTCGCAGTACCTGTTCAACCAACTGGACCCCTCTCCGCAACATCCCCCAGAAATTGGCCAAAAAAACAGGAGAAAGAGCGCGAAATTGTGGAGGAGAGGCAGCAAGAGTCGAACTCGACTCTGAAACCTGGCATGGTCTTTCAAGGGTTCATCCATCCAGGGTCGTACTGAGGCTTTGCACTTCACGGCTTAGCCCGTTTAAGTATCTAATTATGGGCTTCTGAATGTAGGAGTCCCGGTACGTTCACGTTCCACAGGCCATAGACCACCTCATGCCTCAGAAAGCAACATCCTGGAAGTTGGTCCCAAGGCGGTCGCTGCATGAACAAGCAGAGGAGCTCAAGCGCACGCTTCCGGGCTGCTCTCAGACTGGGTGTTGGAGATGCCTGCTTAGGGCTCAGCTGCTTTAAACGTCGTTGCAGACCCGGCCACCTCGCAAGCCCAGGCTGCATGGGCTCCATGGGGAGCGGCAGGCAGCAAAACAGAGGGGGGGAGTGGGGGGGAGTGGGGGGGAGTGGGGGCTGGGGTGGCGGGGTTGGGGTGGGCTTGTGATGTCTGTGTCCGGGCTTCTCTGAGCAGTCCTGGACCATTCTCGCCAGGACCGTGAGGCGACTTTGCAGGATAAGCTTACAGCCATCGAAGGCTGGCGCATCAAAGCAGTCACGATAGGGTTTGTCGGTTTGTGTGAGTACTTTTCCGTCAGGGGCAGGGTCAGGAGTAGCAGGCGTTCACATCGCTGAAGCATACTGTTGGCATGCATTGCTCCCAGCCAAAGAATGAAGGCCGAAGAGTAGCCAAGATTCGAGATGGGGATCGATGGCGCACAGCACGGCACGTACAGTAGCAGATTCTTCTGAGAACTCAATACAATGGCGTTTCTAAGTATAGGGCTCGAAGCTCCCGAAGCTTGTGCCCAGACACTAGCAAGCCTTTAACAAGCGGTTCTCGAAGAGTCGATCAGGCTTAAGCTGTAAGACTTCCCGAACTTACAACCTCGGGAGAAGCACTGCTTCTGTTCAGACATGAGGAAGCAGATGCCACCATTGCCCCTCCCCAAAGCCATTCCCTCCAAACTCCGAGCAGGCTACAAGTCAAAGCAGAAGACCCTCAAGAAGTTCAAGCTGCTTCTAGACCAGAAGCTCGCTGAGGCTGCCATGCACCATGACCACGCTTTGTTGGTTCTCTTTGATGAAGTCCCACAATTGTAATTCAATCAGAACACGCCCGTGGCAAGGAGAGAGTGACTTTAGTACGCAAATCGTGAAACGCGAGATTGTTGGCTTGTCAATGTGCAAGAGCGCCCGTGCAGTCATTTTCTTTCCTGGCTCCATTTGTACATAAACCGGGTACAACATTGAGTCGCAAAAATGACCATGCAGCTCGTTCATTCATTTCCAGTATATTTTACGCCCTTGTCTTTCTTTGTGTTGGTTACTGACGCCGGCTTACCTGCCTGCGTTTCATCGATATTGGGTGGGCCATTCGCAAGATACTCCGGGTTCCATGACACGCTCTCCTCTCTCGCTTGCTGTTTTTGTTAACTCTCATGAGATGGCCTTCCCCTTTTTGCTCAATGCGGCTAGGTTCAGGTAGGTTTCAGGATCATCTCGGGCATCTGTGCATGAATCAATGCCAAAGGTTTTTCACATCAGATACGTTGCAGAGGCATGCCTTAGCTTGATGTGGCGGTTCGGGTCTTCGCAGCCCAAGGATGGAAACAGCATCAAAATTCGGAGCACGATTCTGGGTCTTTTGCTTTGAGCTTGGGCTTGCTTGGCTTCTTGTATTCAAGGCCATGAAGTGCTTTGCCAAGCTGCAGGTGTCGACGTCACTTCAGCCAAAGGACTCGCTCATAAAGAAGCTCAACCAGGACCGTGGAATTCAGGGTCAATTTCGCAGGCGTGTGGTGCAGCTGCAGTGGACCTTGTTAACCAGCTGACCTCCGCGACTACAAGACTACACCGAAACGTATTCGTGCACAGAAACCATTGGCTTTTTGTTCTGGCGGAGCCAAGTTGGATCAGCTGAAGGCGTGGCAGATTCCGGCGTTCGCAGAGCAACCGGAGTCGTTAAACGAACCTACTTCTTCGGCTTGACCTAATCCAGGTTTGCTTCGGACAACAAAATCCAATAGTTCGGAGGCACGCATCAAATCTGACAACGCCATGGGACCTTGGAAACTAAACCCCAACACGACAGGACTTGACAGACTTGGAGACGGAGTTTGAGCGGCAGCTTCTGGATCACCGGCAACTGGAGACTTGATTGCCCCCACTTTGCTCTGGTAGAGTTCCGAGGTTTGAGGGGTGTGTGGGGGGGGGGGGGGTGCTTGTTTGGCTTGGACTGCGCTCGTGAATTGGTTCATGCGGGGATACAAGCAACATAAACCCTATCCTTCACATATACGGCATGAGGCTACGAAAGTGATCTCGTTAAACCCCGTGGCTTGAACTCTAGCCGGCACGTGGAACCGCCTAAACTTCCGAAACTATGGACCTTGAGCCAGGAAGGGCAGATCGCCCAGCGGCGGCAAAAGGCAGCCATCCTGACACAAGAGACAGAGGAGACCTGCTCTGGCCCAGTTCTGAGGCTTCATTACTCCACTGGCCCGAAAGAAACACCCCTCCCCCCAAGAAAGCAAACGCCACGGGAGAATTCCCGCTGCGGCTGAGTGTGCTCAGTGTGTGCTCTCACCCTTGTCGAAGCCAAAGCTGCGATGACACCCATACCACTGGGCCACTACTCGCCCGATCTCGCCCGTGTTTACCTTGTGTTGAATGATACGCCTTTTCAACGAACCCCAGAGTCGCCCGTCCTTACAGATCCACTTCCTGCATCGGCCCAGAAGCCCTTGCAGCAAGAGCACGCATTAAGAAAGCAACACAAAGGCGATCAACAGCTTTGAACAAGTCGCCGGCACCGTGCAGCACTATGCAGCACTTACAGGTGGCTCACGCGTAGTTTGGAGCTGACAGGGAACAAGCACCTGTTGCCTCCCCATCTCTTGTGGCGACCCAACACAGAGCTGAGCCAAAAAACATCTCCACAAAAGCACGGACTGTTGTCAGGAGCTGAAAGCTCGGGTGCGCGAGAAGGATGCTCAAATTCGCCGCTTCACCAGTGACGTGCACCAAGTGGTCACCGAGGATGTCCTGGCATTCAGGGATATTGTGGAGTGTTGAGTGTTGCGGTAGTCAGGTGACGCTGCTAGGTTGTGCCTTGGGGGTGGTTTATGGCGGGGTGCCAAAAGAGCTAGCAGCGAGGGTGTTCGAGACTCAAGAGCCTGCAGCTCGTAAGCATTCGGAAACAGAACCATGCATGAAATACAGATGAGCACAGAAGAATGGCCCTTCCTTTTCGTACTTCACACTCTGCTTTTTTGAAGGAGAATAGCATGGAGTCTCCCCTTCACTTTCTCAGGAGACAGACCTATCGGTCTGGCCTCGTGAGATCCGGAGGTGCCGGGCTGAAGAGAGGGCAGAGCATGATAAGCACCTTGAGGCCAATACAGGCTGTCTCTAGTCTCTAGCGTTAGTGTCGAGGCTGATAACCGCTCAAGCCAGGGCGAAGTAGTAGTTCAGTGGTAGCCAAGCCACAGCAAATGTCACGGTGACCATAAGTCTGCACTTCATGCCATCGGCCGAAAGACTTCTTTCGGGTGAACTGCTGTTCAGTCCTTCAGTCTTGCTGGCAACTTGCATGAGGAGCCAGAGCATGCTTCTGAGTTCATTGTGCAGTTGGGTGATGCTCGCAATAAGTTGCGGGCTTCAGGTCACAGTTTTCTCACATTCGTGCATTGACTCCTTGAACGTAGGCTGTACCACCAACACATAGACGGCGATCTACGTGGACAAGGGCGTTTACCCCTGGAGGCTTGTTGGGCCATGCGACCCACTTGTGGTTCCCAGAAGCACCTGCATGTATCTACGCCGATGGAAGACCCAGATCTGGCCCAGGAATCCTCCAATCCACCCCTTGACTTTGCCCCCCTACACGAGGTGTTGGCTGAACAATGAATGTTGCGCGTAGGAGCACTTTGCTCCTCCACCTTGCCTCCTCAACCCGAAACCGGAGAGCGATTATCCTGTTCAAGTTTCCCTATTAATCGCCGTGAACTTAAACTCAAACCCTCTGCTCGGAGCGGCACTTTGTAGGCTTATCCCAAACCGGAGTGACCCCTCGAAAGAGCCGGCGTTACATGGGAAGCGCCAAATGCCTTTACTATCCGCGAGAGAACGGCCGCTGACTAAGCTTCCAGGTTAGTTTGTCCTCAAGGAGTTGCTCTCTGCCCCCTGAACTCCTGGTTTGTTGTGAAAGGACATGATGCGGCAGATGCGTGTGGTGGAGCGGCAGGTGACAAGCCTCCTGGATGGCCGTTTCAGCCGATGTTTGCAAGAGAGTGGGGGGGTGGGGTGCAGGGCGAGGATTGGAGGGTCGAGCCCTTGAATCGTCCGAGCATCGAGGTAGCTTCGGCAGAACATGTGAGACACGCAAGGGGGTTGAATCGGGGAGAGGCTGTACCTGCGCACATGTTGACCTGGAAGTCCCATGTTCGGGTTGAGTCACCCAGGCCTGGCTGCCAAGGGCAACCAGATCCGGGCTATGGGCAAGCTGGATCTGTGACTCCTCGGCAGACAGCCCTTAGCCTTAGTCGCCTGAGTCCCTCTTTTTCTGTGCATTTCTGTGCCTCCGGAAAGGTTGCCTGAACAGCAAGGATGGGGGCAGCAAGAGCTGAAGACGACGAACAGTGACGACTTGCATTTGATTTGTCATGCCCGTCGATGTTGCGTGCTCAGGCAGACGAAGGCCAACGAGAATGCGACGCTTGTGCAGGACACCAGCCTCTTAGCCAAGCAAAACAGGAGTGTGCCCTTCCAGTGGTCCACTGGGCAATACTTCTCAGGAGCTCAACCAGCTGCGCGTGGTGAAGAGCTCCCTTCAGCGTAAAGCCTCCTCGCCGGCATTGGGTGGTTTGTCATGGGTCTTGAGATGTCAAGAAGCACCGGACATGTCAGTGCAGATCCGAGGAATTCAGTTTCGTTGGTTCTCCGTCCTGTTCCAAAGACCTAAAGTAACCTGCTGAAGTTGGGCTTGGAGGGCTTGTTTGGGTGGGCTGCTTTGAATTTTCAGAAACCTGGAATTCGGTTCATCGAGATGTTTAACTCTCGACCTCGGAACGCCTCGGAAAGCAAGAGTCATAACGACATGGAAGCCTTAGAGGTCCGCGACCTCAGCACGAAGCTGTCGCACCTGGCCCCGGAGAAGGCGGCGCTGAAAGGCGGCCAGGCGCACTGTGGGCTTGTTCTGGGGCTCCTGCGTGAGGCAGAAATTTCAGAAAAAGTCAATGTGCTGCAGGGTTTCATTTCTGGAAGGGCCGGTTTGTGCAATCAGCTTTGGGTCGGAGTGCGAGTGGGAATCTGGAAGTCTTTTCCGAGATGCATTTGAGGGTGGCGGGCCCTGACGCATGAGAGAGCCTCGTGTGCTCCGCCCTTAAAGATGCAGAAGGATGTATAGAGACGCATAAAGAACAAATGCATATATATATATATATATGTATGTACGATGCATGAGATATGTATGTTCGGTCTGAACCCTGCGTGTGTGTAAAAGCCCGAGAGCCAGCCCTGAACTTCTTTGGGCTCTTCCCGCAGGCCGCCGCAGGGCTGCCAGCGCCCCCTAAGCCCAGCCAAGGGGCCGTACAGGAGCCCAAGGGTCTCCCGGGGCCCAGGCAGCCGCTGGGATGTGCATGCAAGGGCTCTTTCTGGCCCTGTGGGTTGTGTAGGTTTGCTTCCTCATTTCTCTGCTCTTCTTCATGTAGTCCAGGCACTGAGTGCATTTTGGCTGTTGCAAGTTGAGTGCTCATGCTAGTCTTGTTGAACTTGGTTGGGAGGGGAGGGGGACGGGGGAGGGGGAGCGGGGAGGGGCAGCGGGGAGGGGGAGGGGAAGGGGAAGCTTTCTTCTTTGGTTCGGCGCTGATTGGTTCTTTATGCAGTACTGACTGATCCGCCTAAGAGAACAAACTAAAGCCACGACTCACAAGACGCCAATGCGTCAGCAGTTTCGCTGGCTGGTCACCACACGGCTTCATGCTTGTCCGCGTGCAAGACAGAAACTCGCAGTTTCTTTGCATCTTGGCTGTTAAACTAGGCAGTTCCGCCTCGAAAGCCCTTCCACTGTAACTAGGACGAGGCTCTTCTGAACCATGCTGGTCCGCGATATGCGACAGAGTAACCAATATTGCGCGCCCTTCTTTCGGACCTTCTAGGCATCGCCGGGTTGGCTCAAATCCTGTACGAAGTGCAACATACAGTTGCTCTAGATTCCAGTCCTCAAAGCCACTGCCTTTGTCATGGCTGCCCTTGTCTAGGTGTAGAACAAAGAGAGTATGTGATGCCAAGTTGACAAGGGCAGCATGATGTAAAATTTCGATGGGCCTTTGCTGGCTAACCTCGTGCTCAGGAACACGTCGTCGCGCGAGTTGTTGCTGGACGACAGCCCATCACCTGTCCTAAAGCCTGCCCAGCTAGCACCTGTCAGCAGCGACTGACATGTCAGCTTGCGAGTGTACAGCCAGCGCAACTAAAAAAAGCAGGAGCTCTGAAAGTTAACATACGTGCGAAACTTCCTGTAAGTGTGTGAGCCCAGTTCGAGATCGGAATTCGTGGAGCTTCTCCAGTTGCATCGCTTTAGACGTGCTTCTACAAGGCGCGCATGCAGGGTGCAGGCAGAAGTAGTCTTCAACGGACATTGTTCCGTGCATCACGGGTTGCTGCATATTGACGCCCTTCAGTAACATAACCCAAAGGACCAACCACGCTACATTGCTACACTGCTACACTGCTAATCCCCTGGGTTTCACAGCGAAGTCAGCAGAAAAGCTGCTGCCATTCTCACTGGCAATGGATTGGCCAACACCACGCAGCTTTGAGGCATTGCCTTGCCGCTGCACGCAATGATCGATGGCAGTGGAGATTGGTGGATAGTTGAACATGCCGGGGTGTCAGATGAATCTTGCACTGAATGGCCCAAACCTCCGGATGAAGCCGAGGAGTACATGAACTCAATGGAAGAATACTCATGAAGTATGGCAGAGCAAGCTAGGTGGGTGGCAACCGCAACTGGCCGAGACAGCAAGGCTGATAGTGACAGAAATGATTTTAGCAAAGCAGATGCCAACCCTCTGCATGTCAAAGCATCCCTAGCAAACAAAGCAATCGTGCGGCTCGACAAACTTCAAACCCACGCAGACAGATCTGCAGCCCAAGCACGGCCAACAGGGCCTGTTGCTTGAGCTTCGACAATGTGCTTGTGAGGCCAGAGGGTGAATGAAGCCTGATTTCTACATAAAGGATGAAGGTGTCTTGGCATACCGGTCTCATCTACTGGCCGCGTTGTTCCTCAGTCTTGGCCATGCATGATGAGCTGAATGTATTACTGGCACAAATTTCTCCGCACGAGCATCGAACAGTGATCTTCGAGTCTCGCTCGCGCACTGTGCCCTTGACATCGTGGCCAGTGAATCCCATTAGGGGGAATCTGGCCTACGATGCTGTGCAGGTGTGGCACCTGCTCCGGCAAAGATGGTCTCAGGCCAGCTGGGAGATTCTGAGCTCTCAAAAGCAATGCTGAATACTAGGGTTCATGGCCAAAGGGGACCTTAAACGGATTCGGAACGGTGGACATGCCATTGGGAGCCGGCAGTATCTTCAGTCTCAACAAATTCAAGTATTTCCGACCCGTTGGCCGTGCTTCACCGAAGAGGGCACTACCTGGATGTCCCCATGAAGGTACAGCGCTTTCCCAAAGCCCACTGCCCCAACGACAATTTGACTTTCAGGTCCTGAGAGCATCTCACCCAACCTCTTCGCTGCGAAACTGAACGTGCTACTGGTGCTGGTTCTCTTGGCCTCGAGCGCTGCATTCATGGTGTGGTGTAGGGTTTCATTCTCATAGCATCGAACTATGTGTGGCACCCAGACTCGCCACTGACTCGTAGACTAATTAACGCGGTTACTTTACGGACAGAATTTCAATTTCGAAGCGTTTATGGCCTGCAGCAGGCTTGCCTGCTGTCATAGCTTACTAGTTGCGCTGCTGCGCTCCCAGCTGTCGGTAGCTTGACAGGCCCTGCCCATGTGGACTTGATTCTGCAAGCAACATCTCTGGAAAGCCTTGGGATGCCCTTAAAGCATAGTGCTCATAGGGCATGGAGTACGGAGCCCGCCCCACTACCAGACTTCCAGGCGAATTTGTAAGCCAACATGGATTTCTCCAAAACTGCCTGCAGAGCCTTGAGCAACGAAGGACTGCGTTTGCAATGGGTTCGCTGACTCTCTGTGGGATCCCTCGCAGTACGTGATGACGATTGCGGGTTGACGGCATTCAGACAGATAGCTTCAACCAACCGCCATGATTGCATAGTTGCGTCGAAGGGAGTGAAAGAGCTGTAGTTGCTACGCTACCAATCAGCAGCCGGTAGCCGAGGTGTTTTGTGGCGTGCCGATGCCTGTCTGCCATTCACATGCGTGTGGATGGACGATTTGAGGGCCAGAAGCTGTATGAGAAGAGTGTCCTAGTCCTAGGCATGACGATTAAACGTGAACCTTGAAGCTATCAGCCGTGCGGATGTATATATATATATATATTAGCTCACACCCCCCCCCATGACCCACCGTGAGGCCGTGTCGGAGTAAGAAATCCATACTTAGTCATAGCTATGAGTCTAATAAGAACCCTCTTAATTGAACGAAAACCCTATAAAATTCATACGAACCCTATTAAGATTAATAAGACTCTTTATTGAATCAATAGGAATAATGACTTGGAATCCTATTTGAGTCAGAGGAACCCCCTATCAAACATCAGAGGAATGCTATTAAAATGCAGAAAAACAATAGGGCCCCCATGAAGAATAGTAGGGAGCCTGTGAAAATGAAAAGGGACCCTTTTTGAATTCACGGGAATGTGGGAATTCCATTAAATCTAAATAGGAATCCTATTAATATTTCTCTTAATCTTGTTATGATGAATTAGAATCCTATTCAATTGATGAGGAACCCCACTAAAATTCATAAGAACCCGTTTACAAATTAAGAGGAATCTTTTAAATGAAGAGGGTCCTACCATCAATTAGAATTTATAAGCAACACCACTAAAAATCATAAGAACCCTATTGGAATCCTTTGAAAATGGAGAGAAATCCTACTAAATTAGTAGGAACCAATAGGAATCCTATAAAAATAAATGCGGTTCGGATTTCTAGGCTTCCTGTTAGAATTCATGTGATTCCTATTAGAATTAATGGGACAGGAATGCTACTCAAATCTCCAGAAAAAACCACTCCAATTACTTTGCAAACATGAATAGGAACCAATAGGAATCCTAAAAAGAAGTATGAGCCCTTTTCATTTTCAGATGGACCCCTATTGAAACAAAAAGAAGCCAATTTAAAACGATTGAGAACCTTGTTGAAATTCATAAGAACCCTGTTTACAAAAACGTATTAGGAATCCTTCTACATTGAATAAGAACCCTATGAAAATTCATAAGAATATTCTGAAATGGTAGAGGAGTCCCATTAAGATGGTCAGGAACCCTTTGACGTTAATCGGATATATTAGGAACCCCAGTAAAATTTTTAAGAACCCTATTACCAATTGATAGGAATCCTTTTAAAATGAAGAGGAACCCTACTAAAAATAATAGGAACCAATAGGAATCCTACAAAATTCAATGTGGTTCCTTTTCAAAATTTCTTGGCTTCCTGTTAGACTTAATGTGATTCCTATTAGAATGAATAGGACGAGGAATGCTATTCAATTTTCTAAGAATACAATTAAAATTACTTGGAGACTCACGAAAATGAATAGGCACCAATATGAATCTTAAAAAGATTTTTAATTTCAGAGGAACCCTGTTGGAATTAAAAGAGCCACTTGAAAATGATTAAGAACCTTGTTGAAATGCATAAGAACCCTATTGAAAAGTATTAGGAATCCTCTGATGTTGAATAAGAACCCTCTGAAAGTTCATCAGAATATAAGTAAAATGAAAAGAAGTCCTATAAAGATGGTTAGGAACCCTTTTACATTGATAGGAATAGGAATGCTATTGCTGAGATTAATATAAGACTGACCAAAACCAACGAGCCTCCAAGCATAGCTACATGTAGAGCTGAACGGTTCTGGCCCGAGAGAGGTACGAGGCAAAACCAAAAAACCAAAAAACAATCTTTTTTAGAGAATGGGGAGGGGATTTTGAAAAAGATGGTTTTTTTGGTTTTGCCTCGTAAAAAGATGGTTTTTCATAGGAAAACCAATTTTCCCTCGCAAAAGGATGGTTTTCCTTAAGAACACCACGCCAAAACCATCTTTTTGCGAGGTAAAAGTTGGTTTTTGGCTCCAAAACCATCATTTACGAGGCAAAACCAAAAAACCAAAAAAACCATCTTTTTTAGAGAATGGGGAGGGGATGTTGAAAAGATGGTTTTTTTGGTTTTGCCTCGTAAAAAGATGGTTTTTCATAGGAAAACCAACTTTTCCCACGTAAAAAACTGGTTTTGGTCTGGACTGCCTCAGGAAAACAATCTTTTTGCGAGGTAAAAGTTGGTTTTTGCCTCCAAAACCATCTTTTACGAGGCAAAACCAAAAAACCAAAAAAACTATCTTTTTTAGAGAATGGGGAGGGGATTTTGAAAAATATTGTTTTTTTGGTTTCGCCTCGTAAAAGATGGTTTTCCATAGTAAAACCAGCTTTTCCCACGTAAAAAGGTGGTTTTGGACACAAACACCAACTTTTACCTCGTAAAAAGATGGTTTGGGAGCCAAAAACCAACTTTTCCCTCGTAAAAAGATGGTTTTCCTGAGGCAGACCAGACCAAAACCATCTTTTTTACGTGGGAAAAGCTGGTTTTGCTATGGAAAACCATCTTTTTACGAGGCGAAACCAAAAAAACAATATTTTTCAAAATCCCCTCCCCATTCTCTAAAAAAGATAGTTTTTTTGGTTTTTTGGTTTTGCCTCGTAAAAGATGGTTTTGGAGGCAAAAACCAACTTTTACCTCGCAAAAAGATGGTTTTCCTGAGGCAGTCCAGACCAAAACCATCTTTTTACGTGGGAAAAGTTGGTTTTCCTATGAAAAACCATCTTTTTACGAGGCAAAACCAAAAAAACCATCTTTTTCAACATCCCATCCCTAATTTCAAAAAAGATTGTACTTTTGGTTTTTTTGTTTTGCCTAGTAAAAGATGGTTTTGGAGCCAAAAACCAACTTTTACCTCGCAAAAAGATGGTTTTCCTGAGGCAGTCCAGACCAAAACCATCTTTTTACGTGGGAAAAGTTGGTTTTTCTATGAAAAACCATCTTTTTACGAGGCAAAACCAAAAAAACCATCTTTTCAACATCCCCTCCCCATTCTCTAAAAAAGATGGTTTTTTTGGTTTTTTGGTCTCGCGCGTCTCGGCGTCCAGTCTTGTGGGTCGAGATACAGCCACTGAGAGTAGCAAAAAACGGCATAGGGCACGATCGGGTTTTAAACGGTATTTACGAGGGAAACAGATCTGGGCGGGTCATGGGGGGGGGGTGTGTCCATATATATATATATACATATATTATTATTTATTTATATTTATTGTTATTTTTACATCTATTTATATATTTATTATATATATATATGTCTCAGCCTAAGCCCTCATCATACTAGTGACCAGTCGTAGCCACCAAACGTGCCGGCTGGCGGAGAACCAGCCAGGCAGCCACACGTGAGTTGGAACCCGGAGCGACTGGTTCCCCCAGGATAGCGCTGCAACTGCTCATGCTAATCCTGTTCTTCATGCTGCTCTGGAATACCTTTCTCTTGCGCAGCTTGGCCGCAGACCCCTCAGTTGGAATCAACCCGAGCCTCGCTCCAGACCTTCGAAATCGGATGCCCCTTGTGCGCATGGAAAATGGTTGCAAAAAAACCAAACAGGTACAATAAAGCAGCTCAATTGGCCCCCACGGAACACCCCCACGGAACACCAGATGTCCAAAAGCGAGGTTACGGGCTCCTCTTAGAACTTTGGGGCGAGCTGCGAGCGGTGGTGGCCTTTTCGCTGTTGCGACTCGGGCTCTGCAGCAAGAAGAGCCGCGATGTCAGCTTTTGAGGTTGCATGGTGCAAGTTGAAGAGTTGGAATTCGGCAAGGGCAGCCATCATAAGTTCCGGTTGCTTTGACGGCTTAGGTCAGGGCTTACTATGGCTTTAGGATATCGACCTTTCGCGTGTGGGCGCATCTCCCCGTTTAAACAGACCCCAAATTTCTCAGCAAGAAGCGGCCCCAATCGGCTGGAACAAGGATAAGAAAGGCTCAAGCTGCAGGTACCTGCGCATTCAGGCTGGCCGGGAAATTTTCTCCTATGCATCAATGTCGCGATAAGCACTATGTCTCTAGGCCAACTCAAACAAATCTTCCCGCTCTTTTCTTTCATGCATCCCCATGCACATGAGTCAAAACAAATCGGCCCCGCATCATTGCATGGCTTGTAGTAAGGCGGTTTGCTATATCCCTGGCCGCCCGCGTGCCCCGGATCCTTGCCGCGCTAGCTGGCGGCAGCCGCGAGGAGCATTGGGCGCCCAGATGGCTTTGGCATCCGGCTGTGCCGGAGCATGTTGCTTCAATGTTGTTTCTGTTTGGATCCAGCGTCTATCAATGCAAAAACACGTTCCAAAGACACAGAATGAATCCACATTGGCTTTGGCGGAAAAGGATTTGGGGTTTCATCAGGGTTTAGGGTTGACTATGGGGGAAGCCTTCATTGGAGAAGGAATGCAAGCTTGCTACCCGCACGCTCCTAATTAAGTTCACACATCGATGCAACAGATCGTGCTAGAAGGCCACTGCCAGACGCATCACCACAGGGCCAATCACCCTGCCCTACCTTGTGGACAGTCATGTCAGTTGTCACTTCTGCCAAGTGATGTCTGCACTCATCATCTTAGGCCAACCCCATGAACCAGGCGGTGCCATGGCAAGGTCCGAGAGATGCGAGAATTGAACGGCTGTACACATCTGTTGCAGGTTCAGCCTCGGAAGTTTCTATATTTGGGTGAGTGAAGCAGGTCGACGCAAAGTGTCTCCCCTTCCCCCTAATATCAAAGCACCCACTAAAGCAGGAAACCCTGGCCAATTCGGGCGAAGGGGGGAAGCCTATCCCTCACTCCCAGACTTAGCCCAATTGACACGTAACTCTCAACCCCCCAAACCCTGAACAAGGCTGGGCTGTTCTGTCCGGACAAACGATAAGAACCCCCCTCCCCTAATTCGGAGTTTTCTTGCGGAAGGTCGGGGGGGTGTGGGCGTTTGATATTTGGGGGAAAGGATTAAGCATGCACTGGATGCTTTAACGAAAGGCTTGTCGCAGTCGATAAGCACACAGGCATGAAGCTGGTAAAGACCCCAATCAAGTTTGCCTCGTCCTCGCCCTGCATGAATGGATTTTGGTGGCTCAGACTCCTAAATCCTACGTGACTTGAGTTTGCCCCAAGGCTTTCTGCGCAAACAACATCGTCTCGGTGATTTACTGCTCGTGGCTGCTGCGGCGAAGCTATGCCCTGGCAGATGTACGCTTTTACAAGCCGCAGCCGGGGAACCCTGAGGGTTCGGCTTTGTAGGAGTCGAAGGGCTTTTCAAGATTCTTCCTCATTGTCATAGGTTCGATGTGGGCCTTCAACAGGGTTCGTAGAAGTAGTTTATGAGTTGTTTGGGGCAATATGGAGCTTTTGGTCGTGAAAGCGTAAAAGCGGCTGCCTTGGGATTGGCACAACATGTTCTCTGGAAGACGTGAGTGGGGTGATATGCTAGACCCCTTTGCCTTGATTGAAAGGGCATCCGACAATTGTGGCAGATCAGAAAGATCGCTGCACATGAAGCACTTCTACTGAGAACCACTGCAACTGATCCTATCATTTTGCTCCAACAGGCAGAAGAAACCAGCCCTCAGTCATCTCAGTTTGGAGCAAGCCCACTCGCTCGGTTGCGAATGTTCGGTCTGGTGCAGGTTATGGCAGAAGCATCACGCACGACGCGGGCAAGCCCTAACGCATCCAGGCGATTCTGCAGCGACCTAGAGATCCAAATCCTATGTTCTATGCAAGAGATCCTTCCGGTTGGGGATGGCTGGTGCATGGCTTAGAGGGCCTAAGGCTCTGTATGCAAAGCGGCGCAAACATAGAATTCAGAATGTTGGGTCTCGCGAGTTTCTCGGTCGTCGCATCAGCATCAGACGGGTTCACCGTTGTGTCTCACTCACAGTCTGCAGCGTGGAGGTTTTGTGGAGCAATCTCGTAACTCGTAATGGACGATGAAAGCGTAGGAGGGACAGCCGCTGCAAACTTTCATCCCACAGCGCCAGCCCATGTACAGTTGGCAAAGAGTGGCAAAGAGCTCAGCGAGGTCGTCGCTCGAGAGCGGGAGGCAACATCCTGAGAAGACACGAACCATAGAAACACTTCATCGACTGCGCAGGTTCACAGATCGCATCCCCGGTAACCTCAGCAACCTCAGAGCATCACAAGCCGACTGGCTTCATCAGGGTGTTGCCAACAGCTTTAGATAGGCGAAGCTGCATTTTGGATGAGACTCGGCCCTTCATTCCAAGCTGATGCAACCCTTTCGATTCTAAATCCTATGCCGTTCAGCCAGAGGGGGTTTGGGTTTGTGCCCAATTTCGGGTATTGTTCTTGTCTGTTTGCTTGGCCATTCTTGCATGCCCATAGTACATGCCTAGGCCCGAGATGGTCTTTTGTGTCTCAAGTACCCCCCGCCCCCACTTGGTCAGCGCCCCTTGGCTGAGAGTGAGTGCCTCTATGTAGTTGTAAAGAGCCGCTGCTGAGACAATGCATCGTCAGTTGCGTATCAGCAAAAGAGGTCCGCGTTGGAGCATTTAGTGGCAGCACAGGTTGTTGGAATATAATAGAGCATTCTGCAAAGCCCGAGGTCCTGTAGGATCAATAATTGTGGGCCCACTTGTTCGTGCTTGTTGGGTGCATCTGCAGGGAGGCAAGATGGGGGCAGCTTTGCGGGGCTGGACAGGGGCCTTTGCTGTAGTGGCCGCCCGGCAGGAGTGAAGGATAGCAGTGCAGGCACGAGCTGATCGGAACACAGAGTCCCAAGCCCATCAAACCCTCAGAGCTGAAGGGAGAATGCAACGAAAAGCACAAGTGCTTCTGGCAGGCTTGCTGCAGCGTGAAGGCACGGACTCCAGACATGTCTTGGAATGCTGCACTCGAAGACCAGGTTGCTGCCGCTCCAAGATAGAGAGATCGAAGGTTAAGCTGCAATCTGAGTGAATCTTGCAGTTGAAAATAAAGGTGCGGATCTCCAAGCATCATGGTAGCATGAGCAGAGGGGAGCTTTATCAGAAATCCTTCGCATGGGTGATCATTCTGTTGCTGGGCGCTGAAGCCCATCTCGCAGTTCGAAGCTGAAGCGAAATGTGAGGCACAATTTCCGTCTGCTCGCAAACAAGCATACCACTCCGCTGTCCGATTTCTTTGTGGCAGAACTACATCTGCACCCAAGCCGCCCAAGCATCGCTGAAGCCTTGAGAAAGCCCCCCCCCCCTCCCCCCGGTAACCGATAAGCACTCCAATCCCGGCAAAGTCTGGAATGATAATGCGTGCAGCCGCAACGCAGCCGACGACGGCACGCCACGCAGCTCAAGCCTCGCGTTCGCCGCGGCGCTTGGAGGCGACGGCTCTTTTCTTGGGGTACAGTCAACACGCGACCATTGTGATTTGAGGCATTAGAAGCTGAAGTTTCCGGCTCGATGCGCAATGCACCTGAAGCAGGCTGCTGCACAAGCTTAAATGCCCAGATTTTTCTGCAATTGCCTCCCAATTTTTTTCAGGGCTGCAAGGAAATAAGACAGGTCGGACTGTGGTCTCAGGCAAAGCTTCCCTGAATTCCCTCCCCCGAAACAGCACGGTCGTTAATATTATCTAAATCCACTGTTGTGTACCCTAAACGTAAAGGGCCGTAGTCCAAGAGAAGCCTGACAAGAGAGCCCATCAGAACCCTGAGCCAATGTCCCAGACCCAGCAGCCGCGGCCGCCAAGCCCCAGCAGCCGATTTGGGGGACCCGCCGTCGGGCTTACCGGAGCACCAGAAAAATGCAGGAAAGCCAACCAAAGTAAGCGCTTCGAACTATTCCTGAAATTCCAGTGATACGGCAGTCTTAAACAGAACCATGGGGTCGGCTCCTGATAAGCGATGCAGAAAAGTTCAAGGTAGATTGGGCGAATTCTTCGGCCAGGGCTGGCCGAGCCGACCTTGATTGCCACTGCTGCCCATGCGCGCTGGCGAAGACGGCCCCGAGCAAGACGGCAGAGTGCCGGCGACGGCGAGCAAGAGGCTGGGTCTTTCGATTTGTGGCCTCAGCTTTTCCTTGACCAGCGCCTGGCGTTGTGTGGCTTTGGCTTTGGTGTCTGCACGGCCGGTACAGAGGCATGTCCACAAAGTAGAAGTTAGACACACTGCCATCGCAAATGCTTCTGAGCAACCTGTTGTACTGCGCAAGCCTTCAGTGAAGATTTTACAGTGAGCTCACCTCGAAGCCCTGCTGCCAGGCATCTTGGCATGCTCGGTATGCCGCACCCGTCAAGCTACTTGGCCCCAGAGCTCTGCTAGCAGCGTCCACTCAACGTGCAGCTGCCAGGATCATGGGCCATGGGAGAGCAAGGGGCGCAGGGACAATCGCATGACACGGAGACTGATGAAAGGGCTCCCTAGCCTTGCAGATCCCAGGCGAGCCCCTCCAAGCCGAGAGCTGTTGTGTAGCTACTTGAGTTCGCGGTAGGGGTTTTATATCCTTTTCTCAAATATTCTCAGAAGCCTTTGGCTCCCTTCCCAGAGAGCAACCTTCCCCCCTGAAGAGACACTAAGGCTGACCAGGCGGTACTGCCCCCAGCGCTTTGCCGTCGGCGACGCACGTGCACAGGACCCCGAGTTGCAGGTATGACTCTACTGGAGCTCATCTAAGTCAAGTGTAAGGAGCTTAGTTACAAAGCAAGTTGTATCTCATGCAACATAACTTGTAACATAACTTGTAAGTTATGTTGTCAGAGTTCCTTGGATAAATGGATGGTATCAGTTATAACTACGTCATGCCAGTTAGCTAACTTGGAAAACGGACAATGCTGTATTTTGTGAGGTTTCAGTCACATGGAGGTAGACGGCTATGTTTCATATACTTTTGAAGAAAGGGCTGGCGTAGCGTGGAAACTACAGGATTTCACACGTTTTTTTGTTAGAAACATGTCACGTAAAGAAATATGATACGGTATCTTTTGGTATGTTTGGAGCCGAATGCCGAGCAAGTTATAGTATTATGGAGTATGTGTGCCCATGGCGTGGAGCAGAGCAAAGCGAAGGTCGACACTTCCTTGTGGCCCAGCTGCAAGGGGAGGTCGACCGGACCCACACGCGGACCACAAGCGTACCACAAGCAAATCCTCGAGACATCCCACGAAACCGACCCGTACCACAAGCAAAAACGGCCTACCCGGACCACAAGGGGACCACAAGAGAATATCCAGAAAAGTATCCACAAAAAGAACGTGTCGATACTTTTTTTCAGGCAGGGAAGCCCAATCCACCAGAAGATACATACCGAAGAAGATAAGTATACATGTATCTATACGAAACACTGTCTGTCGATTATTCATCTATGTAAACAAACCAACAACATATGGATAAACGTATCTCGCCACTAATGCCGTGATTTTTGTACTTATGTCGCCTAACAAGGCCAGGTTTGTTTTCGTATACTTTTTGAGGCTAACTTTCCCTAACTAAGATTTGACTTACATGTATATCTGGGCTTACTAATTATAAGTTATAACTGAGGGGGTCAAAGCTTAAACCGACGCCGGAAAGCAAGCTTATAGCTGCTTCAAAGCATTGGGAATGACAACGAGAACCATGTAGGCCAGGCACGTAAACAAGACCCCAACCAAACCCGAACAATACGCCGTCTGCAAGCTGCCAAAACAGCAGGCCCATTCACCCACGTGCCCACGCATGCACGCACCCACACACCCACGCACGCACGCACCCGCACCCACCAACCCAAGCACGCACCCGCGCACCCGCGCACCCATGCACGCACGCACGCACTCCCTCCAGCCACACACACACAGACGCACACACACACACGCACCCACCCACCCACCCACCCACCCACCCACCCACCCACCCACCCACCCACACACACACACACACACACACACACACACACACACACACACACACACACACACACACACACACACACACACGCGCGCGCACCCACGCACAAGCACACGCACACCCACGCCCACACCCCCCTCCCCCGCCCCCAACAGGCACACGCGCACGCACACGTTCACGCGCACGCCACCCGCACCCGCACCCGCGCGCGCGCACGAGCACGCGCACGCGCACACGCACGTGCACACATGCGCCCACACACAGATACACACAGACAGAGACGGACGGACAGACAGACAGACAAACAAACCCCCACACCCACACCCACACCCACACCCACACCCACACCCACACCCACACCCACACCCACACCCACACCCACACACCCACACCCACACCCACACCCCACCCACACCCACCCCACACCCACCCCCACACCACACACAACACACCATCACACACACACAATCACACACCCAACACACCCCACACACCCAACACCCACACACCCACACACCCCACCACCACACCACCACCCACACACCCACACACCCACACACCCACACACACACACACACCCACACACCCACACACCCACACACCCACACCCCACACACCACACACCCACACACCCACACACCCACACCACACACCCACACACACCCCACACCCCACCACCCACACACCCACACACCCACACCCACACCACACACACCCACCACCCACACACCCACACCCCACCACACACCCACCACACACACACCCACACCCCCACCCACCCACCCCCCACCCACACACACACACACACCCACACCCACACCCACACCCACACCCACACACACACACACACACACACCACACACACACACACACCACACACACACACACACAACACACCACACACACACACACACACACACACACACACACACCCACACACCACACACCACACCCCACACCCCACACCCCACACCCCACACCCCACACCCCACACCCCACACCCCACACCCCACACCCCACACCCCACACCCCACACCCCACACCCCACACCCCACACCCCACACCCCACACCCCACACCCCACACCCCACACCCCACACCCACGCCTCAGCAGTACCCCACACCCTACACCCCACACTTGCACACTGCAAACCGCACACAGCACGCGGCAGCGACGCAGCATGCGCATCACGCATCACGCATCACGCATCACGCATCAAGTGTTCCTTCTCTGAGATGTGCGCTTTACTCATGACATTATCGAGAGTTGGGCGCCAGGATGTTCGAAGCTACAGTTGCCGTTGAAGCATAACTTGTCTGCCTTTGGGTCGCTTTATCGTTCAGGTGGGAGGGCTGTTACGAAGGCGAGCGGGATGCGCACTGACCCTTAAGTTCTTTTTTTCGGAATTCTGGAGCTCGCTGCCCGGGTGGTCGTATCATCTGCCAATCAGGAGCATCTGCGCAGGGAAGGCTATGTGGCTTGGATGAAGCATATAGGCATAGATGCTTTCATTGGCGTTGCTGCAGCGCTTAGAATCGCGAACAGAGACTTCGGAATGCTTCACTACCAGATTACGATTGAGCCTTGAAGGTGGCTTGGCCTCATGGGGCCCATCTGACGATCTGATCGCAGTTTTTCCTCATACATGCGTGCAGCACGCAGCCTACTTGATAAACAAGTGGCCAAACTGCTTCACTGGCCCTGCTCCCAACGAGGCAAATTTTCAACCATTCAGAGTCGAGCTGGCAAGCCCATATAAGTGTGCGGGCTGCATGCATAAGGTGATCCTGGCAGACGTCCTGACTCCGGACCAGGCACCTGACTGTTTTGCAGGAAGCCCGTGGGTTTTGCTGTGCAGTGCTTGGATGATTAAATATGATTAATCTTGGAGTGTCTTTGTGCTTTGGATGTCGGCCATATCCGGGATTGGCTTCTAATCCCCAACTGCGATGAGTTTAGAAATCGGCCGAAGCCCTGCGCTTTTGCCTTTTCGCTACGATTTCGCGGGAACCTGATAAAATTGAAGCCTGTCGGGTACTCCACAAAAAGCTTGAGGAACGCAACGAAAGGAACCTGAGGCCTGTGCATTTGGAGACCAAACCCTTTTTGGAAAGGCCAGTCTGTGTGAACCAGGTGGCTGAGGCAACGGAGCGCTTCTGGAGCTGCCTGCGGCACTTCTGGGCTTGCGATGCCTCAAAGGGTTGAGGCATCTGTCACCGTAGGATACTGTAGATGTTTGGCTTTTTTAGTGGTGTGGGCTTTTGAAAAAAGTTGGAGGGCGGGTCGAACAGCTGAAGTGGCGAACACCTCAAGTGGCATGTGAACCGATCTTCCAATACTGTCCATCTGAAACTTGAAACAACATGAAAACCCTCAAAACCCCTAAGAGCTGCCTTAAGCCCCAAGGCTATCTCAGCGCCTCAACTGCTGGGGCGGTACAACGTGACTCACCGCTGACCTGGCAAAGCAACTGGGTTTCAATTCAGGTGAGCCACAGGTTCTTCAAGGAGTTAAATTTTTCCTTGGAGTGAGATCAACAGATCAACAGCTTGAAGCGTGCATGAAATTTGCATCTTCCAATGATACCAATAAATTACATGACAACATGCGTCCGCAATCTGCCCGAAGAGAATCTAGAGAACAGTTCCCTGGACATCCTGAGCTTGCAGCTTTTCTGTGTTGAGGCCATCTCTGGCCTGGCCAAGACTACAATGGCCTGATCAACAGCGGAGGCATCGGACAGTCGGAGCCATGGTGGCAACTAGTGACGCGCTGTGGCACGCCTGCCTCTGGTTCTGGAGCGAAGTAGGAAGTTGGAATTCAACTGAGCAGACCGGGGAGGTCAAGACCGGAGATAAGAGAGCAGGGTGTGCCCAAAGCCTCCCGAAATGGCCACCTTGGCCACCTAAGTCAGCCTTTCGAGCCTTGTTCCTCTTACCTTACCGCACCTTGTGCGCTCCAAGTGTGGACTATAGGAGAGCGGTATTCCTTGGCGTAGCACCCCTGGGTCAAGAGAGTGCCTAGTCCCAGACCTTTGCTTTCCAGTTTATCGCACGGCGCCCGTAAACACAAAGCCAGAAAGCCCTTAGCGGGGACCGTAAGATTGAAGATCCGCTCGAATCCAAGGACTTCATGTGGTACATCCGCAGCAAGCCTAAGGTGATCGCAGCCTTTGCTGACGTTTGGGGCGTTGACAAGGAGGATTTGATCATGAGCTTCTCTGCACAGTTGCTAAACATGTTGAGAATACAGGGCTAACTGGTATGCTTGTTGCTGGCATGCGTTTCTTGCTGCTGTACTTGCTATAACAGCTCAGGCTTTGATGGCTGCTGTGCCTTTCGACCCCCTTCGGTGGACCCCAGGCAGGCGCTTGACCGACATCATGAACTGCTTGTCCGTTCTTAAAAGCATGTACGATCTTGACCCCTTGTCTCCTAGTCATGGTTGGCCCTCGTCTTGCAGCGCTTGACACCCAACGACCATCCCAGAAGGTGGCGGACGCGGGCCGGCTGGTTCCACACAGACCAGAATGGCCGCACGACAGGGAGCGAGTTCGTTTGCGCCCAGGACAGTTTGGGATTCCTCCGGTTACAGTTGAAATTGGCCCCGAGCCGTACCAATCCAACACTGCCCCAACCTGAATTGCAAATGTCTTCATTCCAGGGCCTCGTCGCTCTTACTGACGGCGACGCTTGCCGGCAATTCAGGGGATCTTGTCTCATTCGGCGCATTCCCGGGCCTGTGCTGAAAAGCAGCAGCTTAAGGTGGTTGTTGACAGTTGTTGTGGTTGATATATGCGGGCAACTACCTCCCGGTGTCACATATGCCTCACGCAAGTTCAGAGCACGGGGCCCATGGCTGATGAGTTGCGATGCCTGCAGTGTGACGTGTCCTCCGGCTTCCTGCTGAACTAGATACTCCATACCGAGCTGAATCTACATAGGCGTACGCAAGGCATCCGTCTTGAGTCTTGGGATGTCTCGAACTGAGGATGAGAGCACCGGCGGACTGGCTGTCTTGCCTGGCTCACACAGGCCAGGCACCTTCTCGAAGTTTCGTGCTACGGATCAACAGCCAGATGCCAGCTTAGAGTACACAGGGATTGAAGAATAGATCCGGATTCAGGGTTGAGCTTGCAGGCAGAGCCGCTTCCTCAAGCCCCAGAATCCTGCCACGAGCAGCTTGCTCCGAAGTCCTAAGCCGTGATGAAACCCTCAGAAACCCCCTCTTGCCGACAAGAATGCGAGGAGCCACGCGGAGATCTTCAGAAGGCCCGAAAGGGAGGAGCAAGAAATAATCGATTAGATCGCATTGCTGAGGTGCCAATTGCAATCCAGTCATTCTGAAAATCATTCAAGGCCTCATGCGCCTCCGTCCTATCAGTTCGCATTGATAGCTTGTGGCGGGCACGGCCCCAGCGACTAGCCCCCAGAAAGAACAAGCCTGTGTAGCCTGCAGCATCCACTAAAGTCACTAAAGCACATGGCCACGAGACGAAACATGCCCTGTAATACCCTGTAGATGGCCGCTTGAGCGAGCTGCTTGGCTCAGCATGGCAAAGCTCAGCATGCGTTTCACAAAAATTCACGGGGCAAGGCGTCCTGAAGCTGATGGATGTTGCAATGCTTCAATGCTGCTGATAAAGTTTGAGACAGAGTGGGGATGCAGACGCCGCAGTTGCTGTAACAATGAAACGCAGGCTCAGGAACAGCAATGCTCAGATTCCGTTGAGTCGAAGAAAGTCAGCCAAGGAGAACGATTTCTTCATACTCCCCCGTTCGGACGAGTTGCTGGCCGAGAGAAGCCCTTGCAAGCCCCACGTGGTGCCTGTCAATGCCGGGGACCCTTTGCTCGGGCTTACAGATTTGCTGTCGTCTTTGGAACTGCCAAAGTTGAAGAGCGCCTTGGAGCTACAGTGTAATGCCTCGGCCCATTATTAATTGGGGCGACCCTGATCTAAGCTCGGCGCGTTTGTCAGGACCTCGTCCTATGGGATAGCCGTTTGATCCACTGCAATGTGCCAGCAGTGCATCGCGACTTGGTGGCTACAGCTTCTTTTCTGTGTGCTGAGGGGATGCTGTTTAGTGAGGGTTTTTAACGTTGACAGTCTACCAGCTCTCGACCCCTCCAGAAAACCAGTGCTCGACTCCCAATACCAGCAGCATGTCTGTTGGCTCTGGGCGGAGACACTATGGCGCCGTGCCGCGAAATTACCCACTTGACTGTTGTGGCCTTCAGCATGCCCTGGCTGAACATATGAACATGTGAACATGTGAACGTGTGAGCGAATAATAACGAACACCCAAGCGCCCCAGGTTTCGACGAGGCACCCCTGGATGCCGCGCTGCTGGAACTTGGCCTTGGCGAGGCTGCGGAGAAGCTGTTGCCTGAGACCTGCCGAAGATTGCTTGCTGGATATTGCTGGTCTTGAGCTCTTGCGGGGTCTAGGCACCTGCTGCAGGGTCGTTACTGACAGAACTCCGGGCACTTGATTGTGTTCAGATTCTGCCATCTCTCGAAGCTGAGTGCATGTGGGAGATGCAAGCCAGACCTTGTCAATCTGCCCCCCTCAGGAACTCACGAGCGTGGCAGATGCTGCATGGACGTGGGCCAGCTGGCGTGTCAGAGAGGGACGTTTATAAGGGACTATTGAATATTGCTGAAAACAGCGAGCAAGCAGGGAGATGCCAAGCACATGTGTTGTCCATATTAATGTATGCAAGTCTATTTATTAGTTTTTGCTGGCATGGATTCTGGACACACACACACATATTTTGAGTTCTATTTATGCATGCCAGATATATATATATATATATATATATAGAAAGTGGCTATTCAATTTCTGGCTTGTGCTTTATCAAAACAGTGTCTAAGCTCTGTGACGTCGGAAGCTCTGGCCAAATCTATTCCTCAGGATGTCAGGTGGCCCTAACGTGCACAAAAACCATTCACAGCACGAGCCTAAGGGCCATGCGTATTGACATGTTGGGCTGTCAACCTTGCAGAGAGAGCTAAGCCACCGGACCCGACATCACGTGGATGCAGCTGTATGCGGCTACACAGAGATGATTACGAATGTTGATGGTCTGCCGATTGCAGAACCGATCCATGCCAGGCTCTTCATGAAGCCACGTTCGACGATATACTCAGCTCGTGGGGCTTGAGCTCTCCATCTCTGCGAGAGGATGTGGCCAAGCAGTGCGCAGCTCCTTGGGCCATCACGGAATCATGGGCTATCAGAGTTCGAGGCCGCGCGCAAACCAACATCACTCAACGTCGCACAGTCCTTGGTCGGTAGCCATTGCCCTTCAGAATGGTTCTCAGGGGCGCCGTGGCAAACGGTTGAGGCGTTCAGGATCCGATTCGTTCAGCATGCTTTCTGATGGCTTCTCTAAAGCTTTCGATGGCTTCGGCAAGAACTCCGCCCAAAGCCCCAAGTGACCCAAGTAGCTCAGGTGTGGGCGAAACAAATCTCCGAGGACACCTATGCCACTTGGAGTGCTCGACTCATCCTTCTTGTTATCCATGCCGCTGGTTGGGCCAGGAGCTCAACTGCGACAGTTCAGTTCCCAAACTCACGCGTTTGGTGGCGTTCCCTGGCTGATATGTGCAGAACCCAGGATGTTGGGAGTGAGGACAAAATTGGTATTGTTTGGGCAGGAGTTTTGAAACCGTCTTACAGAATTCAATCCCACACGTCGGCATCAGGGCTTCCTCTCCGGAAGAGTCGGCATAGAAAAGTGGAAAAGCTCTCAAGCTCTGCTCTCGCCAAAATAAGCAGCGTGATACGGATGCAGGTACGTTTGTGCAACGCCGCGCAGCTCGGCGTCAGAGGAGACGGGGTGATGCAAACCATTGCAAACCTCAAGCTTCCGGTTGGGTTCGTTCAAAAAAGCCATCAAAGGCAGAAAGATGAACAAGCATGTAAGTATACAAACAGCACGAAACTCGAGCTCCAAACTCAGTCGCAACTCGAGAACCCCCAAAGCCCGAGGGAAAGCACCCTAAGGGCCCTGGAGTCTTTAGAGTTGGCACGTCCAGTTATGCGTGGGTGGCAAAAGAATACCTTACAGATGTTCTTCTCGATTATTGCGCGTCCTCTACTCCTGGAAAGTGGAAGAGGGGTGACAAGCATCTTGAGCCCACCAAGTTCGCAAAAAGCAAAACGCAGGAGGCAAAAGCCCATCATCTCAAGCATGCACTGTGTGTGTGTGTGTTGGTTTTCTCGTCTGCTATCGTAAGCGTGATGACATCTATCAGTCTATCAAAATTTGCTTTGTGTACAGCGGTTCCAGAAATCATGGCCTTTGTCCCGTTCAACAGAAATAGAGAGAATGAGAGGGTGAAAAGGAAGGAAGAAAGAGTTGTCGTCGTCATTGTCATGGCCGGTTTTGTAGTTCCCAAGCGGCTCCGTTGTTGGCTGTTGGTTGGTTGTTTGCGGCGGTAGCGTTCTTCTTTGTTGGATAGCCCTAGTAGTCTTCGTAGCATTTTGTTTGGCATGTCAATCGCAAGGGATGGCGTGGCCGCGAGTAAGGCATAAGTCCTTGGTTCAGGCCCTTTCAGGCTTGTCCGTTGCAGCCCATTCAGCCCATCGAGTTCGATCTGCGCGACAGTGTTGCACCCAACCCAACGATATCCTTCCTGGATAGCCCTTGCTCAACTTTCTTATTGTCGCTGCTGCTCTTGCTGTTGGTCGCTGTTGGTTCAATGCGAGTGCCCACAGCAGCCACTAATTTAATTGATATTGCCCCACTTCCCCCACATTTGTTTTTTCTGGAAAGCTAATTGATGTTGCCCCCACTTGACCCACTTGCTGGCCTGGAAGAGCTACGCGCACTGTAGGTTGCTGTTTTTTCTTGTTGATTGTGGTTGCCGCTAGCAGTACTGATAGTAGTGCGCAGTACCATACTTAGGAGTAGTTGTCGTCGTCGTTGGCCTTAGTAATTAGCAGTACTTTGTTGTAGTTGGTTCTGAGAGTTGTCCGTTTGCAGTTTGTAGTTTGTATTGCAGGAGCCTTTGTTTTGTAAAGTGAAATTTCTCCTTCCAAATTCAACAAGTAGCAGAAGCGTTTAGGTGGGTGCGCGCTCTGGCTGCAAGCCCGTGTTGGCTTAACTTCTCGTTAGCCCCCCCCACCCCCCGGCGAACCTTGCATTGGTGAGGGCACGCTCCGTCTACGTCAAGCCGCTGCGGTGTGACTTGCCGGCCTTGGAGTGAGGGGCATGTCAAGGCTTCAGGGACTTAGAGCAAGACTTCTTGTTGTCTCTCATCTGTCAAAGAATTGTTCTATCCCAGACTTCGTAGGACTTGGCAGGCTTCTGCACGTCACCTTGGCGCGTACCGAGTGGGGGACCGCACTGCGCGTCTTGGGTTATCATCATGGGTTCCAGGCGAATAGTGGTCTCGTTGCATGCACGACGGTGTTTCAGCACACTTCCAGGCCGAACTTCCCGGCGTAGTGGCCGCTCACTGATTGTAACGCAGAGATGCTCGTGAGGCTTGGTGCCACCACTTCGCATTGGCCAGACGCCGGACTAGATTCAGTCCCATCCCTGTAGGCTCCGGTGTGTTATTAATTATATACCATTTTTTGAGCAGGGCCACGGCGCAAATCGTCTTTTCAGCGGGTTGAGAAGCATTGAAGCATCGGTTCAAAGCCATCCTGTGACAAGTCAAAGAATCTCGCAGGGTTTGTGCCAAGTTCTGAATAAAATAAAACTTTCTCCCAGCGTTTCGAGGACCGCTGTGCCATCACGGATGCCCCACTGAACCGGGCTGGGCTGGTCGACTTCAGGGCACTCGACCCGCTTGCATTCAGGCGCGTCACTCCGTGTCATTCCGTGGAGATTAGGGGCTTCCTGTAGGAATTTCAGAGATGCGGACTCAGGTTTTTAACTTGGTGCGGTTTCGACTCGCCCGAAAGGTGTTCACGCAAACCCCCGAAAGCCTGTCTTGGCAGTGCCACAAGACCTAGCTCTCGTCACGCCACTCTGATATTGAGGCCATGTGAGCCTAAGAACGCTCGAGTTCCAAGCCGGTGACCTTTCTTACAGGTTTTCTGAGCTGTGAGATGTCCTACCTGGTCCTACCCGCCGAATTTTGAGTGCTGTGCAGCAGCAAAGCCTGCGTGCTCGAAGTTCTTTCGCCACGCAGACAATCCCTCCTTGTCATGTTTATCACTGCCATGGTTGGTATACAGCACTCCTGCTTGTTGCCTTCCGTGGGTCGGGGTGTCTCACCAGAGGCTGATCGGCTGCGCATCGCACACTCGTGATGAGGCAGGACATCCAATGTAGCAGCCTTCGACCCGACAAGCTCGGCCCCAACACCCTCAAGCTTGCAGGAGGTGTATCTGTGCATTTTGTGTTTCTGTTCTGTTTCCGCGCGCGTGTGTCGTCTGTGTCTCTGTGTGTGTGTGTGTGTGTGAGTCTCTGTGTCTGTGTCTGTGTCTGTGTCTCTCTGTGTGTGTGTGTGTGTGTCTCCGTGTCTCTGTCTGTGTCTCTGTCTGTGTCTCTGTCTGTCTCTGTCTGTGTCTCTGTCTGTGTCTCTGTCTGTGTGTGTGTGTGTGTCTGTCTGTCTGTGTCTCTGTCTGTGTGTGTCTGTCTGTGTCTGTGTCTCTGTGTGTGTGTGTGTGTGTCTCTGTGTCTCTGTGTCTCTGTGTCTGTGTGTGTGTGTTGTCGATAGCACATCGTTGCATGTTAGGAGCCTTTGTGCGAAGAGTGCCTTGCAGCGGCAGGCTTTCGCAGAGCTGACATCCGTGCTCCGGCATTTGCAACCTGCACTTTGTTTAAGACAGCGTCTCGGTTGGCTGTTCTGTTCGGATCTGCCATCTTGGGTCCTCGAAGTCAGATGTTACATTACATATGCAGGAGCAACTCTTGACTCTGACTTTCTGGCTGAGCATATCTGAGCATGCTGGCCCGTGATCTTTGTGTCCCACCTCCTAGTTCAGTGGATGCAAGTGGGAATGTTGGGACATCCCGGCTCCCCCCACAAAACCAGCAGCTTGAGACACACAACCTTCAAGAACCACAAAGCCACAAGCCCAGCTGCTTGCAAGCAACAAGTTCCAAGTCAAAGGAGTATCCCGGTCCTTCCAGGCAGACGCGCGCCGATCCAGGTGAAGCAACGAGCCTGTCGGCGCTAGCTGAGCAGCTGCGCTGATCACAGCAAAAGGGCGCGTGGACTTCGAGCCTCAACCGTTGTACGAAGCTTGAGCTTAAGACCCAGAAGTTCGTGGCGATGAAGACCAGTCACTCGTGGCCCAGCTCAGACTCTTCCACTCAGATCCACCAACGAATATGCTCAACAGTGAGGCTTGCATGTGGTGTTCAGAGTGGTTTGTGTCGGGGCCACGAGAACTCACAGAAGCCCCAACAGCCAAGCAACGCCACAGGCAAGCCCGTTCCGTAGACTTCATGCGGTAAGCTGGACCTGCCAGGGCTCGGAACGTGAGTTCAAGGCCGATGGTGATTTCCTGAGTTTGTGGACTTGCGTGTCGGGTGTTGAGGATCTGGGGTGCGGCAGCTGAAGGGTTTGGTTTAACTCGGGATCTCTCCTTGCGGCTTGGACAAAATTTGCTGTAACTTGCGGTTAGGCTGTCGGAGATAGGACGTCAGTGGTTTGATTCCAGGTTACTGCAGTTACTGCAGTCGGGCAACTCGCCAAGCAAAAGCAAGGGATGCAGTACTGGCGGGGCGAAGCATACCAGAAACAAAGGCACTCATACTCATACACTACAACGAGAATCAGCGAGTCAGCATCCACACATCTATATTCACATATGCAGAAACTCGTTTGTATCGTATGGAACAAATCGTGGCACCCTTGCACGGCAATGGAGTTGTTGAGGGATGTGGGCTGTCCCGCCCAGCTCGACAGAAGTTGAGGGACGCTTTCGCGGGGGCGTTCAACGGCTGAAAATTCTCCGGCCTTTTTTGTGAGCTCATTGTTCTGAATTGTTCTGATGTGCTGCGACATCTGGCTCGGCAGCCCAGCTAGTAGGCTGAAGCACTCTCTATAGATGGACTGCGACAATCAAACCGCGACATCCCTCACGACCCCTCCAGACCATGAAGCCCCTGTGAACTGCCTAAGCCGAGCCCTCGCACGCCTCAGCATACTAAGCAGATCCGAAGCTTGGATCTGCGGCATAATGCGTGCGCCATCTGAAGCTGTCACCATCACCCATGCTGAGCCAATGTTGAAGGCACGGCTTCTCAGAGTCGCCGTAAACAAACTCAATACCTGGTTCAGGCCAAGAGTCTGATGAAGGCTGATATAGAATAGAATTTAAAAGCTAAGCTCGAGTGCTGTTGCGCGCCCCATAACTCCAGGTGAGGCTGATTTCCGGCAGCATCGTGATGGAGCTCCCAAGGAGTTCTTCGGCACAACCCGCAAAACATTGTACGTCAGGGAAGGCCATTGCTGGCTTGGTTCTATAGAGAATGCCTTTAGACCCTCGGCACCTGGCAAGGCTCTGCACAGTCCGTGAGGGACTTGAAGAGGCTGCTGGGAAGAGAACTGCACTGGCCACACTTCAAACTCAGGCCACGCAGTGAGCAGTGAGTTGGCAGGTGAAGCCGTCAGGGTTTGTTTTCAACGAAGGTTTACTGAGCCGTTGACCAAGAACAGACACAAGGTTCGATGCAGTCTCAGTGCACATGTATCATGTTCCAAGGCAGAGCAAAATTCAGCTTCGTTGCCGCAACACCAGCAGGTTTCAGATGTGTATGAGATGTTCGAAGGTTTTGGTTGAGATTGGAGTGCCACAGGCACTGGCTAGAATCGGGCAAGAAGGCAGCTGGCTTGCATTTGCCCAGGCTGATGCTAGGAGAAGATGAGTTGAATGATGAGGCGCCGGCGTGGGATTGCCGAACAGAAGTTGGTTTGCTGTCCTCAATGTCAAACACAGCATGCGGTAGAAAGAGAAGGAGGGAGGGAGACAGGGAGCACTGTAGCGCAAAGACGGTGTCACTCGGAACGTGAGGACTGGCGCACATTGTGCGCGAGGGGGTTCACAACTTCGAAAACCCTAAACCTCGGGGGTGACACGGATGCATGCCGCAGAGACACATGAAGAGGTGCATGAAGAGGCTTGAGCACCGGGAGAGCACAGGCGACACCAGAAGCGTCTGCAAAACTAGGACATGTCAGTTCCGAGATGAAGCGTACGGAGACCGTGATACAGACGGCCATGCCCAGAGTAGTGAGGCATCAAGAGGAAGGTGCGAACAGCCTGTAGAAGACGTGAAGCATGTGCTTCCCCATGTGATGAATAGCCACACGAAGTCGGGTACTATGGGTACTGAGAGAAGGGTTTCACAGCTGGTTACTGGGTCCTCGGTGCTGGGTTAGCCACTTGGTCTTATGCTGTTGTGGGGGATGGTTTTGTGATGCTGGTTTGAGGAGGCATGAATCACCACGCAATTGGCGCAAAGTTAGGCCGTAGCATGACAACTCGAGGCTCAAGTGAACTTAGAAGTAAGACGGTTTGTTGGGGAGAAAGGGGGCACTAGGGCATGTAAGATGAGTGATGTGGACAACCTGAATCCTTGCCTGGCGTGTGTGCTCGAAGCCTCGAAGCCCTAAAGAAACCAAACCTGTTTCCAGTGCTTGAGGGAGAGTGAGGGTGAGAGTGAGTGAGAGAGAAAACCAAAAAGAGAGAAAACCAAAAAACAACCTGGTAATGCAGGCCTTATGAGAGCTCTATCAGACACCCCCTCCCAAACCTACGCTGCCGCCGACTACAACACGTCCCGACGCGCGGACTGTCAGGCCCCAGAAAGAAAGAAAACAAAGAAAATGACGAGTTAGGGAGAGACTGGTGCAGGAAGCGGGAGCTTGAAGCCTCTCAAAAGTTCAATAGAAAGGGAAAGAGAGGGGGATTTCATTCGGAGGTAGCTTGGGGGGTGTAGTTTTTTGTCAGTGTGCGTTCGTGAACCAGGAGACATAAGGTCCACCAGTCAAAGTGGAGCCCATAGTACTTCGAAGATACTTACAACTTTGAAGCACAGTTTTCGCTTTCAACAGCAGCCCTTGAGGTGCACGCATCTGAAGATTTTGCCAGCTCCTCTCAGCTTTGTGTCCCGAGCGGAGAGCAGCATGTCACTGACATGGCTTACGGGGTGTGTCTTCTGACAATGTCGGAGGGTGCGATCGTGTTGTCATGGCCTGCTGTCATTGTGTCATTTGCTTTCGTGGGAGAACTGGGACGCAACGCCCCACTTCTGTCAATTTCTGTCCAGGTTCCGCTGTGTCTCAGATTCCGTTGGCTTCCTTCCTTGGTCTACAGACGTGCGACTGCTCGGGGGAAGCGGGTTCGCCCCCGAACTTCATGCCTGCTGCAGGGAAGAAGACGAAATAGAAGAAGCAGAAGAAAAGAGAAGGGGGAGAGAGAGGGATAAGCACCCAACCACTACACCTAGGCCCGGCTCACTCGGACTGGACGGAGAAGCGGGCCGTCGTGGCCGGGGTCCTTCCTCTTGGGGAGGCCTCTTCGCTGAGTAGAATAAAAAGAAGAAAAAAGGATAGACTCTTTGGATCGCTCGGGATTGCGGCTGGAATGAAGAGAAACCGGCCAAGTGTAGCAATATATACCCTACTGGACAGACCCCGAAGCATTCGGCGACGGGTCTGGGAAAGAAGAGGAGAGAGACAGAGAGAGGATTGGAAGGGAGGGGGGACAGGGTCTGACTGGAACTTCATGCAGGCTGCGGAATTTGGAATTTGAAGAAAAGGCAGCGAGTGAGAGAGAAAGAGATTGCTTTTTGTCAGCCAAACCAAACGGACGCTGCGAACAACGCGGCTGTCCTCTCAAACGGACCTTGAGACTGACGTGCCCTTCGGGGCGGCTCTCCTGCCCAGGGGCCTTGACTGGCAGCAAGCAAGCAAGCGAGGAAGCAAGGAAGGAAGGAAGCGAGCGAGCAAGCGAGAGAGCCAACAGAGAGCAGCTGCAGAGGCACTCCGTAGCCTCTTCAGCACCACGGACGTGACCGCTGTTTACTGCGAGTTCGCAGGACAGTTGTGGGACTGAGGTTTCGGGTTCCCCAGCAGCTGCACCAGTGTCTAAAATCTTCAAGTGGGTTCACGGCCTCGGTTGCACTGGCCCATGAGCCTACAGGCCTTGTACACGACTACGACGCTGCCCTGCTTGCGGCCATTGCTTCACAAGATGTGATTGCTGCCGAGGCAAGGCACACAGATGTAATGAATACACCTCGTGCATCCTCGTGCGGCGCATGGAGCTTTAAGTTTGTAAGAACTGTCTGAAGGATGCGTGAATTGATGGGGTTCACGCACGCCAAAACGATGATGCGCAGGATCTTCTTGGCAAGGCCCAGGATCCGGATTGCTTCTTCTCCCAGTTTTCCGACTCAGACTTCTCGGGCTTCACAGCCCTAACTGCCGCCAGCTACCTTGGCAACTCGCATCTCGTGGCGTTGCTCCATGAGGCTAGGCCCTAGGCGGCCACGCCAACCTCGCTGAGAAAGCCCGTATACCCTAGAGGCCCTAGCGGTAGAATTGAATGGCTGGTATAGACGCCGTATCCGAAACCTCTACTTTAGATTACTTTCGGGTTTCCAGCGTTCTTGTTCTCCTGCGTCCCCTTGTCCACCTTGTTCAAGGCCAAAGCTTCCCTCGACTCCCTGGACATGCGGGGCTTCTCGCCGCTGCAAATTGCCATCCATCAAGAGCACATGGCCCTGGTGCAGCTGCTCATCCAGTCTCGCGCAAACGTGAACCGGAACGGTGCCAGGGATTCAGCATTGACAAGCAAGCTTTAATGTATGGTAACAACCCCTTATCAAAAAAGTTTGGCCTGGCACAGTAGGGTTGTGGTGTGTACACTCTGTAGGACTCTATAGATAATCTTTGAAAAGTGAAGAGGGCTTTCCAAAAGGAACCTGCAGGTACCAGGGGCACTGCTCTTCAGGAGGCCGCCATTAAAGGCCTCGTGGCAGCTGCGCAGCTGCTGCTGGAGGCAGGAGCGGACAAGGACCCATGGCACACTGGTTGCTTGCGAGCGCCCACGCCAACCACAAACGTTCTTTGGGGCACTCCATTTGGCGGAAAGGGGGTCTGCGGGATAAGTGAGGCATGGGGCAAGCGGGGCAACTGGGGCAAGTGGCAGAAATCGATTAGTGGTGCAAGTAAAGCTTGCAAGTGGGGCAAGTGGCACATATCGGCTTCCAGACCAGAGAGTTGGGCGGGAGGATGTTGCTTCAACCGCGCAGTCCTGAGAGCATAAGAAGCCAACACATCCTTCAAGCCAAAGGGCGCACTTAAACTCACTTAAACCCAGAATCCAATTTCCTCGCCCACAAATGTTGAGCACATTCTGTTGTGGAGAAGGACACGCGAGACTCGGAAGGCCGCAGCCCTTTGCTGGAAGCGGCTTCACGTGGTCATGGGGAGGCCAAGTGAGGGCTGAAGCTCTCGAGTTGGGCTTCGGAGCGTCCAAACTTTCCTTGGACCCCCACATCCCTGAACAGTGGTCCAAAGGGCTTGGTTGGACCATTGGACCGAGTGTGATCTCAATAATTGGAAAATCTTCAGGTGGTGAGGATCCTTCTCGAAGCGCGGGCAAACGTGGACCAGGAGAACTGCTGGGGCAACCGCTCTGTCCTTGCAGCTGCAGCTTCCGGGCATCTGGGCATCCTGCACTCTCTCATCGCTGCCCAGGCTTCCCTCAACGAAGCAGACATTTCTGGTCGAACGCCCTTGACCGCCGCCATCGCCGCAAATCGCGTTGATGCCCTGCAGCTGCTTATCCATGCGAGGGCCAATGTAGACGACATGTACTATGGCTGGGCAGATATACCTCTTCATGCTGCAGCCTCCGCCGGCCAGTTGGAAGTGGTGCGCCTGCTCCTGCGCGCGCAGGCAAATGTTAATGCCTCTGGGACTCCTGACACCTCATTGGCAAAACTTTGCCTCCTTTTACTGTTGAAAAAACACAACCTTGTTCAGCTATCATCTGAATGTTCTGCCTTGAGCTGCATGAGTGTGGAAGGGGGGGGGGACGAAGCCGCATGAGCCTGCACATAACAGAACAATGATGGACTTCCGCATTGCTCTGCAGAAGATGACGGCTTCGCCTGCACGTTGTCCAATCACCTAGGACCTACGCATCACCCTCACACTCACATTGTTGTATGCTTGTTGATTCACCCAGCCTTCGATTCATGGACAGAATGAGAGAACATACCCAAGAAGCCAAGGAGCAGGGACCGCATCCCTCTCATCTCAGCTGCTGCCCGTGGCTTTCCTGATGTGGCACGTCTTCTGTTGGAGGTGCATATGGGGAGCGCTTGGGGCCCTGTCCCTAGTCCCTAATTGCCCAGAACGTTGGAGTTCCTTCTCAGAAAACCTGAGTCTCGGTCGGGCCGGGCCCATGAAAGCAAAGGGTTGCATCAGGTTGAATCGGGTATAATCGGGTTAAAGTCCACTTCAGCCCGTGATGTTGAACACTGGGAGAGCGGCTCTCTATATGAAGAGAAGTTCGCAGGCTTAAAGTGGCAAATGCTAGCGATATTGAGGGACGTCGTTCAAGAGGGACCGCCAAATTATAGAGGAGCAAATGTTCACCCTACTTTCTTTTTTGGGGGTGAGGGTTGGGTAAACCGGGCAGAGCAAAAGGATAGCTAGAGTCAGAGCACACGGCAACGCGGTCTTCACCTTCCGCCAACCAGATTGCTTGGTGTGCATAGGTTCTTGACACTGTATACAAGTATACTGACAGTATACGAGGGCTTCGGAGGCGGCGGCGGATCCCCGGCGCACGGGCATCGGCGGCCGCACAGCTCTGCAGGCTGCCAGTGGACTCGGTGACGGAAATTTGATATGCTCTGGTATGAGGGCTTCCTTGCGTAGAACAAAAGCTGACAAAAACTGAGCTCGACCTGACCGGAAACCAACATCCCAAGACGACCAACCAAGCTCATCAAGCATCTTGCACCATGCAACTACGTAAGCCGACTACACCTTCAGACTGCGATCGTTGTTGTGAATGTAGCTTTTCGGCAGGCAGCGCAAGAAAGTGGGCAAGAGGCTGTCCTTAACATGCTGCTGGCCGCGTGTGGTGGGCATGGTGCCGGAAGTCAAAAAAGTACCGGAATGTCTTCAAGGGCCTTGTTAAAGCTGAGCTGGTTGCCAAGCTCATTGTTCGCTTCTTATGTCCCCCTTGTTCTACACATTCAAGGCAGAGGTCCAGTGAGTTTACTGCTGAAGTCGGAAGGATGCGCGGAAGCCCGGAAAGCCCGTAACTTGTCCGCAGTCCGCCAGCCGCCGCCGCCATTTTTGCTGGAAGATGGCGTAGCTCTACTTAGTAGACGCAGCCGCTGCAGTACCCTCCAAGGGTATTTGCGCCTGCAACAGCCTGGAAAGGTCACCAGGCGCCCAAACCCAAACAAAAGAAGCCTCAGCCACGAAAGGCTCTGACCCCCAACTTGGAGCAGCTGAAATGAACTGAACTGAACCAAGCCAGATTACAGACCAGAGCAGATGTCACATCGTGTCATGCCTTGACCTAACTTCAAACCTTCGCATATCTCAGCAACTCAAGAAGTCCAGGGTTCAGGGGGCTGAGCACAAAAAGTCACCAAAAAACAAAGCCCCAGACTCCCCGCAGCCATAGGGCCTGAATGTCCATGGCGCAGTCGTAGGCCGAAGACCGGCCTTGTGCGACTGCAGGCTGTGGCCTTATGGGGGTCTATAGGATTCTATAGGGCTATCTTGAAGTTCAGGGTTTTGGTCCAGCAGTGCCGTTCTGCAATGTCGTGGCTTTTATATGCAACAAATCGTTTCGAAGGTCATGCATGCAACCAACATCTCCGAGAACAACTTACACCAGCTCCAAAATGAAATGCCTCAAGAATGATACGCTAGTTGCAACTAGATGAGCATTTGCGTAGTTTGGATATAGCTCTGAGATCTTGCTTGGGCATGCGCATACCTATTTGCCTTCAACCCTTCCTAAATTGCCCGTGCTGTGGATGCTTTCACATGCCAATGGCCTCCATTGGTTGGTTGGCTTAAACCCTAAACCCTAAACCGCCTAAACCGCCTAAACCGCCTAAACCCCCTAAACCCTGAACCCCGAACCCTTAGCCTTCATGGCATCCGCTTGAGGTATGACTCTGCAGGCGCCGGGGAGCCGCATGGGCTCCAAAGACAGCCGGCCCAAGGAGCGTTTCCCAGGTTGTTGAGGGGGGTTCAGGGGTTTAGGGTTTAGGGGTTTAGGGGTAAACTGTGAGAGAGAGAGAGAGAGAGAGAGAGAGAGAGGGGTTTTACCCGGCAGTCGTTACGAGGCCAGGATGCAAAAAAGGGCTTAGGGACTCAAACAATAGCCTCCGCAACCGCCAAGTTGCTGTACTTTCTGCTTTTTGCAATGCTTTGCTCCTCGTCACTGCAGTGCTTACCCGCCATCCAGCAACTTACTTGGGGTTTCTGGATCTGGATTCCACCAAATGACCGGTTTTTGAGGAGATCACTTTCCTGGAATCCCCGCGCGATTCGCGCAGACCTTCCGTAAGCTCGGCTGGCAAAGAAGCATGTTGGTTTGGGGTTTCTAGGACGAAAGGACAATTTTTCCACCGTGGACACGGGATTGTGAACCCGGAAAGTCAAGCGCAGTACGCACACCCTAACTGTGCTGTGGCATAATTGTGGAAGGGCGCCTGTTCTGCTAAAGTTGCACCCTCTTCAAGTCTAGAAGCCTGCACTATGGCTCTATACTGTAAGATGTAAGGCTTCTGGGGCTTATCCTGTCTCAGTACTGTTGTCTATGTTTGTGGGGGGTCTATTAATAATGAGCCGCAAATAGCCGGCTCATAAATCGCAGGTTCACGTTGCTGTTCCGAAGTTAGTAAGTCGTGCAGAACCGCCCTTCCCAACAAGGTCGGCCAAGCAACGGAACACCTCCCTCGAGATTTGTTTGCCAAAGCCCAGTGGCCTAGCATAGGTCTGGAGTGCAGTTCTGTGCTGCTACATATGGACAAATATTACCGGCACGTGAGGAAGGGATTGGTGCAGCTTTGAGCGTTCCATGATGTTAGGTGAGAAGCACCCCTGGCAATTCACCGGCTCCCTCGCCGACGGCATCGGCAGATCCCAGCGGCATCTTCCGAGGCACATGCTGGGGTCTCTCAGCATGGGTGTGAGGCGGAAGGCTTGAACTGGTCTAGGTGCTTAGTTTCTCCGAACTGCTCGGTGTTGCCTGCTGTCCAGGGTCGGTTTGTGTCTGAATTGCATAACATTCCTCTGCCTTCAAGCAAAAGTTGTTGGCAACGATTTTCGCAGCGGCAGTGGGACAGTCGCAACAACCTGCGCAGATCGAAAGCGGAAGAGAAGTGTGGTTGTGCCCGTGAAAGTGCATCTTGGCCATGGTTGGGAAAGCATCCCAGATACCAAAGCAGAGCACACTCAGGGACATGTGTTCTGCTTGGAGGCGTTGCAAGTGTTGGATTGAAGGGCACGGCTTTGACCACGAAGGTTTCGGAAACTTCGGGCCCCATGAAGGAACCTGCAGCTCTCCTCCCAGAAAGCAGAAGTCAACCGAAGAGGCCCCGAAGAGGTCTTTCAAAACCCATGAATATGCATATTCACTCTCGGCAGCATATGGCTGGGCACCAAGACCTCAAATCCGGACTTGCTCGCAACATGGTAGCTTAGCATCCTCAATCCTATAGGTTCAAGCTGGAAGAGTGTGAAGTTACTTTCCATACTGCACCCGCGTGGTTTGCAGATCTTGATGTAGGGTTTTGGGGCTGGAGCTGAGCTTCCAGCGCCCACAAAAACAAAGTCTGTGTCTGCCCACTTACATGTTCCCAACCGAGGAAAATCAGCGCCGCCGCAAGTGATGACAATGATGCGGATTGTCGTTCAGAGCCACTGGAATGGTTTGGAAGGGGGTAGAGAAGAAATGGCATGGTGGAAAACGGCACAGCATGCGTGAAAAGAAAAGACCCTGAAGCTTTTGTCCATGGAACTTGCTTCGGCACGTTCTGCTGGGTATAGAGCGGAGCATGTTTCTCCTGCACTGCGCTTGCTGTTGCAGATTCAAGGGCTTCGGGCATGAAGGGCGTACTAGTCATGGAGAGTCGAAGCTTTTCAGGCGATTCAGGGCTGGGGGGAAGTGTTCAGAACACCACGATGTCGTAAAGCAGAACAGGCCACGAAGCCTTCACCAGTCCTTCACACAATTTCGGGAGAAGTGTGCATTTCTGCCCCGAAAAGATTTCCCGAGGTCCTGGGGTTGAGTCCAGGCACCCCCGCCAATAATATGAGTGTAGACTGACGTTCACTACACAGGGTGGAGGGGCCTCCGCACTCTGATGTTCTCAGTTTTTGTTGGGACGACCTTTTTCGGCCCTTGGGTTGGAAACCAGCCTTATCAAGCCAAACGCCGAATTATGCAATCCCCAATGCAGAAGACCTGCAAGCATCGAAGCCCTAGCCCAAGGTTGTCCGACACGGCCGGCCTAATCAGCCGAGCCATAAGCGTCGCGACGCAAGGAAGCGACCCTGAGGAGCCCAAGCGGAAGTTGAGGGTGGGAAGGGTCTTTCTTATGTGAGAGTGACTTTGTGTCTCAAATAGTTCGTTCGCACACTTTTTCTCACTTCATTGTCAGGTACGGCTGCCGGCGTGTGTGTGGGGTGGGGATTATTTATATTTATATGATGTGTTTTTGTTTTTGTTTTTTTTTGTGGGGGGGGGGGAAGCTTTCGGAGGAAGGGTTCTTAAAAGCAGGAGGGCCTTGAAAGATAAGAGCCTGAACAAGTTGAGCCAATCTTGTGCCCCGACAAAGGAGCCGAAGGAGCCTCCCAACATCAACTACCTGGACAACGTGCTGAGACGCTCGACCTCTGAGTTTGAGGGCTCAGGGACGTGCAATTGACCAGGAGCCAAAGTACGATGCCAGAAGTCCCTACTTCAGAGCTGGGGTGGTCTCCGTTGCCCCTCCAGCCTTCGAATCTGCGAAAACCCTGTCCCCTTTTTCCCTCACGGTTGGCATCCTCTGGCTGAGCCAGCTACAAGCATGGCCTTATAAGCCCAACTTCCTTAAAGTTCCGGAAAGCCCTTCAAGAGCCCTCACGAGCCCTCAGTTGGCCCGGAGCCGACAAGGATATGAGTTCCGCCGTGCGGGGCCCGGCTTGGAGGATGCCCGAGGAAGTGCCTGGCCTTGGGATTCAAATCAGGATACGTTGCAAGGGGTATCTCAACTCTGTGGGATGTCTTGGGCGTCCAGGGATGTTTGGGGTTTAGAAGGGTCGAGACCGGTAGAGCTCCAGGAGTGGTGTAAAGGTCTGAAACTCCAACAGCAAATCGCACAACTTGTTTAGTTTCTTTATTGTTGTGTATTCCAAATGTTGGTTTTCTGCATGTACAGCACGTTTTCGCCTCTTCAGGCAAGCGCCCTCTGGCTGTACCCGAGGTACTTCCATCTTCAATGAGTCCGAGAACAGCCGAAGCCCCTTGTGATGGATCGGAGTGTTGTATTTCAGGTGAGACGGATAGGATCCCGGTGTCAACTGCAAGATCCGCCTTGCATCCGCCTTCCCCGCCTCCCCCCCTTCCCCCCCCCCCCCGCCCCTTCCCGAGTTGTAATACCTATGTTCAGAAGATCCTGAGCTCCTCAGACCAGGTCTCAGGGCTTCCACTGTCTGTCAGCTGATATAGGCGGAATTCTCTCGTTCCAATCTACCGAGCTGTAATGCTTGCAAACCCTTACGTCCCTCCCCTGCTGCTCCCCCTTGCGCCCAGAACCTCAAGACTTGGGTCCGAGACCGTGATCGTTTAGAGTCGAGGTTTACTTCTCCGATCGCAGTCCTGGCGCTCTCTTGCCGCTGCAGAAGCAGAGGTGGGGGTTCGTTCGATTTGTTGACACAAGGCTTCGTGAAGATCTTTATCTCTCTTCAGACCGGCTTTTGCAGTTTTCGGGGGAAGGGGCTCTCCAATGTTATCCCACATCGCCCGCTTCTGCGCAGGAGGGTGTGCCCACAGTGTGGACGGCTGAAGGCTTGGAGAGGCAGCAGGAATCTCGGCTCAGTGGCCACACATGATATCGGGCACAGCCTGATCAAGCTGCGCATTAAAAGTGGGGCTGCATGAATTGTTCAGGTTTTCATCAGATGTATGCCCTTTGAGATGTTTGGACTTGTGCTTTGGATAGTTGCCAGCCCCCTTGAATTTGGCATGCTGCCAGAAGTGCTACTTGGAGCAGCTAGGTGAAGGCATGTTGAGACCGCCTTGCAGCACCCCAGAGCATGAAGATGAGGAAGAGCTGGAGCTGGAGAAGGGGCCCATCCAAGAGTTCTGCGAACAGCTACAGAACAAGCGGCATCATGGCTGCACTACGACGAAAAGGCTTTAAAACTGAACGGTTGTTTAGCTCCAAGGGGCCTGTTTCGAGCTCATGGGGCACCTTGGGACCGAAGAGAGAAGGCATCGGGTCTCGCGGAAAGAGTTCTGAACGTAAGAATTGAAAGGACATGCACCCCTTTGCAACCAGGGCATGGACGGGCACGTACATTTTCTTCACGGCATATGCCCTTTTCGCCATCGACATCGATGCGATGGTCGGGGATAAGCCGCCTGGCCCGAGAGCTCGTGACCGGTCTTCTTGAATCCTTGAAGGTTGACCTGGGCGCAGCTGAAGGATTGAGGTGCCAGGATGTACCCAAAAAACAACAAGCTCGCAGAAGCTCTTCAAAGTTTCCGTCTGGGTCTGTCACTGAAGCTGACATTGGTATCATAAGATGTCTGAGAGTCAACTCGAATGAAGCTTTGTGTTGGTTTCTTGGCTGCCCAGCAGCTTCATGTGAGCGTCTCGTGCTGTTGATTGAAGGTCCTCCCGAATAGGAGTGGCCATCTGCACGACACTGGTTGCCATTGCGTTCCTCTTCGAGCTGTTTGTGCACCTTAGTTGCAGTGCCCAGGAGTCAGTCAGGAGTCCAGAACTTAAGCCTTCTCAATGACGCAAGTGGTGCAACGGGTGCGCGGTGTTCGGGACTCGGGTCCCTGCTCTCGGGAACCCCTTGCATGGATTCTCAGTTCCTTGGTCCTTACAACAGTCAGGGCCTCCAGCTTGCACTGGGCCCGGTGCAACGAGGCACCCGTAATAGAATGTTGAATCGTAATGAAGCCGAAATGTCCGCAAAACCTGAGATCAGACTGGACAATCTGGGCAAGGTGCACTTACTCACTCGGGACAGAGATGTTAGCGTATGGCATATGAGCTGGCCGTTGGAGTTTAGGCTGTTGCTGCCTCCAAACCTAAACGCCCACGCTTCTGCTCAGGCATTGCATGGGGAAGCGCGGCTACATGACCAGCGCCTTCTTCATTCTGGATCTTGTGGCTTTCATTTCCCTTATTCCAGAAACCTGGCGGACACTTCAGAAATCGTGTTGAGTGTGCAGATTTGCACGGAGCATCTGCCGCTTCAAGCCTTGTGAAAGCATGCGACAACGAGATGACTGACGCTTCGACCTCCAGAGTCTCCAGCGCCCAACGCCAGGACACGATCATCATGCAACTGGCCAACGATGGCAGTGCCTTTGTGGCGGGCCGCTCTAGCAGGCTCATCTGCGCCCATTTGTGTTTCTGAGTGAGAGCTGCCCTCAAATCCAAAATGCAACGCGAAGTCACGACGACTGAATCTCTTTCCAGCCTCTGGCGGTTCGTGACAGTTCGTGACCTGAACTTGCGACGTTTCAAGTGTAATGTGTGTGAGGCCTACATTCTGAAGCTTGGGCAGCTACAGGTTTAGCTATAGGTCTGCTCTTCAATTTTGTCAATGCCCTTTTCCAGATCTGCATGCGTGAAACTCTTCTTTCTTTTTGTAACCTGAATCGGAACCCCAACTGACCTTCTAGACTTTTCACAGACGGCAGAAGCTTCTGCAGCATATGTGTGCACGTGTACATAACATGGTCGATAAACAGATTCCGCGCGGCCGCCCCATGCTAGTCATCTGTCGGCACTGTCTGCCTCGCGTGGACGAAGTTGCACACGAGTCCCTTTTCCAGGCTTACCAGGATGCTGCGCCTTTTCGGGCGCTCCGCGCGAGCGGCGCGTCTGAATCGAGCCTGGATTGCATTGGCCCGACCTGCCCATTTTCCGGATCCCTCCTATACCGTACTCGAAAAACCTCCCAAAAGTGCTCGTGGTTGAGAGACGCCTCACTTTGCCAAGGGAGTTTTTTCCTCATGGTACTGAGCGACCTTAGTTCGAGGTTACTTTGGCTTTCGGAAAAGGGTTCTGTGATCTATGATGCGACCTGAGAAGGGGGTAACAGAACTTCCCCCAAGCACAAGGATTCGGCCGCATCGCGAGGATTGCAGCCACCTGGATCTGAAGAGTTGTTTGGGGTCGACATGGCAGGGCTAGGGCCTTGCCGATTTCTGCTGTTCAGGGCTCAGGCTGTGCCGGATAGGTCTAAAAGGGCTCCTACTATTTTAAGCAGCGTTCCCCTCATTCCCATGCCTGAGACTGAAATCTTAAATCCACCACAAACCCTGCGCTGGTCCTCTTGGGTAGCGAAACAGAATCCCTTCGCCCGCTGGGAAGTTGGGGGCCTTTGTCGTTTGTGACAGCCTTGACAACAAGCGCCAAGCTTAAGTTGGGGCTTGATTCTGGGATGACTGGCGCAAGGCCATGGGGACATGCTTTTTTTGCCAGACATTTGCATCATTTGCATCCTGAAAGCCCCCGCAAGCTTCGGACGCCAGGCCTTCATGCCCAAGCTACAGGAGCTTCAACGCTTTTGGGGGCACAAGGTGGGCTCACGGTTTTGGTTTATATAGGGTTCAAGTAGCTGGCAGATGTGCGAAATGCTTTCAGGAACCAAAACGTCTCCGGCCCACGCCCTGATTCCTTAAATCCTTAGCTCTTCTCAACAATAAAGTCGCTAAAGTCAGCACCCATGGACTTCGACAAGGTCAAGGATGGTTGGAACCTTCGGCCCTCTTACCCTCAAAAGAAGCCGTGAGCAGGTGGAGGAAGACGACGCCGCGCAGCTTGGCGAAGAAGTGGCACGAGCCAAATAAGTTCTTGTGAACGGTGGGGGGGCGATACAGTGGCTTGACAGGCGAGTCCTTGAAAAGAAGATCTACCGAGTCTTCTGCTTCCTTGACGAGGACATGGACAGCCCCAAGCTCAGCAATGGCACGGAGCCTGTGATCGAGCGACCAGGTCTTGCCTTTCTAGGGCTCTAGGGCCTCTAGGGCTCATGCTCGTAGCGCGAACTTTCCTTTTGCTTGAGATGCGGATGCAGTTCTTCTGGCGGGATCTTTTGCCATGGCTGCCATGATCTCACATCGTAGCGAAGGCCACAGTTTCAGCATACCCGAATCTAAGCCCTCGTGAAGTGTCCGAGGTTGGGTGGCAAAGTCTGCTCTGGAGACGTGCAAAGACAAACTGTTCAACATGGCCCACCTTGAAAAGCACGCTTGCTGCAATAAGGTGTCGATGCTTCTACCCATCTGAGATATTGAGTCATCTGCTCAAAGTGGGACATTGACAACCCGTGTTTTGCCCAAGGAGCAGATGCAGCCCTCTTGGGCTCGCACTCTTCCATCTCTAAGCATGAAAACCAGGAATTCCACCAAGCAGGTATCTTCCGTTTCGAATTGCTTCCCACGCTTGGGATCGCCATTGAATAGTGCGGGGGGCTTTCTGCTTTCGCATTGCAACCACTTTTTTCGTAAGGGCTGAATGCTGAGCGATGTGTTTGGGTTGTCAGAACCTTTTCTTTTCTGGCCTCTGCTCAGGAAAAAGCCTGAGTGGGCATCCAAGCTGCGGATGCTAGCAGCAGCGGCCCACGTGACGACAAAGGTCGGGGGCTTCGTGCTGTGTGCTACCAACTGTATGCCGTAGTGTTTGGAGCCGGACTTGCTGGACTCTTTTGAGGTATGGCCCTCCTTGAATCGCATGAAAGCTTGCTGAGCTTAAGTCTATGCTACCACTTGCGGACGATGGCGTGTTTTGTTGTTGCCTCACCTCAGGTTCTAAGCAGGCATGCCCGAATCAAGCGAACCTCGAATCAAGCGAACCTCTTTGATGGAGCATGTGGGGCAATGCTGCCGAAGTGTGTGGGTTTCATGCTACTGCTACTGCTAACCCGTACCAAGCCTTCAAACCGTCCTTGCTGCTTTGCAGGTACGACGGGATGACCCAAGCGCGAGCCCAAATGCCATTAGCAACGGTACTGGCTTGGACTCGCAGTGCCTTGCCCGCAACTTGTTACTGGGTTGAGTACGTTCGCGTAGTTTCATGTGGGGTTGAGCAGATTTGAGAAAGGTCATGCGTGACACTCTGGCTGGCATGATACTGTGGCAGGACACCAGCGGACATCGCGACTGCTCCGTCAATAGCGTCAACGGCGAAGAGCCTGGCAAAGAAGGATCAGTGTTCGGGCAGTTTGCGAATTTGTCAACGCATGCAAACCCCCACGCAAGTCAGTCACCCAGAAATAGCAGCAACAAGCACGGAAGTTGGGTCGTGTTCAGGCGGTTTTGTTGTATCAGTGGCTGGGCAGGCCTCCCCCCTACTTGGAATAGTGCACTGTGGATGAGTGTTCCGCCCCACTGCATTCTGCGGCAGGCTCTTGACGCCTGTGCTGCAATAGATGTCGCGAGATGGTTTCCTACGGGTTGTTAGGGTGCCGAAAGCATCTAAACGTTTAAAGTCTCATCCGCGAACTGAGATCTGTTCCACAAGGGTGAGAACAGTAACCCAAATCTCCAAGCGCAACCGCCAGGACGGTGCCATACTGGGCTCGCAGTCATTGGCCCGTTCCTTGCACACATTGGTAGAGAGGTCTTGGAGGGTGTGTATTTCGTCAGGAATCTGGAATTTGCCCAGCCTCGCCCTGTCATCTCTGATCCAGGACTTCTTGTCTCACTGCCCGAGTGAAGATCCAAAGGTACAGTCAGAGTGGTTCCATCGGCATCAAGCCCTCGACAGTCGTGTGCCGACAGCGGCTGTCCTTCTACTCTGTTCTGCTATGCTATGTTCCGCTGAGGTGGGATCGAGAAGCCTTTTCAGGATCAGGTGGATTACCCGGAGTTCCGGGATGCAATAATGCCTCTTGGCATGTTTTGGGCGCATGCCCCCTATCAAAGGGAAGAAAACGAGCTTCGTGAAACTCGACACTCCTTGCACGCGGCGCGAGATCATGGTGTATATATATATATATATTATTTATTTATTTATACGGCATGAGGCATATGAGGCTCAAGGCACATAGATGCCGCAGCACCGCTATTGCTAATGCTCGTCTTAGGTCTCTAGGGTCTGGGAGCTTCATGGTAGCAAGGATAGGGGTGTTGGGATTGAGAAGATTGCCAACTGCCTTGTCCAAGGAGCGAACCTCCCTTGGTCCAGTGGCTCAAAAATGCGGTGATCCGTCAGCTCAAGTGCCTTCACAAGCAGTTTCGCAGTTGCTCATCTCCTAATCGTCTAATCGTCCTAACCCAATTTTTTCTTAACCCCGTGCCAGCGCGTGGTTCAGTTTCGTTTCAGACAGAGAGCAAGAGGGACAGGGCGAGCGAAAGGTGAGCAAGCGATGGGGAAGCAGAGAGCGTTGAGCCAGCGAGCAGAAAGTGTATGGAGCAGTAAGAGACGGAGATCGCTGCCAGGCAAAGTTTGCAGCATCGCTCACTGGTTGGCGTAGTCCGCATAGCCCGCTTCACTGGTGATCCTCGTAAGTCTCGCCTTCACCCGGTGAAGCAGGCGCTAAGCCGCTAAGCATGGTCAGGCCCTGCTCACTCTGCGCCATAGCGCTAGTGTTTATGGACGCAGACCAAGAGCGACCTGAGATGTGACAGTAATACGTTTGCACAACCCAGGCGTGGCAACAACATGCAGGCAGTTCGGCAACGGAATGCGGAGTACATCGGGGTGAAGGTGGCCATGGCAATTCTGCCACCTGGATCATTAGGTCTGTTCACCTTACGACTTGCGGTTCGATCAGACTGGAAGTTCCTGTGAACTTGCGCCTAGAACCGTCCAGGTTCATAATTGCCATTCTCAGTTATGTCGAGCCGCTAATGGAGGACAGTCCGATTGGCAGCTGGGCCTTGTCGGCCTTGTCTATTTTTCAGCAAGCTCCGTGCGTCGAAGTGGTTTGGGCTGATGTAGGTTCTGCGTTTGACACGTTGACCTTTTTAACTGTTAGACTTGATTTTGTAGGCTTTCTCAAGGTCACATAGAGCTGGTTCTTGGCACACACCTGCCCAGTCCTGTGAAAGGGCCTTGGCTCGAAACTTGCAAGTCCTTTGTCCGCTCAGCAGCAGGATACATCCCTCAACTACGCTTTCGCAGCGATGAACAGCTTCGTTGCGATAAAGTACGGCCTCTTGGGCAGCAAGCAGCATCTTCGATTCGACTGCTATCTGCTGGGTAGCGAGATTCAGTGTCCGCACCCGCTGCCCTCAAAATGGAGGTTGTGCATTTCAACCGAAGGTCATGTCGAAGCCTTCTATTATCATAAGCCTGGGGGCGCAGATGTACGGCACATGCGAATGCTCAGGCAGTCCTCCGGTGAACACGACCATTCCGGACGTGGTTCGCAGGCATGTGCTGGCTTCATTGTCGCAGCGAGTGTAGCGCGCAACTCTGCGAATCATTCTCCGCACTCTCCACCCTGTGCCGAGTCGAAGCATGAACCCCCCCAGGCCCAGCATACAGATCATTGTATTTTTTCGGTGCAGTTTTCAAGTTTGAGAACATGGTTGAGAATGGATCGGGGCAGGCAAGTGGCTACCTGGACGTTGCACGAGGGCTGGGCGCGGCCGCACCGGCCACTGTTGTACTTGGACCTCCAACGGCACCTTGGCACCGCAGAGAGGCAGAGAGCTCCGGTTTGTAAAAGGGGTCCTGAGTGCCCCGCGGCTCTGTCGAGTCTGTTTTGAAGTTATGCTTCGTCTTTGTCATCGGTTGTTTGTTAAGTTTTGCCTGTTTGACCCGTTAGGAAAGTCTACTGCAACTCATTGCTGGGTGCCCACGAGAAGCGCTGCGATGCGCCCCTGAGCGAACCCCTCGTTTGGGGAGCGAAACTTTGGCAGATGAAGCGGTTCTTGTTTTTGTTTTGGGTTACTTTGAATGCCTTGACCAGCGTGTGCAGCGGGCCGGCATTGAGTCGCGGAACGTTCGTCGGTCACAGATGCCAAGCAACTCATACCAAGGACGAAGAGGCTCGACGAGGTGGACATCGATGTCATCGCCTCGAAGCACCGTCAGATGGACTTGCCCCTTGGGTCTGCCCCTGCTGTTGCGGCGCATGCTTTTCGGTGTCTTCAGTTTGAGACATTCTACGCTAACATCCACCATTAACGACCGTTACAAAGAAACAACCAAGGCTGCTTATGCGGTATCCAGACTTTGACGATGAGGAACTTCGATCGGTTTACAGGGGGACGGGCTGTCCTCGAAAAACCTGAAGGCTTCAGGTCGGGCAGTCTCGGGCCGGGCAGTCTCTGGCTTAAGGCTACATGCTTAACATGAAGCATGTGCAGTTCTTGAGGGGGGGGGGGGGTTATTTATGATTCAGTTCCGGGGTTTGTTTTTTTTCATATGAGGTCAACATGGTTGTTTGAACGTGACTTTGGAGCCTGCAGCGCTCCCGGTGAGGACATCACGGCCGAGGACCTCGAGAACATGACGGAAGCCGTTGCACTGTTTCTGATCCTGGGCCCACCCGAGAGTGATACAAGACAGTCCTTGTGCCTTGTGGGTTTAACGCTTTTCGGGTCTAGGCTTCGAGTTATGCCAGAGGAAAAGTGTGGGAAGTAAGCATCCGTGGGCTGCTTAAGTCGGTCACTCGCAGGTGTGACACGAAGTTTATTGGGTCGCCAGCATGATTCGTCGTTCTTTGAAGCGTCTCCAAGTGAGCTGTCCGGGGCCAAAGGCTGTTGTAAAAGTTTGTGAAATCTATGCGAATCTATGCGCATGTCCATGGATTTGGAATGCCTGGGCGCCAAGGAATCGAGCAGACACAGTCGCCACTGCTCGAGACTCTATCATCACCACATGTCGGTACCTGAGGCAGTTGTGCAGTTGCGCGTCCAGTATAGTGCGGAGTGAGACCTTACAAGCAAAAAGTAGCTTGGTCGAACACCTCTTCGTCCACGTCCATGTCTTCAATCCTCCCGAGACTGGAGAGACCTGAGGGGTGGTTCTCTTCCTCATCGTTATCGGCATTACCTTGCTCACGCGGGATCTCACGCATCTTGGAAGGGCTGATGTGGTTCTCTCTCGAGGAACTTCGTAGGACGAACAGGGCTCAAAGATGCTGGGGAACCTGTGGCCTTGGCCCCCACGAAAGTTTTCAGGTGCATCGCTTACCGTACGCTTGCCTGGTACGATGTGTTTTGTTTGTGCTTCGCGCCTGAATGCAACGAATCTCACAAAGCCCGAAGCTGCGGTGGCAAAGCTCAGCAAGCACAGGTACTTGTCCAAGAACCTTTTGAAGCCACTGGTGGAGCTGGCCGATGAAGTGGCACCTTGCTTGTGTCAGCCTTGACCCTGCTCAGCTCAACAAGAAGAGCAGAGCAGTTTCTCCCCCTCCTCTTGTTACTTGCCTGGTTTGCCTCGGCTTGCAACCAATCGTTCTGTGCACTTAAGACCAAAACATAGCCTGCAGAAAATTACCTGGCGGCGAAACGGTAGGGTAAAATGGTTCCTTGCACCGAGACTCCTTGCAGCCTCTTGCGGTCATGTGCATCTCAGGAAAGTATTACTCGCCTTCAGCTAGCGGCTACGGCCACCAAGTCAGCATCGAGCCAAAGCTTGGAGGAGACTATGCAGCGACAATTGCAAGAAGTGAGGATGTCATCCACCGTTGTGAGAACCTCTTTCATACCCTGCCAAAGTCGGTCGCCTGCAACTCTTCAAGCACAAACGGCGTCCTTCAACGGATCCATGATATCCATGATACCCATGCAGTGCTTCAGCGCTTCCGGCAGCGCTTCTTGCGGTTGGGACAGGAGAGTCAAAACGTGTCCAGCGAGATCAGGCCGGGCTCGCGCTGTGCGTATCTTCGGGTCGGAAGGATGGCGGGGGAAGACTTCACGGACTCAGTTGTCCGTCTCGGGTGTTGGAAGCCTTGGGGATGACGTGAGGCTGCTCCGCCGACGCTTCGACAGCATGAAGACCGCCATCCGCTCATGGGGCAAGTACGTTCCATGGCCCCTCGGCGGCAGCGTGTTGACATCTGGAAACAGCGGCGTGAGCGGGACACATGAGGACAGGAGTAGCGCATCGTGGCACGCATGGTGAGAACTGCTCTGCCCCAGCGTTTGCACACAGCCATCCGAAGTGGGGAAGGGAATCCAGAGGGTTAGGATGTAATACTGGTTTTGTGAACCTGCTTTCCAACCCAAATGTCTATGTGGGCTATGACTTCTTGCCGCGCACAACGTTTTTGAGTTTCCTTCCTCTCGCCAACCGGGACCAGGATATGATGAACCAAGCTTGCATACATGATCCAGGATCTTTGAAGCCCAGTCTTCTACGCCGAGGCCTGTGGTGCAGCTAATGATGCGCAAGGATGCAGAAGCCAACATCGAGGTCTCCGAGCGCAAGGCCAGCACAGAACGTGTTTGCCATGTGTGCTGGCTGGTGGTACGGTGGTACTTGTATACCAGATCAAGTGTGCATGTTTCGGGCTTCGAGTAATTCCAGATCTTCAAGGCACATCTACAAATCATGAAGTCGGGTTCCTAAATGGCAAACTTCGAGCTGCCATGGGATTGGAGAGTTTAGACCAGGGCCTTGCCGTTACCTTCTGGATAAAGATATCATTGGGATCACTTGGTTTGGTGCGCACTCTGCCCGTTTTCCGTTCCCGTTTCTCCAGCAACTTTCTCAGATCCTGTACTAGGCCCTCGAGCCCAGAACCAAGCCAGCTCGGATCCTCCAAGTGGACGTCAGTTCGGCTAAAAAAAAACAGCTCTGCAGGTGACAATGTTCTTCTCGGACATCGCCAGTTTCACCACCATCGTCGAAAGCCTGCCACCCAAGAGCTCGCTGCTGCTGCTGAGTCGCTACTTTCAGGACCACTTTGCCACACTTGGCTTTTGGCGCTGGGGCTAGACATATACTCGATAGTGCTGTGGCACACTGCGACTTCAACAAGGGGTCATGTGTCAGAGAGAGAGAGAGAGAGATAGCGTGAGCCTAAGACCGGGAGTCACCTTCGGGGGGCCCTCTCAAGCGAGGAGAAGAAGATTAGTGTGAGTGTGTGAGTGGGCGGGCTCTCAGTTCTGCGCGTGCACACAGGAGATGTCCAAGATCGTGGATGCCCACGGAGGCATTGTTGTTGAATTTATTGGTGCCTTGGCAACAAACAAATGGAGGGCTTCCCAGGCTTTCCAAAGAAACCTTGCGACTCTGCGTGTGGCTTCAAAAAAGCTCTCTCTCTCTCTCTCTCTCTCTCTCTTCTCTCTCTGAGCTCAGCAAAAAGGGGGTCGGGGGCTTCTCTTCCAGCCCATCTCAAAGGGCATCCTTCTCAAAAGACGCGCATTCTCTTCGGCATTCTGCCTCTCAGGCGACGCGATCCTGTGCATCTATGGCGCCCCGGTGGTCAATGACAGCCATGCCACCGTCGCGGTGAGGGCCGCGGCCGCAGCCTTGGGTTCAGCTACACGAGGTCTCAGAAGAGACTTCATATCATTAGTGAGACACGACCTACTAAAGAGTGACTACTAATAGTAGTTACTATCATAGTTGAAAATTCGCACACCTTAAGGAGGACCGTTTTTGAGATTGAAGGTTGCTGGTCTCCGTAGCCCCAAACCAAGAAAAGAGCCAGATGCGACTCATCAAGGCATCAGGGGCACAAACAAGTGCGCCGAGTCTCATGCCGCTCATGCGTGCGCTCATCATCAGATGACACTGATTTCCCTCTAACCTTATGCACCGACTACATGATCTTCGGCCCATCAGGCAGCTGCATATGTTCGTCACAGACCGACAAGTCTCACTTTGAGGAGAAGCACCATAGCAAAGTGTTTGGTTTCGTGCCTGTACTCCAGTATTGAAGATGTGGCTTGAGAATGCACGTACTTGTAGGGTGCCAGACCAGAAAAAGGGAGAGAGACAGGGAAAACAAGTTAGGTATGGATACCATCTACTACTGCCACTGCTACTGGCACAACAAACGAAAAAGTGCAGCCACAAACCCACTTTCAGTTGCTTGCCTGCCGTTCGCAGGCGTGAGCGCCGAACCCCCGACAAAGCGTAACTGGCGTTAATGTTTGTAAGCTCGTCAGCTCGAGCTGAGGTGGAGATGCTGCAGGCCAGGATGTTCCAACAATGAGAATCCAACGGCCTGCTTTGGTCTCACCTGCAAGAATCAGCCTTTCCGTTTAGGGGGTTATTTAGTTCGTCTTGCGCAGACAAGTTTTAAGCTATTTCGGGCTTCGAGGTCTGGCTGATATCCTGTGGGTGGTGTAGGTAGGATTCATCCTCATGGACTTCTCCGAGCTTCAGCATCATGATGGAGGGCTTTCCAGGGATTCAGGGTTTAGGGCCGAGGCCGGTTCGGAACACCAAACAAAAACTTATACGCACCGTCGGCAGAGCTGAGACACACGAGAGCTCCCACAGGTGTAAGACAGTTTACAAGAAGGTATCTCCTGGCTGGAACTGCACAAATCACACAGGCAATGAGCAGCATCAACGCCTGGTTGGAGCGGCGGGAGCTGCCCAGGAGCCGATGTTGAGATTCCACCTATATAAGAGTCATTCCGTTCCATACCAGTGCTATTCGGGCTATTCTGGGAGCCCAAGATATCACACTCCGCTGCGAGGATCTCCATCCGATGCGGAGTTCACACCGGTAAAGTGCTGGTTGGAAACATGGGCACCCGTGACTACTTGTGGGATACCGGGCTTAAGGGTATTTATGGTGGCAACTCAATGTTTCTAGATCGCTTGACCTGACAGTGCGGTTGTGCCTGCAGGAGTGTCTCTGACCTCCCTCCTTTGTGTACTGTTGGCCCACCTCTTTGGGTTCAGTCCCGATTGTCATATGCCTTATGTCATCGGGATCTCAACTTGCAATGCCCTGTTCGCTTAGATGACCAGAAAGACCAGGGTTTCCGCCCGCGGCCTCAAGCAAAGGCATGCAGTCCCGGATCAAGTATGGCATCGCCACTTGGCGAAACATCAGAATTCTCAGCTTCTTGCGAGGTTCAAGGTGTGGTAGGCCCCGGCGCCCTCAAAAGAAGGGCATCCAGTTTCGGGTGTGTGTTCCTGTGGCCCCGCTAGATCCAGCACCTCACACGTTTGCGAGCAGATCCCCAGTCCCACAAATCACTTCCCCGGAGCCCCACAACGTCCTCTAAGGTGGGTGATGAATGTAGCATGCCTGGAACGTTGGAGGAGCTCAACAAGACCTACGGCACACAGCCACTTTTCTTGGGACGATGCTTAGGAGTAGGACTTGTGCTGACACAAGCTCATCGATCAGACGAAGTTCCAAGAAGTGCAAGGGTAGTTGGAACGCAATAAGTTCCACGATGTTTTTGTTGACCCCCGGCAAACAGGCTGAGGGCTGTAGGGTCTTGCAATGCCTTGAAGTTATGTTGTACACACATGCTCCGTCCATCCGGCTTGGTAAAAGTGCAACCCACGATCCTCCATCGCAGCGCGAATCGAGGCTGCTGGTTTCTGAGACGACCCACACAGACATGGAGATCGAGGGCTTTGTGTCACGCCCACTAGACACCAAGCCTGAGAAAGAAAGGTTTCGGAGCCGTTCATGAGGCTTGCGTTGTTGAATCCCACAAGAATATATAGGAACATGTGCATAAACATGTAAACAATCAGCCATCTGGAGTATGTACAGCATAAACCACCCACATCAACAAAGCATGCATACATACAATCTCTACATAAAACATATTCTGTCATATGTTGTATTTATATTTGTTTTTACATTTGTATTTATAGGTATGTAGGTGTGTATATGTATATGTGTATGTTTGTATATGTATATATATATATGTATTCACTTTGTTTATTCGTCATGTATTTATTTATGTATTTGTTTCTATGTGTGTGTCTATGTCTATCTGTCGATCTGTCTATAGTCTACATGTACATGTGTATATGCATATATATATATATGAGAATTAGACGGGTTGGAGTTTGGGATATTCGGGTTTCCTGTCTCTTGAACATCTCTCGGTGAATGAGATGTTCCACGTAAATGTCCTCCCTTGCCATTTGAATGTAGCAGAGGTAGAGGCAAGATCCTATGTCATAGATCGGCAACCTCCTGGAATTAAGCCGCTCAAGTCCACCCCTCTTGAAGCCGCGATGCCAAGGACTTCATCCGACGGTCTGCAGATGATTCGGGCGAGAAGCGGGAGAGCGAGCAGAATCTTGGTCCTTAGCGAGGCTTGCAGCCTCCTTGCCCCTGCACCACTCTGCCCGCACAAACGTGCACTTAGATCCGGACTCGTAGAAGTAGAACTTGTCAGCACACACATGCATGAATTCAGAGGCTAGGGAGCAGCGTGCAGGAATAGGGCCGAAGCACCGACCCGGCTGTAGGCTTCAGGAATCTCAAGCTGCCATGAGGCAGGGTTCCACCAATTGATGAGGTCAAGCATGTAGCGCCGTTCGCAATGAACTTGAGAGCTCAATGCTTCAATCCACCAGGCTTTGCACCCGGGTTTACGTTGCCATAACCCTTCTCATGCTTCCTCAACGGCGCCACTCAGGATTTTCGAAGTTTGGAAAGCAAATCGCCGGCCCTCCAAGGCTATGACATCGGAAAGAGTTTTTGTTGCTAGCAGGTTGTGTTTTTAAGATGTCCTTCAGAATGGAGGGCTTCAGGGTTTGGAGGTACAGACACGAGCTCTGTTTGGGAGGCGCGAGTTACGCAGTCAAGCGTCTTTGATTCATATTGTGCTGATTCTTGTTGGGATGGCGCCCGCTGTCCTTGCAAGAGTCTCTTCAGCTGATGCGGCACTCGGTCCGTTCTTCACACCTGATAGCAGGGGCTGAATGCAGACACGCATCACGTGTACGGCGAACAAAGATGCGTTGCGCGACACGAGATGCGAAGTGATGTGCTTTGGCTTTATCCAGCTCTTTTTCGCTCTCCCTCGCTCTCTCTTTCCTAACTGTATTGTTATTGTGTTTTCTTGTTGTTGCGTAGTTGTTGTTGTGGTAGAATCAGGTCACGGGCGTGATGGATGTTAGTCTGAAACCATGACTCACGTTTGTGCTCAGACCTGACTCTTTCATTTTCCTCGCTATCTCCTCGACAGATATGCTGGGTTCATACCCTCCCAATGACACAGCGTGAAAACTTGAAGCTCAGAAGTGAAACCCATTTCAGCTTGAAATGTGATACCAGTTTCGAGAATTGCGAACCCCACATATTGCATCAACATGACTTTCCGAACTTTGGAGGCGTCGACATGAAACCAAGCTCCCAAGATGGCGCACTCCACATCGAGGTTGGCGCACCCCGGACTGCGGCTCGCGCGCGACACTCGCGGGCGCTTACTGGCGCTTCGCGAACGCTTCCGAACACAGCACACACGATGTTGGGTCATCTTCTGGACTGTGGAACCCCAACCTGTGAAATGAACCCTTCTGCTACGCATGCGCGAACTGTCAGGAGTGTATAGTAGTATAGCATTTCAAGGGGGCATCTGTCATGAATTAATCCGAGTCCGCAGCCCTTTGTGGAAGAGTTTTGGACTACAGCGTACTTTGGACGGTGTTGACATGAAGCTTGGGGCAGCGCGGGTTACTGTGGTTCACGGACCCGAGCGTTGCCCTTCACAGGTGATTTTCTCCCTTGCAGGGCTTGGAGCTTTAGGGTTGCACAGTGCGGCTGCAACTGTAGGTCTCCAATTAGATGAGACACTGTGTTGGACCGACACGATGTATATAGAGGAATGTAGAGGTTGCACAGTGAAGATTCAGCATGTAAGCAGCATGTGCAAGTTGCTTGAAGATCTCTCAAAAGGTCTTTGGCACGTTCCCCAAAGCCCTTCTTGCCACAGCTCCGACAGTATGACCCGTGGTGCTGGACGCAGGCTGCACTCGAAGAAAAAGCTGCTGACCTTTACACGGAGGCAGGGGAAAGCAGCTGTTTCACCGGCTAAGCAGGTATCATGAGCTCATGGTTTCCTCGAGCACTGACACTAGGTCTCAAACAGTTGGGCCCTAAATCATAAAAATACTGCCTGGAATCCTTTGAGGTCCAGTCCTAGAAACATCCGAATTCCAGCCGACAGTTTCATCCCCGAACTCAGGCTGTTGAGCACTACCGCCATGGTCGGTTCGAGCAAGTGGCTCGGACGGCTTTTTGGCATCGGCCCCTGCGACACAGTCACCACGACCATTGTGCCTAAGTGGTTTACTTGTGATCTCCTGACCTTCCCTTGAACCCCCTGAAGGCAAAATCAACTAGTAAAAGCAGATGCCCTTTCAGACAGCAATGCTAGTTCCGGTGCTGCTACGATGTACGACGCCACCACGAGAGAGCAAAACTGCGATTGCTGCTCCTTCTAGCATCGCAATGGCTCTTGCGCTCGCGCGCAGAGAGCCCGCATCCCTTACGAACCAAGGCGAAGGAAGGTTTCACTGCTGCTGGCGAAGTCATGCAGAAACTCACCGGGGCTCAGGACTCCGTTCCTCCATATGCCTTGCAATTTGTGAGTTGCTTAGGCTTAGCCTTAAAGGAGCTGTGCCACTGCAGGTTTGCAACCTTGAGAAGTTGTCTGCTTGCTTCATGTTGCAGAAACAGTGTGGGCAGAGTTGTGAAGATGTATCTTGCAGTGGCTGCCTAGAGAACGCCGGGGCTTGATAGGATGTAGCTTCTGCGCTGATGCTGCGGCGCTGTTTCTCATCTGCAGCTTTGAAATCTGCCCTTATCATCTGTCGCTCTGCAGATCGTCTTGGGCGAGCCGTATTTCCACAATCCATCTGTCTCTCACGCGTTAGATGCGACTTCAGCTACACGTTCGAAGGCCATCAAAGCCTTCAGGACTGATCGCTTGAAGTCTTGCGCGGAACAAACCCTTCGGGTAGCACATCTACATGTGAAAATTCATCCTATCCGAAACACGTCTGCACATGCTTCCTCGAGACTATGTCGCCCGACAAAGAGCCATGTCGGTTTCTCGCAGCCTGAAACCGCTCGCTGCCCAGGCGTGTCCTATGCCGGCTCCCCTCCACCCGAGGACTGGGATGGAGCAGCAGAGCTGAGATTAGAGTGATGAGGGCAATAAATGTTTAGGGTCCGGGTATGGGTGAGACTCTGAAAAGTTAGAGTCAAAGAAGCAGCGACCCAAACTGGATCTCGTCATGGGATTTGTGACATCTTGGGTTCAGGGTAGGGGTTTAAGGTCTCTTTTCAGTTTCGGTCTCCAGTTGTTTGCTCTTCAGAAGCGAATCGAGATTTGTGAAAGGTTTGGGATCGAGCCGGCGAGTGAGACGCTGCCCGCTGGTCAGAGGATGGAAGCCGGCGTGCACACGGTAATCACAAGTTACCATCACAACGACCATCGATTAGACACATCTATCTCTCCTTGCTTTAGCTCATGGTCGTTTTGCACAGAACCATGACATGCCAGTTTGAGATTTCGCAGGCGGGGCGGAGTTTGCTTGGGTTGTACTGAGCGAATCACTAGTACAATTCACTGTCTACCCTAAGAGTTGCATGTCAGGACGTGTGGCCGCAGTTCGGCTAGATTCAGGGGGGGCCTTTCCGAACAATCCGAACAATGCTCATTAGAGACGTCTGGACCTGTTTCAGCAACGAAGGAAGGAAGGAACTGCTGAGGATTTTGTGGTTACGTGAGTCGGTCAGGGGCAGGGGCGGGGGGGGGGGGGGGATATTGTCTAACGTAACATAAACAAAAACTCATTTCCTCCTGACATTGCACGTCCCTTGAATGTGCGGCTTTGGCGCAGACATCTCCTGACACGAGCGAGCACCGATTCACGGATTGCTTTGTATAGAACAGCCAGGTGCTTCCTGCAGTCAGCAGATTCGTCAGACAAGAGAACTCACTTCCGTTCGCTTTGGTTTTGGCCTTTGGCCCTTCGCTCTTTGGGCTTTGGCTTTGCTTCCCGCTTGTTTTCTTCGTCCCGCTTCCACGAAGGTCCCACTGCAAGATGTGCTGCTGATCACATCTTTTCTTAACGTGCTGCACCCTCACATAGTAGTAAACAAGAATCCTTCCTTTTGGAAGCACCTTGCTTACAACAGCAGCGTGCCCGCATTAGCAGCGCCGGAACTCTGTCATTGAGAGGGCCTGCTCAGGCATTGCCATGTTGAGATGTTAGGTCATCCGGGCGACTGTTCGCACCCCGCCCTGTTTTGGAATGCACGTAGCCCTAGAACCCCAAGCCTGGACAACGAGTTCAAATGTTGTATTGGTGTATGTCGAAAGATGCCAAAGCCAAGCGGTCCTGAGCTGAGACATTCTGAGACCTTCACTTCAACCCCAGACTTCAGGAATCAGGATGCTGCAGTCAAGAAGTACTAGGGCAGATCCGACGCTGCAGCTTTTTTGGGCCTACGGGGATCGGTCCGTGCGCAAATTGCAAGAAACGGTTGCGTGGTCCAGGATTTGTAGGCCTTAAATATTAATATGTGTTCGCCCCGTTAGGCCTTGATGTTTTCAAGGGTCAATGTATTCCACATTATGTCATTTGGCAGCCTTTTGCAGATTATTTGAATACCCCATAGCTTACGATGCTATGGTGCAGTGTATTGTTAGGGCCTCGTCCTATCAGTCCTACAAGTACTCAAGCTTGAGCAGATGCCTAATCGACCCTGCTATCGTTGAAGCGATCGAGGTTAGATTCTTCTCGGTTCAGCTCCAGGATTTGCTGTGCTTGGGTCGACCACCGCGTAATCATCCAAACGCTGCATGCAGAAGTCTCAAACCCGCATTGCGTTGCCCATGAGCTGCCGCCGACAGCATGGGTGTCCTGGCGGCTTATGTGCATGGTTCAGCCCGAAATTGTGTATGCGGCACTTTAGGATCATTGGGATGGTCGTTGTCCTTGAAAGGCACGTCCCGGTCAGCTTCTTCTTCTCATGCCTCATGCCGGACAGACTCCAAAAGCTGCCCAGGTAAAGACTTCCAGTTGCGCCTTTTGCCATGGGTCCCCGAGGAGCGCTGGCCGTGAAGCCTCCAGCAGAAAGCAGAACCTAACAGGACCTAACAGCAAAACCTGAGAACTGCAGACCGCGCCGAAGGTTGGTTCCGTCCGATATGTCCGATGATATGTGGAGCTCTGGGTTCGCCAGGCCTGCATCATTCCGGATGAGGACATTCAGTGGCTGGTTGATGGCCAGCATCCGGACCCCAAGCATGTCCTCGGTGTTCAGGCATGTTGAGCACGTAAGCCGGCGTAAGCTCAGGTCTGTTCTTCAACTTTGGGCAAGCGGACATGATCGGAAGCAGTACCCTGCACATGGAAAGCTGGTGAACCAACATGCCATGAAGCTTACTAGCGAGAAGGTATGCGAAGTGGACCCGTGCAAGGCCTGTTGCCGATCAGGTAAACAGATGTAAACAGTAAAGAGGGTCCAGGCCCAGCCCAAGGGAATCGGATAAAGTTTGTTGTCGCCAAAACACCCTCGCCCTTGGTGAAGGTCATTGGCTCTCACGTCGTCCTGCGCTGTTGGATCAGTGGAGCCCAGTCCGTCACCGTCACGAACACAGAGGTGCTTCTATTCCAGTGCTCCATTTCCGGGGTCGTACGGCGAGGGCAGGAGTCAAAGAATGTGCTCTGAGTTGCAAGCTCTGCGCGCGCGAGGTCCTGATGCCAGACGGAATCCATATTGCTGGCCATCACCCTACCAAATAAACTCGCAATCTCTGCAGTCCTCGACTTAGGGTAGCATGGACACGAACTTACAATGACAATGTCCCATGCTGCAAGATTCCAACCCCATGACCCCCCTGTGCGAACTCTTTTCAAGGTCCCAGGATTTCTTGCAATCCGCACCCTGCCCTCTTGCGCAAGAGCCAAGCGCAGGGCCATAAGTCCGTTCCGTGGTGTAGAAACGGAACGTATCGAAGCTGCCATCCCGGCCTTGGCCGCAACACACAAGGCATAGACTCAGGCAGACCCCAAAACAAAATTCGACATCAAGGCAGCCTCCAGCAAGCGAGCCGACTGCTCTCGCAGGAGGTCTTCATCCCCGAACTCTCGGATGCGCGGGAGGATCCTCCGGAGCAGGCCGTAGAGTCGTTTTAAAGCCTCTGTTTCAAGTCCTTTCGGAATCAGCTTACTGAGAACAGCTTCCCGGAGCCCCTACAAAGTAGTCTCAACATCCCTTGTCTGGACGCATTTTTGAAGCCCTCGGCCAAGCGAAGCTCGAGATTGTTGGGAGGATGAAGGCGGAAGTTGAACATCGGTTGAACTTGAGCTGGATTGACAGGTGGCCCTCCTGCCGGTGGAGCGCTGCCCTTCTGAGTGCCCATGGCTCTTCGAGCGAGCCTTTGAGTTTGTAGGCCGGCCATTCCCCGGGGTTGGGGTTATTGAAGGCTTAAAGATGTCATGTTGAGGAGCCTCAACTTATGGACCAATCGAAATTCATGCATCCAAAATGGTTTGAGTCCGCGAATCAGCTTGAGCTTGCTTTTGTATAGTATTCTACTCGTAGCAGGCTAACAGGTATGTGTGCAGCCGCCAAGGGACAGCTAGCCATCTACAGACCACGACCTGAGCAGATAGCACCCTCCCCCCTCCCACACTTAGAGTCATCCCAAAGAGATGGGGCCCCTCTTTGAACAGATCGGAAGGTTCTGACGATGTTCTTGTCGGGGCAGGTGTGGACGACAAGTCCGAGTTGCAAAATTGGAATTACGAAGTCAACATTCAGCACCCAAGCTGCATCATCAGAGGTGATATTTGCGCAGCTCCGAGGGTGCTTCTTTGGGGGGCTCTGAAGCAAAAGTTCCTCCAGTTCTTGACAACCACACCCAGACAGCAAGAAAGCTGTTTTCCGGCTTGTGCTTTCATCTTTCCGCATAATGGCCTACTCTCTCAACGTCCCCCCCCCTCCTTGCCCAACAAGAATCAGCCTGCACGGTGCGCGAGCATTGTTGGGGTGTGGCATCCTTGAGTACAGAGAGTCCAGGGCTGCAGATTTCAATTTAGAGGCGTTCCTTGAACAGCTGGTATGTGCATTCGTCCCTTCTCCCTGCGCGCTCCCTGAGGTTCCAGGGCGGGTCGGGCTGCACCATCACGTACCCACACTCCCTCGGACCGATGAGGGGTCAGGGATCCGGTCTCCAACAACATTCGGGCTCTTTACGGTTCAGGTTTTGTAACGCAGGAGCTGAGCGTATCGGATTGAAATGGCCCCCTTGATCTGATCATCCAGCATAGATACGACAACAGCTACTCTAACTCATCTCCTGTTCCGAGCAGCCGGCGAAGCACTTCATGCATTGTGAGGCATCGAGCGTCGAGCGTTTGCTCAAACTTACATCTACAAGTCTTGCCATGCCGCTTGACCGCAGGAGCGCTGCTCCCGGAGTCCTTCCTCACCGGCTTTGCTGCCGGCTTGACGGAGACACCCCTGGCTTCCATGCTGCTGGCCATAAGAGTGTGCTGGTTCGGCTTGGTGAATTCAAGCACAGATACTGTAGTTTGGGTTCTATCTGCGACCGTCCTTACTGTGACTAGGTCCCTACACGTCAGTACGCGTCGCGCTGCCAGATTTGGCAAGGCACTTTAATGCGTCATTAGTAATCCCATCATAGACGGAGAAGCATCCAGGTTCGGTGCTCATCACATGGAGCTGCGCAGCCACAAACCAGGATGGATTTTGCGCAGAATGTAGCTCGGAGAGCGATCTGGGCTTCATTCTGAGCCTGGATATATGGATTTTCATGCAGCAGCTTGCAGTCTGGATCGAACCTGGCTGTGCATATAAGCTCCACAGGACTTTGGGGCACGCGCTTCGCGGTGTGGGCCCCGAACGCCCACTCGGTCAGCTTGGTCGGGGACTTCAACTACTGGGATGGTCGGGCGCATCCCATGTGTTGCCGCGACAAGTCTCTCGATCTAATTTGGGTTGTGCCAACACCTAGCCAATGTTGACAGTGATGTAAGCAAGTGGCCAAAATCTCAGCTGCTCATGAACTTCCAAGTGCAACCTTGCTTGTCCGCAGGAAGCCCGACAACCGCTTAGAGAAGATCCCACTTGAGATTGGAGGAACTTATTGTTGAGTTGGGGTTCGTATTTCAGAACAGCCCAACCGCGGCCCGGAAGCTCGATACCAGCCACCAGTCGCCAAAAGGTTTGGCGTTTGGGAGCTCTTCTTGCCCGAATGGGACCTCCGGGGCCAGAAGTACGCCTATCAGGCCGATTAGACATCAGACAAGTGGGATCTGACTTCGGAGGTTCGGGGCAAAAGAGTTCTGGGTCCATTTGGGAACAGCTGGCGCCTGAAGCTCAGAGCGGAAACGATACATCCTACCGACTAGACTTACCCAACCTGCTTGGTTCAGGGGGTGCCGTTGTAGACTACTGGCTAGTTTTGATACTGGACGAATCTCGAAGAAAACAGGAGATAGACCTTAGCCGCCTTAGCCATTCGGAACCCTTGCGCGCAACAGAGTTCGCTGTGTGTTTTGGCTTTTCTGTCTTTTCAGCATAGGCAGCTCGAAGCCTTCGTAAACTCCTACTTCTCCGTCCTCAGCCCCTTTGTTCGCGCATGCCCCCCAAAACAAGGTGTCAAGCCTTCGAGAGCAACCAAAAGAACACCTCGGCAGGTGGCGTCTCCAGAGCTTGAGTCGGCATCCTGGCCACGACGGTTTACAAAGTTTTCTCAGGTTGAAGGAATTACACCATTCTCCCCCCTGCTTCTATTGGAGGAAATTGGAGGGTTATCGTGGAGAAGGACTACTCCAGCTAGTAGGGAATTTGAGCTGAAGACAGAGCGCCATTTTTTTTGGATCGGTGTCAGCCGGTGCAGTTTGGGCACAATTCCCGCTTTGAGGTCATCAAAGCGGACCCATGTGCCTTAGAGTTTGTGGATCCGTCAGATGGCGGGCACGACGCAAAGGCACGGCATATTTTATCTGTGCTTGAATGATGCTGAACGCTTGGAACATCTTGTCCTCCTCACCATTGCTTGCGGCAGGTCCCGGAGTGCGACGACTACAGCAGAGCAGCATGGCCACTTGTCTCAGCGCAGCTGAGTGGGGGGGGTGGGGGCACACCCTATCTGAGCACTCCGACGACCCACAACTTCCCACATCCTCTTGCTTCATGACTGCAGGAACGGCAGCTACGCGTGGACCGATGAATCGTGGATTGCCAGCCGACAGGCACATGGTTCGGCCGGTGTTTGAGACCTGTAAGGACCACCAAGGCAAGGACTCTTCTACAGGAGGAATGATTGGATTTGGTTTGGTTTATCAAAGCTCTGTGACATCCAAGAATCGGGGAGGCTTCAGGAACGCAGAGTTTCAATGGCCCTGGGGAGGCCAAGTTTGGCAGCGCCACATGGTGCAAGGAGCCACTATCCATCTACGAGGCTCGCAGGGATTTCATGACCCTGAAGCCTTGTGAGTCTAGGGCCCTGTCTGCACAGTAGGGCTTCGGAAAATAGAGGCCGCCTTGTTTTGAAAGGCGAGGCACCTTTCATCCCGTCCAAACCCCTGGGGCTACTTACTTGTTCGGGGAGCTGAGTAGGGAAGCTTGGGCATCCAACGTGAAGGGGAAGACATCCCAGAACAGCTGCAAGCCCTTAGCGTAGACACCTTCGGAATTGTGGGAGGTACATCTGGGAAGCTGGAGCATGACACCTGCAAGTTCCAACTATCGGGACATTGCAGAGCCCTTGGCGAAGCACGTGCTGGACCTTCCTGCAGATGCTTCTAACTTCGAGGGCTAGGGGTTGTGAATCTGTAGTTTCTCAGATTTCTTGGCCCCAAAAGGCCCAGTGCAATTCGGCTCCGTAAAGTGCGCATCCCGGGTTCTGTGCGCATGTTTCTTAACTTGCCGAGTGCAAGTACAAACTTGCGATAGTTTAGGTGGCCGATGGGCGCATTGAACTGTCTCCTGAGAGGACCTCGGCTTCACTGCTGTGGAGTTCCTTCCGCTCTCGCAGCCCTCTGCCGTGGAGTTAACACCCAGAGGGGAGGGTTGCTGTACATTAAGAGCAGGCATTCGCAGGCCGCTCCATTTTTTTGGGTTTGAGTAGCCTCGCTGCTCCGCGTGCTGCTCCAAGCATTCCTATCTTGCTAGCAGTTGCGAGAAGTTGTTCCGCAAGAGGTTGCCTTCAAACTTCGAATGCATCTACACTACAAGCTCAACACTCGAAACCTGCCACCTCGAGTCGCTCTGCTGTACTCCGAAGAGGTATCCCTGTGAGCAATCCTGGGGCTACCAGTGCGCGGCGGGCCTCTTTGCAGTGGACAGGTCCGGGCTACCATTGGGGTTGTACGGGTTGCCGAAAAAGCTTTGTAGCAGCTTGGGCTGCAAGCTTGGGGGGTCTCCCTACTGCCAGCTGCAGCTAAGCAGCCAAGCCAAGTAGAATCCTTGGCCGTGTGCTCTCCGTATTGACAATTGCTGAGCGGTGTGAAGGCGATTGGGCACTCCAGATGACTTCCGCTACCTCGCACCTTTGCCCAAGATTTCATTCCAACATCTTGCATGGGGGAACGGGGGAACTCACAATGGCAGCTTGAAGCTACTTCGATGTCTACGTCCCCGATGATTCCTGTATACTCGCTCTGGCAAGGAGCCTGAAAGTTCGCGCAAGCCAACATCCCAGCCAGGTTCAGCTCTCCAATCTCTGCTTAAGGTTGATTGAAGTTGAACGTTGTGCATGCCCAGAAATGCAGGAGTATAGACGGCTCTCTCCAGCCTGGATCTAACCCTCACCTGATCCTTTGCAAACTCCTATAAGTGTGCGACGTCTGAGGTCGACACACTGCACCGCTACGGCATTGCGGTGCTCATGGATTTCGTAGGGGCGCACTTCGCAAAGGAAGTTCGAAAGTGCAAATTGAGGGTTCCGGCGTTGCAACATCTGGAGTCTAGGGGGGCCACGTGGCCCGAAGTATACCCAGCTGATGCTCATGATGCTCCCCTCCTGCCTCGTCAAAAGCGCGCAATTCCTGGGGCAGTTGGGTTTGCAACATCTGGAGTCTAGGGGGGCCATGTGCCGGCAATATACCCAGCTGATGCTCAATATCTCGCCCTCCTGCTCGTCAAATTCTCATCACGGTGGCAGGTTGGTTTTGACAATATCTGGAGTCCTAGGGGGGCCATGTGGGCCGCAGGCAAATGTACCCAGCGGTGCTCTGATGCTCGCCCCTACCGCACTCCTTCCTCTGTTGTGGGGTGTGTGTGTGTGTGTTGTGCTCTCTCTCTCTCTCTCTCTCTGTTCTCTCTGTGTGTCTTGTTGTGGTGGTGTGGTGTCCTGTGTTGTGTGTGTGTGTGTCTCTGTGTGTGTGTTGGTGTGTGTGTGTTGTGGTGTCCTGTGTGTGTGTGTGTGTGTGTCTCTTGTGTGTGTGTGTGTGTGTGTGTGGTGTGGGGTGTGTCCCTGTGTGTGTGTGTGGTGTCTCTGTGTGTGTGTGTGTGTGTCTCTGTGTGTGTCTCTGTGTGTGTCTCTGTGTGTGTCTGTGTGTGTGTCTGTATGTCTGTCTGTCTGTCTGTCTGTGTGTGTGTGTGTGTGTGTGCGTGTGCGTGTGCGGGTGCGCGTGCGCGTGCGCGTGTGCGCGCGTGCGCGTGCGCGCGTGCGTGTGCACG